>OZ059805.1:11628040-11942318 GCA_964057025.1 Standfussiana lucernea
GTAGACTCGAACAATGGTGGTATGGATGGAATTTGTGCTATAGAGAATTAATAACACTGGTTGGTATTTAGATACGGGAGGTACCGGTTGGTATAAGGTTAGTATTCACGGTTAGGGTTAGTGTTTATAGCTAATCTACTTTTACTTATAGATTTAAGTTCGTTCATTCATTCTTCCTCATTCATTTAAGCGCTGAGCAGACGATGGGCCATTATTTTGTAAGCCGGGCAGAAAGGATCACGCTGGCCTACTCAGGCCATTGGATCTCGCTTTGCTTTCAATCAATCGGTTGGTCCATTGATTGTGGAAAATTGTCTGCGGTCAAATTGTTCATCATCTCCACTTTATTGACCGAACCTTGCTGTATGTAATCCGAATTGGATCAGACTCCAATGAAACTTTAAAATCTCAGGATCCCTAGCCTCTGCCTAAACCAGAGATGAACTGGATCTTGTTTATTTCATTCTTTTCCCTCCATCCTATGCCCTGCTCCGTCTAATATCTGAACATTTCCAGTTGAAGTACCCCAGCGGCGTGATCGCGTCTCAGGGTAATGAGCTGACCCCCACACAGGTGAAGGAACAGCCCAGCGTGACCTTCAACGCTGACCCCGACAGCTTCTACACTCTCATCTTCACAGGTTAGCACCAGAACCTATTTAGCTTCGATAGGTTATTGTTACCAATTATATGAAAGTCTTAGAAGGCAGGCTTTATAAAACAAAAAATGACCAGTCCTTCAAACTTAGACTTTTTTAGGAGCATCGAAAAGGTTCTGTAGGAAGCGAATATGATATACCGATGTATTAAATAACTTATTTTGTGATTTTGTTTTTTTTTGCGGCCGTTGCGGTTTTTTGGAAATAAACTTTGTTAGCTATAAGTTCTCACTACCATGAAACTACTCTCTGCCCTCCAGACCCCGACAACTACGAGGGCCCCGAGGCCGTGTACCGCGAGTGGCACCACTGGCTGGTGGTTAACATCCCCGGCAGTGACGTCAGCAAGGGGGACGTGCTCTCAGTCTACATCGGCTCTGGCCCGCCAGAGGGCACCGGCATCCACAGATACGTGTACATCGTCTACAAGCAGCCTGGCAAGCTCAGCTTTAATGAGAAGGTCTTGACTAACAAGTGAGTATCTATTTGTTTTTACGTAACATCACGCCTGTTTCCCCGAAGGGATAGGCAGAGGTACGTATAGTAAAGTACCTATACACACATTCCGCCTGTATTAGGTGACGAGCCTATTGTAACTACTTTGTTAGTCTAGTGGTGGCAAGCGCTACTGTTGAGCATGTCATGGGTTCGACTCCCAGGTCGAGCAAACTGGGGTTTTCCATACGATTTTTTTAGTTTTTTAGGATTGTCTGAATTGGACCTGTACAAGTGTGAGCGATCGCCATTGGCCTGCAGTAATACTGTAACATCTAACTATTTCTTGAAGATTTTGAGCACCGGTAATAGACTGCTGTGATTGGCTATCCGAAAAAACAATAGACTATCACTTGACATGAATTGGGCAGTCGGTTAGCTCTGTTGGCTTTGATATACCTTTTTTTTTTTTTTTTTTTTTTTTTTTTTTCGGATGGGAAATCATCAAATGACTTCTCCCGCTCTGGGCTGAGCGGGAGGGAGTGTCAGACTTTTACTGACTAAAACCCATCCATGTTCCTTCATCGCCCTTTGTGTTCCGGGGCCGCGGTATCTCTTTCGAACAACCCGCAGCACCCGGCAGGCATCGGCCCTTGCGGGCCCCTTCCCTATGCTGACATCTCTTTGAGGCGCGCGTGGAACACGAACGCGCCGTCGACACGGCCTGTCGTCCTAAGACGGAGGGACGGCGAGCTAGCCCTTAGCTCACCGTCCACAGGCCCGCGTCTACGGTGGCCGGGGGCCACCACGTGGCCCCCGACGCCCGGTGCGTCTCCCGCGGCGGCTGGGACGTGAGGAGGAACGCTCTCTCTCACGTTCCGCCTCCTCCTTTGCTAGCATGACTGCTTCGCAAAAGGAGGTGACGGCTTCCCATTCCGTCTCGCTCCGGACCATGGCTCGAACCAGGGCCGGACGCGAGAGGTCGCCGCCGCCGATCGCCGCTAGGAGGACACGGCGGTGCTCCGCCCAAGCGGGGCAGACCTCCACCGTATGCTCCACCGTGTCCTCCGGTCGATCCTCGCAGTGGAAACACCCGGGCGTCTCCTCCCGCCTGATTCGGTGCAGGAACCTCCCGAAACAACCGTGTCCGGTGAGGACCTGCGTCAGGCGGAAGGTGAGGACGCCGTGGCGCCTCTCAAGCCACTCCTCAAAGAGGGGACTTATCGCCACTATCGTGGCGTGCCCTGCACGGGGTTGCGACAGTCGCTCTCTCCATGTCACCATGAGATCGGCTCGGAGGTTTGTCCGCTGAGCGGCAATTAGCCGCGGCAGCGGAGTAACCCCCCGGCGAAGAACCTCCGCGCGCCATTCATGTAGGCGCGCGAGGACTATCGCCTCCAGATCCCATGGTGGCAATCCGGCTAGGAGGCTCGCAGCCTCGCCCGAGATCGTGCGGAACCCACGGACCATCCTTACGGCTATCACCTTTTGGGGCGCGTTCAGATAATGGGCGGCTCGCCGCCTCAAGGAACGCGCCCACACCGGGGCACCGTAAAGGGCCATGGACCGCACGACCCCCGCATAGAGCCTCCGGCAGGAGGCGTTCGGCCCCCCCAGATTGGGCAGGAGCCGCCTGAAGGCAGCCCCAGTCCGTTCCAGTTTAGGGGCCAAACGTCGGAAGTGCTCCACGAAGTTCCACCGGCTGTCGAGGACAAGTCCCAGGTACTTCAACGTCGACCCGACGCCGATGGAAACCCCTCCTACCGTCAGTGAGGATCCCGACGGTGGCGCATTCCGAGGCCCATGAAAGCACATGGCTTCGGACTTGTGCAATGCCACCTCGAGACCCAGTTGCCGGATCCTCTCAACGACTATCGCAACCCCGCGTGTCATCAAGTCGGCCGCCGCCTCGTGCGACCTCCCCTGTGCCAGCACCAGCGTGTCGTCAGCGTAGCACACTACGCTGACGCCACTAGGGAGGTCGGCGCGCAGCACCCAGTCGTAGCCGATGTTCCACAAGGGCGGTCCTAGAACCGATCCCTGTGGGACACCGCACGACATCTCTCGCCGGTTCCACTCTCCGGAGCGACTGGGATAGATGACGGCTCTGTCCGTCAGGTAATCCCCGACCACACGACGAAGGTAGGTCGGCACCCGGTGATACCGGAGTGCTTCCCTAATGCAGCTCCAGGGCATGGAGTTGAAGGCGTTGGCGATGTCGAGAGACACCGCCAAGACGACCCCACCCCGGGACACCGCATCCCCCGTCGTGAGGGCTCTCACGCGCATGATGGCGTCCACCGTGGAGCGCCCCTTGCGGAAACCAAACTGGTGTTCCGCAAGATCCGGACCCATCCCCGCAAGGTGCTCGGCGAGGCGGTTTGCAATTACTCTTTCAAAGAGCTTGCCCACCTCGTCGAGCAACACAACGGGCCGGTATGCGGACGGAGAGTCCGCAGGGCGCCCCGGCTTCCGGATGAGGACCAGCTTCCCCGTCTTCCAACGAAGCGGGAACTGTCCTCTCTCCAAGCATGCGCTTAGGAGCCCCTCCAGTCGGGGCCCGAGAGCCTCAAAGGCCAGGACCCAGGCTTTGCCAGGCAAGCCGTCGGGTCCCGGGGCGGTATTTTTGGCCTTGAGCCGTCCTACCGCCACTCTCAGGTCTACCCCAGCCACTTCCGGGACGTCGTCGTCGTCGTGGTCCGCTTCCGGCACCACAGGTGGCGGAGCCATAGGCGGGGGGGGATGTTCCCCTCGCGAGGGAAACAAAGCGCTCACCACGTCCTCCACGAGCTGAGGCCGGAGACTCTGCGTCAGTGGGGGGGCCCAGGTGCGGAGTTTATCCCGCACCATCTTGTAAGGGCGCCCCCACGGATCCCCGTCAAGAGTCCCCAGCATCTCCTCGCGGGCCCGATCTCTGGCCCGCAGGACAGCCTCGCGGAGGGCGGTCTTCGCCGCTTTGTAGCCCTCATATAGCTCCGCCTCAATGGCTTCCGCATTCGGCGGGCGAATGCGGAGCCTGCGATGCCTGGCGTACGGGTGTCGCGCAGCGACGCACGCCTCGCGCAGAGTTGTCAGCTCGCGCGACCACCAGTACACCTGACGCCGGGCGCGTCCTGGCCGAACTCGGGGCATTGCCACGTCACATATGTCGGACATGGCCCCCTGGAACCACCCTGCCTCATTATCAACGTCGGCAGGCCTGTCCGGTGATGTCACCCAGGCCTGCACGATCGAGGCTTCCAGGAGGAGCTCCCGGTCCAGCTGCTTCAGCGCCCAACGCGGACCACTCGGGGCCTGTAAGACCGGCGCGCTCGAGGACTGGGCGGAGACGTCAAACCGGATATACCGGTGGTCGGAATAAGTCTCCACCCCCTCCATGACACGCCAGTCCACGACACGCGGCGACAGAGCGGGGCTAGCGAACGAAATGTCCACCACCGACTCGCCCCGCATCCGCACACACGTGGGTACAGTACCCCGATTCAGGACGACCAGGCCTGTTTCCAGAGCCCAGTCCTCCACCATCCTTCCCCGCACGTCTGTGCAACGAGAACCCCAAGCCAGATTCTTGGCATTGAAGTCCCCGAGGACAAGCACAGGGAGGGAATGGCTTCCGACGACGACACTCAACTCCGCAAGGGAGTTGTGGAACTCGGCGAGAGTTCGGTTCGGGGAGAAGTAGACACCCACCACTACGATCTCCCCGAACCGTGCCGCTACGCACCCCTGACCCTTCCTGACACTTTCAAGGGTCGGGGTACCGGCGGCGGCCGACGAAACTATGGCCACTGAGCCGCTTAGGTCCGCCACCCAGTCTTCCCTGGGCAGGACGAAATACGGCTCAGCGACCACGGCGATGTTAATCAGCCACTGCGCCATGCTCTGAAGCAGCAGATTCTGGGCACAGGCGCAGTGGTTGATGTTCGCCTGGAGGAGGCGTAATGGGGCCGTTATTGGCACTCCATACCCTCCCCCTCCCGGGCCCCTAGCGAGGGCGCAATTGTCGCAGCGGCGGCAGCGGCGGCGACAGCGGCAGAGGGAGCAGCCGCGGCAGCGGCGGCAGAGACGGTGGCGGAGGCGGCGGAGGGCCTACTCTTACCTTTAGAGGGTGGGGCGCAGGCCTTGCTCCCAGCCCGGTGATCGGCCGGCTTGCCGGCAGCCGCACATGCAGCACAGTGCGGCGTGGCAAAGCAAGCCGCCGATGTGTGACCGGGCTGACTGCATCGGAAGCAGAGGCCACTGCGGTCCACCTCCGAGGCGCACTTTACTGACACGTGGTGCCCCACGTGGCAGCGATAGCACCTCAGAGGTCTGGGTTCCAGCAGCTTTACCTGCGCTGAAACCCAGCCCACCAGTAGCCTTCGGCCCTCCACGATAGTTTTAGCCGCCGTCACGGGGCAGCTTACCGTAACGGTACGCATGCCCGACAGGTCCGAACGTATGGCGCCTGCCCTGACCTGATCAGCAGGGCACCCTCCGGACCTGGCGACGGCGGCCACCACCTCCTCCTCGGTCACCGAGTCGTCCAGGCCCAAGATGCGCAGGTCTGCGCATCTGACAGGCCTGGAGACTCGGGCCTCGTCCGCGTTTAGGGACGCTCTGAGCTTTTCCGCCAGAGCGTCTGCGGACGAGCCGCTGGTTTCACCGGGGATCTCCAGCAAGCGAGCCCCTGTCGCGGTGACTTTCAGCCGGAGGCCCCCGGTGATCCCGAGCTCACCGAGGTTCACCGTCTCCTTGGCTTTCGCCAGCAGATCGCGGTACGACACGCCCCTCTTTTCCGCATCTGGCTGTAGCGTGATTACTACAGCCGCGGTTTTAGGGGCGCGGAGCCTAGCCGCGACCTTTCGCGCCCGGTGCTGGCGCTGCCGCTCCTCATTGCGGGCCTTTTTGGCCGCCTTCCGCCTCTTCTGTTTCTCCCCAGCCACCTGCCATCCGGCATCAGCCGCGGAAGGTGTAGTGGGCTGGGGAGGCAGTGGCGGGGGCGGACGTGCCGCAGGCGCTGGCCCACTCGCCGCTGGCGCTGGCACAATTGCTGCCTGTGCAGCCGCCTTGCCCTTCTTTTTGCCCGTCGCCTTCTTGGCCGGCACCGGTTTCGCCGGAGCCGACTTTCCAGCGGAGGGCAACGCATTCCTACCAGAGGGCTGACTGGTCCCGGGGGCGGCAGCCGCAGCAGCCGCGTACGAGACCGCTTTCGGCGCGGCCGCCTTGTTCGCAGTCAAGGGGGGACGCAGGACAATACCCTCCAGTACGGAGAACCGCGTCTGGAAGGCAGCCAGCTCCTGCCGAACCAGGTTCAAAACTTGGCTCTCCACAGGCACGGGCTGGCTTTGCCGCTGCTGCTGCTGTTGTCCCCCCCTTGGAGGAGCCACACTGGAGCCAGCCTCCCGCAGGCTGGCCAGGTCTGCACGGAGCTTAGCGTTCTCCTGTTGGAGAAGCTCCATGCAGGTCGCCAGGCGGGACACCTCCGCCCGCAGCTTGGCCACCTCATCAGACGGAGGCCCCACATAGTGGGCCTCCGCAGCCGCCAAAATGGAGGCGGAAGCCGCGGGGATGGCCTTGTGTTTTGTCGAAGGCTTTACCTTCGCGGCCACGCCCCGGATTGCGGCTTCCACCTCTTTTGCGAACCTGGCCTTACGCTCCGCCTCGGAGCCGCCAGGCGCACCCGTCTCTTCGCCAGACCCGGGAGCAGTAAAGCCCGGGCGGCGCCCCTCCTCGGCAACCTTTGCCGACCTCTCGGAGGCAGTGAGCCCCCCCCTCTTGCCTTGGATCCCACCGCGTCTGCTGGTGGAGATCTTACGGGCCGAGGCCAGCTCCTCTCCGGAAGTCGACTCTAGGTCGCCCTCCTGCCTGGACCGCTTGCGGAAGAACTTGCTGTTCTCCGCAGCAGTCCCGGCCCTCTCGAGGCGGGAGCTCCCTGAGCCTCCCGCGCTCCTATCACTGGATGCGGCGTCGGACTCCGACCCCGCATCACTCCCCACCTCTTCATTTGTTTTTTTTGTTTTTAATATCTTTTCCATTCTGTTCCCACGAGTAAATAACTTTGTACTGTCTCAAATTTAGTGGTTCGCACTAACGACTAATTTAGCTACCCATTAGTCAAGCTAACAACCTCCCTCACGGTGCGCCGCCGCTTGGAGGTTTGGGGTGATTTTTTATAGAGGTTTTCTACCTCGCGGTCCGGGCGGTTAAGCCAAGACCCTCGGTCCCTATCGAAGCCGCGAGACATGATCCACGACACTTCGACGATGGGATTACGAGATCGACGGTGACAGGGAAGGACGTATCCTTCCCTGTCTGCTCGGAGGCAGGGTAAGTGCACACCGAGCCCGTCCTTACTCCCCTGCTATGCCCTCTGCTTTACAGAGGGTCACGCAGGGGAACGCACCGTTGGTCCAACGACCCCACCCATGTCAGAATAATTGGCCGCGGCAGTAACACTCCCCGAGGGATGAGAGGAAATGGAAATTCCAATTTCCTCTCATCCCCGGGGGATGATTACTGCCACGCCCAGGGTGCACCGGCCGAGCAGCTGCTCATCCCTCCAGACGTATCGGGAGGGACCAGCAGCCGCTCGGCACACGTGGAGGACTTCTGACTTTGCACCCCGGCTTTGATATACCTGATGTATGGAATCCGCCTTTGGGAATTTTCATAGCATCCGCCGAAGCGCCATGAATGATGTTATCTTTCCAAAATTGTACCAACACTATAAAAACTAGGATTCAAAAAACTACATTCAACACACATAATGTTTTGTAATTTTGTTATCAGATCCATTAATGGTCGTGCCGCCTTCTCAACCAAGAAATTCGCAGAGAAGTACAACCTCGGAGCGCCTGTCGCCGGCAACTTCTACCGCGCGCAGTTCGACGACTATGTGCCGCTCTTGTACAAGAGCCTAGGCGTTTAGATCTATGGTAGTAATGTCGTGTAAATAGTTATTGTTTTTATAAGTAAACTTGTGTTAAATGTATGTGGAGTTTGATTATAGTTTTAAAAAATAGGTAAAATTGTATCCTGAGTTTCGATACCCTTTCGTCCTTTGACTCAATCGTCGGACAAAACTAGGTAACAGAAGAAATGAGAAAAACAGCCCGCTTAAACAAGCTCCTACTTATTTATGACAGCCTGCTACTTCAAGTGTTATTGGGTTTTTTCATCAGGAATTTCTCAGTAGCAGCCACGGAGTCTGGATCTGTGGCCGATTGATGGCAATAGGCTCGCCCCCTATTACGTGGGTCTTAAACATAACTGGCGAAATGTGGGTGTACTATTAGGTACATCTCTGCCTAACCCTTCGGGGATTACAGGCCTGATGATATATGATGTTATGTGTGCTACTTCATAGGCAAGAGTTGTTTTCTAGCTTCATGCTTACACTCCAAGTGTAAGGAAAAAAAAAAAAAAAAAAAAAAAAAAATAAACGAAAACTCGATCACTATAGTACGGTTGGACTGATTTGGTTATATATTTTTTCATGTGTTTTGTTTTAATTGTCCGATTGAGGTTTTCAAGCCAAAGAAAAATTGCAGCAGTCTTGGCATATTGCAGAACTCGATTTGGCCAAGACAACATGTTAGGCTAGCTATAGTATGTTCTAATATGTATGTAAATAATAATAATACAATAACGTATTCTAGAATGATATTTTCTAGACATGCCAAAATTATTCCTAAACGCGTGTCAGGACTGAAAGGGTATCCTTGCTGCGTAGATGTTATCTACCTAAGTAAGTACATTCAGATTACTTTTTTATGCGACTATTGTTTGTTCCAATATAAATAAACTGTCAATTTGTTGAGTTTTATAGCAAAAACAAAACCACAAGAATATTTGTGGTTTAAACCATCCTGACCATACTGAAGCCAGGGCCAGGAATGTGGTAAATAAATGACCATCACAATCCAATGCGTTAATACGAGTATATCGCTCGTTTGCGACAAGGATGACATAACTCAAAAATTTAGATTTTTCGATGTTGTTTGTAGTTGAATACAAAATCAAGGAAAGCAAGTATTAAATTAAGTAACGAAATACGTAAAATAAACCTTTAATGTTTTGATAAAAAGTTTCTCTGTGCAAAAAAAAAATTGGCAATACTTGTACTGAAAATATTTTTGGAACTAACAAAAAAGCTGTGCTGAAATGCTCATTATTTTCGAAAAATCTCTAATTCACTAATACATTATGTAGGAGTCAGTGCCCTTAGCTATTTCAGTTTGACTCTGAACGTACTTTATATTACAAGTATACGAGTGTATCTACAGTGACACGTAGTTTAAAAGTTAGGGATATGTACTTTACTTATGTTCGGTCTAAATGATAGCCTAACTTTTGATAGAGCTTACTTAAATTATCATACTAGAAATAATTTGAGACTTGTTAAATCCGTGTTTAACCATGGTCAAGTAAGTACCTATCTAGATGTAAAACACGATTTTGTGATCAATATGGAATATATACATAAACTCATGGCTTTTCAGTTGGTTGCAGAAAGTCCCATCATACAATCCTTACATACGAGAACTCCTTTTGCTTCGTCTACGCACCTATGACGTAGATGTAAATTGGGCCTTAATAATTTAATTAGTGTATCTGAATGGCACATTATCGGGTTTACTTTAACATAAAAACAAATAACTTAATTAATACTTATGATGGCCAAGTGAATACATAGGTAATTTCTAATTTCGTATTGTATACATCATGTAAGTAATGTAATAGAAAGGGTAGTCATTTGAAAGAAGTGGGCCAATATTCATTTTTTATATAACTACACCCTTTGTGTAACACGCTGTATAACTGTACGTACAGTCACGAGCACCAATATGTATACACTTTCCTAAATTTAAAAGCAATTTTTGCGACAAATAACGATTGTAACTTGGAGATAGGATCTATTTCATAGAAATATGATTTCCAAAATAACAACATGAAATTTTAATCAGAACAGTAGGAGAAAATCACTTTTAAAAGTTGCTAAGTGTTTACATATTGGTGCTCGTGACTGTACAGTAGACGGTACTAATGAATGACCTGAAATAGGAAACAGGGAAAATAAAACTCTGATTAAATTCAAATCATTTTAATGAGAACCTACTTAGATCTTATTAAAACGAATTATTCTTAAATTATACGTAATAAATGTACTGGTCATCGGGTTTTTACCCTACTGCCCGTTTTCACCCACACTACACAATCTTTACATTGTAAAATAAAACACTGTTAGATTTTCAGCGCTCGCCGCAGCGCGCATCGTCGAGAATCGAAAATACAAAATACAGTTGGCATATATGAAATATGCTCATGAAGGTATAACTATCTAAGAATAGTATAATAATAAAATATAGTTTAACTCCACCGATGCCTTACTTCGCTAGTGTAACACCAAAACTTTTAGTCATTAGATGTGCCGTCAACGAATAAGTGTCCATACTGAGAAGAGTGAGTAGTTGCAGGTAGACAGTGTCCCGAAAGTCTGACAACCTGTCTGACCAAGGGTATCGTATTACCCAGTACTAGTTGGGTTGTGGGGGTCGGATAGCCAGTCGGTCCATGCAAAATACCGGTATTCAGCTGTACCTATCCGGTTAGACTGGAAGCCGACCCCAACATAGTTGGAAAATGGCTAGGCTCATGATGATGATGACTGAGAAGAGTAAGCTCACACATGCCGCATGGGAAGATTTTTACGTTTTTTTTTTCAGTGTGAACTAATGGAACCCGATATTATAATGTCAACGAAACTGAAACGCAGCCGTAGGACATATGTATCATTTTAAATATTTAATACCAACATCATGACACTCGTTAGAAGAACCATAAAGCTCATTGTAGACCGTTGACTGCCGCTTGCACCGGCGCCGAGTTGTTCGTACAGAATGGGCACATAGTCGTCCCACTGCGCGTTGTAGAAGTTGCCCGCGATCGGGTTGCCCAAGTTGTACCTCCATGCGAATTTACTAACCGAAAAGTGTGCGCGGTTGGCCATTGACCTGGGAAGGAAAGTAGATGTTATGTGTTATATTCAAAAAGGCATCCTGAAAATTAAAGATAAAACAGGAGGGCAATAGAAGAAAACTGAAAAATTTGTTCCGCGTAAATGGTGTATGTTTGCTAGCTACGACTTTCCTTCAACTGCTATAGCATTCCTTGCCGAATGCTTTGCGACGAGATGGCGCTATGTCCATTGCGTTGTCGCCAATTGGTTGCTTTTCATTTAAGAAATTTTGTCTAGTGTAAAACAGTGGGCTCTCGCGGCGGATCTTTCAGGAAACGACCTCAAGAGCTATCGCTGGTCGTATTTTACTCCAACAGATATCTTAATTTCCAATCCAATCAAGTACATTCCCATCATCGGAAAACTCAGTCAATAGCTCTTATACTTTATATGTTACCTACATCGAGAACAAACTACTGACCTGTTCGTAAGTCTAGGTTCATCAAACACAATTCTGTCGGGCTCAGGCTGCTCGTAGACTAGGAGCACATATCTGTGCAGGCCGGTGTCCCTGGCGGGGCCCGCGCCAACGTACTCGGCGATAGTGTCCCCAGCGCCGACAATGTCGCCGGGGACATTCACAACCAGCCAGTGTAGCCACTCGCGTAACATCGGGTTTTTGCGGGAAGGCGCATCGGGATCTGGATTAAAAAATCATACTTTTAATATTTAGAACACGCTCCGGTTGCGGCGGTAGTCGGGTCCGGGTGTTTGAAACAGGTTGTTGCACATAAAGCATTTCGGTGGTAACACTTTGACCTAGAGCTCTCCTCTCGTAGTTTGGAGCTTCAACATAATAGGAAGCCAGCTTATACTAGTTTTATTACGACAGATTATGGCTTTACTGTAAGTGCCTCGATTTAGGACGAATCGTAGGTACCGCCATGCATGTACGTTACTTATCACGTATTCCCGACTATATCTTGCCTTTGTAGTTTGACAGTTGTACGACTGTTACAAATCTCGGCCTAAGAAGCCTGAGGATGTAATATCTATTTATTTATTTATAAGTAGGAGAACCAACAGCTACAACCAATGGATAACAATTGCATATGGAACACAGAGCCAATTACAGGTTCTCACGAGTAAAAACAGAAAAAGTTGTAGAAATCTTAGGGTCACTAATAAGCACAATAACAAAAAATAGTAAAAAGAATTAAAATAAGGTAATAATAATTATAATATGGGCACGAAGTATGCGCGGCACATGCACAGCGGGCAAGACAGTGTCACGCACTTTTAATACTCACTATTATTACAATTATATCGAACTCTCAACTGCTCAACGACTGAACAAAATCTCACCGTAAATCGAAACTTCACTAAAGTTAAATAAGGTGCAAGGTGCAATTGACATTCAACCTGAGGGTATGACAGGTAAAGCAATAATTATGAGGTTGACTGTAGCTGCTTAACAAGCACACATCACCAATAGGGTAAGTGAAGGGTAACAACTCGTCACAATACTAACCAGTCATCACGAAAGTGTAAAACTTGCGAGGTGTGACGTCCCATGTCACCTCGGGGGGGTTTTTGACCTGGGATGGAGTCAAGACATCGCCTACGCTCAGCGCTGCGCTGTTGGGGTAAATCACCTGAAGTAAAATGGGACTATAGAGAGAATGTAAAGCAGGTAGGTACTTGGAAATAGTTTATAAATAATCACTAAAACAGAACATTCTTCTATCCCATTGCAATATGCTCAACTTTGACCTTACGCTAACCCCTTATTCCGTGGAACTTCCAACTGGTAAAAAAGTGTGCACCATACCTGACAGGTAGAACACGCACGTTTTACCTACTGTCGTGAGGTAAGAATATACGTACATTTAGTAATTGGACGTATTCTACCGTAATGAGCTTACCCACAATCTCTGATTAATTCAGTCAAATACGTTAAACTAATCCAACGTTCTAAATGCCAACATCACGCCTGTAATCTCCGAAGTGTTAGTCAGAGGTGTATCTAATAGTACACCTACATTTCGCCAGTTATGTTTAAGTCCCATGTAATAGGGGGCGAGCTTATTGCCATCAACCGGGCACAAATCCAACCCAACAACACTTTGCCCGACCTGGGAATCAAACCCGGGACCTTATGTTCAGTGGTCGCGCTTGCGGCCAGTGGACCTACAACGCAGCCCATTTAACTATTCAGTTAAATCAGTATTATTTACATCCAAAACATATAACTTACAAAAGATTTAAAATTATTCAGCGTATACAACCCAAAACGTTCGTGTTCGTCACAGTATTATCGATTTCTGTTTTAATAATATAATTTACAAACTACTATTAGATCTAAAATAATAATTAAAATGAGAAAAGAATTAGACGGCGTCAAAAAATTAGTCCACATCGTTGTCAATAGAAAATGTGCCCAGAAGGCTGGCAGCATTGCCACGTTGGATGGCAATGCTGATTCTTTGGCCAAAAAACAGGCCAGCCCTCTGGTCACGTGAAAAGTCGACCGACCGCTTGGCGCTATCCCGATACAAGGTGGGCACTCGGAACCCATGGCCCCAGCGTTTCAACCCCAAACCGCTCAAACACAATTACTTCGGGAAATGAGAGAAATTTATGTGGGTTGGTACATTTCGGCAGAACTACGTTCAATTCAAGGTTTCTTGGTTCTCAAATGAACGACCAACATCGTAACAATGAATAGCTGCATCAAGATAATTCGCACAAATAACGCCCGAAAGGTTATCTATCTCTTGAATATTTACATATTTTATGCCCCTTAGTGTGCACTTTGTTATCTGTGACGCTAAATATTATAAAAAAAGGAATTTTATGTTCTGCATAACTGTAGATCTACATAAATGTATAGGGCTGTCTAATTGCACGGCATTAAATATTATAAAACATAGTGTATGTTAGGATTAAAGATTGGAGACACTCATTGAGGGAAATTAATAGGCTAGGAAATGAATTGTCGTATGATAACTTCAATCAGTATTTGAAGGGCCTGGTGATTTTCAATCCCGCTGGATCCAGGTAACTGCGGGATCCCGTAGGATGCTGCATCCCACAAATACCGTAAATATTCATCTTATAGCCATCATCTCAGTACCTATTCACCCGCATTCTTACCAATTCACATAAACCACCCATCGTTTCTTTGATGTTTCTTTAATGTTTATAAAAAACTAGCTTTTGGCCGCAGCTTCGCTCGCGTTATGGTCGGAAATTATCGGAAGGGCGTATCGCTAGTTTTACTATAAAAAAAAATTACTTACAGACATAAGCCCTGCCGGCACGACGTCCAACACATCAGGAATAATCTTACTGTCTATAAAAGCCTGCTTTTCACTTGCTCCATAGTCCTGAGCTGTTACAAAACTATTCACGACAGCAACAGCGACTAAGAAACACCACCGACTCATATTGATAGCCAAACATTAATGCTAAAACTAGACTGAATCTTAAAATTATCTGTTTGTATACCTACTTAATTATATCTTTTTACATATTTTTTTTTTGTTATAAATTGTAATTATGACATGAGCTTTAGATAAGTTACTTTGTGTTATTTATTTCATCACCTCTGTAATTAAAACAGTGAAGGAAAACAATGTGAGGAAACTAGCATGTCTTAGCACTAAAAATTCAAAGACATTTGACATCTAGCAACCCGCACTTAGCAAGGGTGGTGGATTACAGCCCACTCTCTCCATGTAGAGGACGCATGTGTCGTAGTTATTGGAAACATTATAGGCTAATTATGTTCTCGCTAAACGTCTATGAACCGCTGCGCTGGTATGGCTGTCATATCAACCGGGTTCGAAAATGATCCATGTAGATAGATATTTTTATGATAAACGATTATGAAACAAGACTAGTAAAATGAGAACAAGCACATGAAAGTCGCATGCACCGTAAGAAGCCGCTAGACTGGAAATCGTCTCGGAACCCACTACCGTGCCTCCAGTAAAGTAGGAAATTATCTATTGTATTCACGACCAACATTTCTTTTGTTAATTCATAATTCACGATCAATATTTCTTACAGTGCCTACCTAGGCTACATCATTTCACACAAGATTTGTAAATAAATTGAGAGAAATTTTGTTTAACATTTTTAATGGTTGCTTTCAAGCAGTTTTACTATCATCACCAACCACATGGGTTGTTCATCAAATTTCAGAAAAATTGGGTTCAGGAGTCTTCGCCTAAAGGCCAAGTTGCTCGTACAGGATTGGCACCAATGATATTATAAAATATTGGCACGTATTCGTCCCACTCAGCTTGATAGAAGTTGCCGGCGATCGGGTCGCCCAAGCTGTACTTTTCGGCGAAATTGCCAATCGACAAAAGTTCACGGTTTTCCGCTGACCTGGAAAGAGTTCATTATACATATTGAATGTGTGACGTCTAGGCAGTATATGTATGTTTACTCGACGTATTCAGATGAAGTGGATTTGGAACTCTGAGGAGATAGCAGAAAATATCACGATTAAAATGCTGCAACTTGCGAGTTATAGGTTGCAGTTAAAACTAAGGGTTAAACTTAGACTGGCAATTTGTATAATCATTGAGGTTGTAAAAGGTGTCGGTATAATTAAAGGCACACGTGACTGTCTCAGCCTATATGATGCTTCTGGTATTGCAAATGCCTACAGGCAGTAGCAGCTATACCTACTTATAATGGTATTTTGTGGAAATCGTGCTTAGCGTATTGAAGAACATTATCTGTATGTCTTGTACTGACCTGTTAGTAAGTCTAGGTTCATCAAAGTCTAGTTTGGAAGGTTGCTGGTACACTAGAAACACATATCTGTGCAGGTCGCTGTATCTTGAGGGTCCGGCGCCGACGTACTCAGCAATAGTCTCCCCCGAATCGATGTCTGTGCCGGGAATGTTGCAAACTATCCAGTGTAACCATTTGCGTGATGTCGGCGACTCACGCGAAGGTGCATCGGGGTCTGGAATGTTAATTACACGTTCAGCTTGCTTGGAAAATACATTTAACACTGTCGCTCCTAAGTTGAAATAATCCATTTTTACTCGTACTACATCTACGTATAAAGACGACTCGGGAGGCGGGTTGTCCGCACACGAACGAATTATTGTTCGACCCGACCGAAAGTGTTAAATATTAATTGGCTTATTGGACAAGGAATCTTACAGTTGAGAGTGAGAGGGTACTAAACACGCTGCAATAAGGGTAAATCTAGGGTCAATGTATAAAATATGTATAACTCGACACAATATTCGTACTAATCAACCATCGCTACGGTGCCGGTGTAAAGCTTATCAGAGGAGGCAAACTACTATCGCACACGATGGAAGGTATGTTCATCTCTGTTGGACTGAGAACGTTGCCTTCACCACATCTCTAAAGGGTAACGAAAGGGTAAATACTCGACACAATACTAACCAGCCATCGCCACTGTGTAAAACTGGTCAGAGTAGGCATCCCACGAGACGGAAGGGATGTCTTTCACCTCTGTTGGAGTCAGGACATTTCCTTCCTGAATTTCCGCGCCGCTGGGATGTAGGACCTGCATTAGTCGTTGATTATGATATAAAGGAATAGAACCGAAGTGGTATAGTCAGATCAGAGTCACCCCGTCGCAATTTTGGATTTTCTTTAATGCGGCGCACAACGAAGCTAGCAGACGGTGACGGAGCTTAAAAACCGGTCAAGTGTGAGTCGGAACACGTGAAGGGTTCCGTAGTCGGGTTAAATAATTAATGATTGTATCCCATGTTTATATTATATGCACAATATTGAAACATTTACCTTGTAATTTTACAAATTATTTTTTTTCGTTTTTTTTTCGATAAGTATAGGTAGTCCTGTGCTTCAGTATCACTTCTCGAAATGTCTGACTATTAAGATGTCATTTAACTATAGGTATCTACACTTTATGCCCCAGACATGTCGTGTTTGTTCAAGTGTCCAAATACACTACTCACTCTACTCTTTTGGTACTCTATCTAAATACACTAGTTTTTTTGTGCCGAAATTGCGGAATAATACTATGGCGATAATATGCCATCTTCCATGGAAAAATGTTCAAAACTGACATATCGAAAAAAAAAAAATTAATAACTTATTAATGTAAGTATACAAATAAACACTTAAGGCGCAAGGATTACAGTATTCACGTACGGTACCTATTAAATACGTAGATATTATTTTTATAGAGATACATAGATAGATCTAGTCCTCACAAGCTGTGCCGGCAAGGTGGACCGATGACTTACGACTAAGTACAGCCCACACCCCTGCGCATATCTGTCCTACACTAGTAGGTAGTTAAGATTTTAATTATTTAATTTCGAAAGGTTTTTTTTACAAAGGATTAAAATTAGCATTGAAGCCCACACTAGGATGTGTTGTGAGTTTGTGACTGTTGTGAGGTTCAGTCCCATTATTACATTTTGGTCTTATTTAGCTTATGATGTTAATTTTATTTAGTATAACTACATATAAACTCACGCCTTTTTAGGGTAGGCAGAAACCTGCTACGATCCTTACACTACCTACCTTTCGCCTCGTCCATATTCATACTATAAATAGGTAAACGATAATAGACATGATTTTATTATAACTTACAGTCAAATATCCCGCAGGTACAACGGACAAGACATCTGGGATTATCTCATGTTCTAAATAGGCCGAACTGGACACCCCCTGACCAGCCACATAACTATTTACACACGCAATAAGAACGAACAGACACAACCGGCTCATCTTCATACTCAACTGTTTATCGACATAACCAAACTGAGCTGTTAGTTCACCTGTAAGTATTTTTATTATTTATACTAAATAAACAAAATTATCTTTTTGACGATAAAGAAATGACAAACTGATATTGATATTGTATCTTGGGAATACCTAATGCGAAAGTATTGCTGTCTGTCTGTTGGTTTTCTTCGCTATAGATCAGACATTCAAATGAAGAAACAATTTTCATGATTCAGACGAAGAAAATCTTAATCCAATACTTGTTACTACTTAGTAACAAATCGGTCAGACGTGAGACTAAATCAAAAATGAATGTTTGGGATCAAAATTTTCGTGTAAATTTTTTTGCTATGGATACTGAACCGATAGAGATGTGCTATCTATGATTTGAACTCAGAGTGGGCACATCATCATCAGCATCTTCCTGCCTTTGGTCCATTCTACTTGGGGTCGGCGCAACACGTTTTTTCTTCTATAATTGTCCCCTGTCAGTCGTCGAGGACCTGTATACTTAGGTAGGTACTGGTAATATCTAAAAGTCACGGGCAAAGCGAAGTCTAGATTAGATAGGTAAGTCGCTCCTGTAATCATACATCATATAAGATAGGTCGCATATTCGGGTGCAAATTTAGCTCCACAGTTTTAGAGATAATTGCACCCGAATCTGCGATCACTCTCAATTCTAATCACGTGTCTGTACCTACCTAAATTATAAAATGAAATGGAAAAATAAAAATAATTATGTCATGCAAAATATTTAGTTTTAATTCCTCAAATATATCCAGATTTGGGTGCACCATGTCCGGCCGCGTCCGCATATGCACTTGCAAGAACTGCGAAAACTTAGCATGCAACATGCACCCTGACCAATACCTACAGGTAGGTCTCTCTCGACTCGACACATGTTTCGCCCCTCCACGAGGCATCCAAGGATGCCACGTGGAGGGGCGAACAAGATAACATCAAAATGTTGACTCGATGAACCCATTTCGTGGATTACCACTTTTTTTGTAATGCTTATCCTTAAACTATTTTGTCGACACAATTAGCGCAACACACACAGGGAGCGGGTGCGGGGCGGGCGCGGATATTGTCTCCCGACCACGTACGGTACGTGAGTAGGACGGTTGTAATTTCATGTATTTATATGGACTAGGGTTGTTGATGATGCAGGTTTACTGTATCAGCGAATGCTGATGCTGTTACTGATTTTTTCAGATCAATATCAGCGGATGCTAATGCTGATATTAATAAAATCTGAAATAAAGCATTATTTTACCATATTTTTTTTTAAATAAATGTGATGTAATGTTTTGATAAAAAGTAAAGTTATAGCTATACCTCTATATTATCAACTATTTTATGTTGACTAAACAAGGTCTATATTGGTTAAAACTCCATGTGGCTCGACCTCGCGCTAAGTCCTGCCTTCTACGACACGTCACGACTTGAATGTCAGCATTCAGCATCGATTGTTGCTGATGCTTATATAAAAACAATGCTGATAATCCACGGATGCTGATATTCGCAACAACCCTGATAATGGACGAGCACACACAGAGCGTGAGCGGGACGGGCGCGGGTCGGGAGACGCGCCCGTCGCCCTCCCACTAAGCGCGCGAGAAATGGAAGGAGTGGAGGGAGGCCTTCGCCCAGAAGTCGGACATGCTAGAAAAAAAAGATAAAATGCTCTGCCCTGCCATCCCCGGTGTACGTTGGTCTTTAGAAGCTGAACTCGATGACGCTTCGTGGATTCGTTGTTTTTAGAAGCTTGCTTCAAAATTTGCAACCATTTCTCGACCACTATTGTTGGTATGCGATTGAGGTAAAATTTTGCATACACCTTTAGTTCTGGTGACACATACATTTTTATGACAGACATGACTTGATCCTGCATCCATACATTTTTATGACAGACGATTGGATTCTGCATCCAGAATTACCTCCTTACAAGAGAACTCTGCTCAACCGTTAATAGCAGACACGAAACTTTGTTTACGCGCTCAAAGTTGATGGATAAAAATAATTTTCATCTGACTAAAAGCTTGTTTTTTTTATGTTCTTGTTAGTTTATTTCGTAAGTAATTCTTAGGGTTGTGCTACATCTATCAGCACGGAATCGCATTTTTCATGCTCCTATCCTTTTCCGTCGCTCATAACTGTCATTTGCTAGAGCGGGAGAAACAGAACGGGATTGTTATCGCACACGTCAACATCAACAATGCGCTCGGCAGCACGCTCTGATACATGTAGCGTTACCCTCATACAAAATTTTATGACGATAAATACTGTGGCATTCTAAAGGTGGATTACTCTCACTCAAGTGGGTGATCAAATAATAAAACAACAGATAAAGTGCATACCACTATAATAACCCCAAGAAGACAATTTAGAATCATCTACACACAAAACTTTCACTTACATACTCATTATTAATGCTCCAGTCGTAACGTATATGATACTCACTACCAGACCAAGGTAATAAGAGACAAAATGTCCCTTAATACAAACATGGGGCTCGAGTCGGAATATTTTTGCCTTGCTCGATTATTAGTCTTATATAAAAAAAAAAAACAATAAAACTGAAACACAGAAAAGTTTTAAACTATTTGCGCAAACCGTGCCTTTTTTGGGATATTGCTCAACACCCTTTTATTCACAAACATTAGGTACATATTATTATGATTATTTTTATAAGTTGATTTAGAAAGGCGCAAACACTATAATGGTTTGATTAAATTTTACTTGTGATAGGAATAAGTCCCATATTATAAATTGAGAACGGCACACGGTTCTATAATGAAAAAGGAGCAATTACGAGTTAACGGAATATTACAATGTTTAAATAGAACTGTGTTTCAATTTCATTAGTATAAACGCAACATAAATACGTCAAAGTTCAGTATAAAATATTGATATTTAACATACAAATATGTATAATTACTTATGTAGAATTATAAAACCGTCCCTAAACCCATACTAAGTTGGATTATAATGTCGGTAAAACTATCTCTAAAATTGATTTCCGATGCTTATTTATACACTTTTTGTATGTTAAAAAAGGGATAAAAAATAATATTCAAAAACAATAAATGCTTATACAATACAAATACGACTCTTACACTAATAAAGGCAAACTCTTTACATACAGACTATATTGTCTTATATATAATACTAAATAATTCCCAAATCAAGGTATATTATTATTACCGGAGTTAGTTATTAGTACAAGGAGAAGGAAACAAATGGAGTAACCGAGATAACATCCAAATTCAAAAGCAGTCTTCAAAAAATAAACAGATCGACCAAGTCCTGACGACCAAAACAAACGACCAACCAAATTATCTTGATTTATTGAATCTTGTTAACTACTCTTATCATTAAACTGCTTATAATCCATTTTAGCATCATTTTCACGGACTTATTTTAGCTGAACATAGTTGTAACGCGTTTTAATTGTGATGATCGGCGGTTGCTATTTTGGGCCTTATTCAATGGGGTTTATTTATTAATGCTGCTTACGGTTATTTCATGATAGCGTCTGTTTAACCTTTTGACCTTCACGGTCGGCTATAGCCGACAGATGAAAACTACTTGAAAAATGTCGTTTTCTTGTCGGCTGTAGCTGACGGTGGCATGTTGGGCACTTTTTCATTTGTCGGCTATAGCCGACCGTGGCGGTCAAAAGGTTAACCATACATTTTTGACGTTAAAACGTCTCTTTAATCAGTGTTTATGAATAAACGCCAATATGATTACTCCATTTGTTCTTTCCTCTGTGGTTGCTAGTACTATATCATCCTATGAGCACGGTGGAAATCGCTTAAGCGCCGAGTTGCTTGTAAAGAATGGGCACATAGTCGTCCCACTCAGCTTGGTAGAAGTTGCCCGCAATCGGGTCGCCCAAGTTGTACTTCTTGGCGAACTTGGCAATAGAGAACCCTCCACGATTATCACCAGACCTGGAAAATAATAGATTTTTGTTGAATGTTTAGACGGATGGTCTCAGTATGTACAATATGATCTCTTCACATCATATTTCGTTAAATCTGGTGTGGGTTAAAACATCTGTAAAAAAAACCCAACCACACTTTCCCAACCGGGGGATCGAACCAGAACCACGCAAATAATTGCATTGTAACCTTCAATTCTGAATAATTTGACTACCAAGGACGGATGGCCCTTACCAAGAGGTGTTACCCAGTAACTAGGTTCTGGAGGAAGAGACGAACATAGTTGGAAAAGGTTAAAATACAATTAATAATGGCAATTAAAAAAAACTGCTGTTTTCTACAAAAGTGCAATACCTACACGGCCAAAATGTTTGGAACGGCAGTTTTTATTTTTTTTAATTACCGATGTAATATTTCGATGTGGTTTAGAATGATGAACTAGTAAGTGTTAACCGTTTTTGCGTCGGTGTCTCTACCACCCGTATACATACTTTCAATGTATATACATTCAGTAAAAAGCTGTTGTTTTTAAATTAAACAGACACTTCAATTTCATCTATTTGTTTGTATAGACGTGTAGATTTGTACTGTTGTATAGTATGGATACTAACTTGTTAGTAAGCCTAGGCTCATCAAACTCCAGCTTGCAGGGCTGCTTGTAGACCAAGAACACGTATCTGTGCAGACCAGTGCCCTGCGGGGGTCCGGAGCCGACGTACTGCGACAGGGTCTCGCCGGACGCGATGTTGTTGCCGGGAACGTTTCCGACCAGCCAGTGGTGCCATTCGCGGAACTTCGGCTCCATTCGGGAAGGTGCGTCGGGGTCTGGAATGTAGAAGATGTGTGGTTAGTTTTATATTTGTATTCTTGCTTTAGAAGGCTAGGCCTTTACGCCTGATTAACACTTTCGCTGCTAAGTTCAAATAATACATTTTTACCAGTATGCGCGTCATCTACACACTGACAGCTGCAGACTAACAGCGACCTTTATTGTCGACACAATAAAGAACACTATAATTAGCTACGTTTAGCGACGACTCAGGAGGCGGGTTCTACGCACACGAACGAATTATTGTTCGATTCATATGCTGGGTGCTTAGCACCGAAAGTGTTAAGGGATTCTGTCAAGAAGAGAGTGATATGTTAGGTTAGTAACCGGCTACTCTTATCAACGCGGAATCGGCCTGCACCGGTTACGTTTCGCTTGATGTGTTGCAACAAGTTCGACGCGGTGTCGAGGGACTTCGAGTCTAGTCGTCTGAACCGAAACGAGGCGAATGACTCCTTTTTCGCTTTCATTGCATAAACATGAAACTTTTTCGACACCTAGTGTGGCCCTTATGGACTGGTCATCAATAGTAACAGCCAACATGCCTGCCTGTACCTATATATAATCTATACTAATATTATAAAGCTAAAGAGTTTGTTTGGTTGAACGCGCTCCTCGCAGGAACTACTGGTTCGAATTGAAAAAATCTTTAAGTGTTGGATAGCCTATTTATCGTGGAAAGCTATCTATAGGCTATATAACAGCACACTGCGACCAATAGGAGCGCAGCATCAATCAAAAATGTTACGCAGACGAAGTTGCGCGGTTAAGCTAGTATAATATTATATGACCAAACAGCAGACAACTGGATGTTAGTTGGACTGTTGAACTGGATGTTGGTGACAGTCCATGTTAGCAAGTGGGCCATTACGTACTGAAATGTTGATTATGTAGAACTGGAACAAATAAGCGCCTTTACAAAAATTCAAGTTGAAATAAAATACGTAGCAAGCCCGCCACACTATTCCCAAACCACTGCAACTCCTGAAAGCCAGAACCAACAGTGGCGACAACCAGAAAAGCGCCGAGACAATGAAGCTCGGGGAAGTCCCAGAGAAACGATTTAACTGTCTTGGATCCCGCAACGAATTTAATCAGAAAAAAATAGAGGAGGAGTAGAAAAAATATAATTTCCACTTCCCTCCATATCAGCAGGAGACAGAACAGAACAAGGCCAATAGGCACACAGAGACGTTTACAACTGAGATAAGCCCAGTTGCCAAGCACCACGGATAAATATTAATGAGTCCTAAAATATGTAACAGTTCTTGTAAATCAAAATAAAAAATACCAATGATTATAATAATTACGTTCCAATCCTTCTATAAGAAAGGTGGCCTATGTCCCACGGGGGAGGAAATCGTAGGCTGATTGTGCTATGAATACGCCATGTTGTCATCGGTAGTCTGAACAGTCAACGAGTTAATTCAGGACATTCCTGACCACACAATTTATGAGTTTACAACCTAAAACGGAACACTTAATGAAATCTGAGACACTCTACCTTGAAACCATCTAAGTACCTAATCATTTCCTTGCGGAATCTTATATGCGGAAACAATACCCTGCGAAAGGAATGATTCAACGTGTTTGTCTTGCTAGTGTCAATCTTTCTTTCTTTATCGTGTGGCTAGTGCGTTACCTGATGTCAGAGTTTTTATGCCGCCCATGTCGAGAAATATCTCTCAGGCTGGTTTCCTCACGACGTTTTCCTTCATCGAAGCAAGTGATACTTACGCACATGATTCCGAAAAATCTGAGGTGCGTGTTTCGGGTTCGAGCTCGAGACCTATGACTTGGCAGTACAACGGTCACACCACTAGGCTATCACTGCTAGTGTCAATGTCTAGCAATAGAAAACGACTTATTGGGCAGACTGTTTACTTTATATCATATGACATGTTTTCATAAACAGAAGTTTCATGTTAATTAGCATTATTTTGGAGGGTAAAATTCTCTAGAATAGTTTTCCATATTATCTGTTTATGTAAATTCAATTTGCTATGCCTAATTTATAATTTTGATTGTGCTTATTAAATCAAATTAAATTAAAATATCGTTAGGTTTGTTTGAATTCTTCTTCATCAATTAAGTACGTTTGAATTAAATTAATTACTTATTATAATAACACAATTCAATTATTACTTGCGTTTAATTTCAACGAATAGTTCCAATGAAGCAATCAATCAACAGAGCACTTTTTACAACCGTAAAGCTTGACAAAAGGTATTTCCATAACACATTCATTCTCTTTCCAAAATATTGGAGATATTAAAAATGTTGATCTAGAATATTTTACGGGTTAAACCGCAGCTAATGTGTTTTCATTTTATTTACTACCGTAAAAAGAGCCACGTTTTTAAACAAAATATTCTATGCTCGCTACTGATCACTCTGTAATTTCATACCGATTTTTTTGACACACAGTAACAATGGGATATCGGTATTGAACTTATTTCGTGGCGTACGTCAAGGGTAAGTACTCAACACAATAATAACCAGCCATCCAGACATTATACCATAGAATTGATAAAACCCACCATTGCTTGGGAAAAATTCAGCATGTCACCGTGTCACCATCATCATTCTCTTGCCCTTCTCCCGATTTATTTGGGCATGCAGCATGCATTCTTCCATACTTCTAGATGAGGAGTAACTGGACGAACGAACTGGACTGTGCGAAGGATGAAAATATAGGTCCATCCACCGTTTCTTTGGTCTTCCTCACGACATTTTCCTCATTCCTCCGCATCAAATGTCACATACCACTATACCCGATTACCACACAACTTTTCAGTTGCCGGCGTCACTTTCAACATGTCACTGTCTCATGGTAAGTAAACGAACTTTTAGATGGTGTCCTTTACTTACCATATACTATAACGTTAATAAAGGGTAAGAACTCGAAATAATACGAACCAGTCATGGCGACGGTGTACAGCTGGTCAGGAGAGGCCTCCCACGAGATTGAAGGGATGTCTTTCACCAGGGTGGGAGTCAGCACATTGCCTTCATTCACTTCCACACCGCTGGAGTATTTGACCTGTAAAGAAATGGAAATAATCGAATAAAATCGCCAACTTAGTTTTACGAGTTGTTTTTTCATTGAATGTGCAATCGAATAAAGAAAACATTGCCTCGATTTGGATAAGTTGGAGGTCCAGGGTCAGCTTCCAAATTAAAATGATAATATATCACTTAATTGTTAATTCATCATTATAAAGTCTTAATTTATGGTATTGTGTCAGTCGCATGAATGATTGAACAGCTGAAAATAGCATTCGTTTTTATTTTTTAATTAAGACATTTAGAACTAGAAAAATATTTCGGTAGACTCATCAGAACCTAACTATCTTCGTTTCCGATTAAAACTATTATGCGAATAAATATTGATACATTAGGATTCTCATATTCACCATTTCTGATACGAAACTTAAAATAGCAATGAACCGAAATAGGTGCATACCTACCCTGCCTATCACCTACCTATTACATGATTATGCTTTTTCATCAATTTCATCATATCATCTGCCTAGCCTTTTCCCGACTATGTTGGGGTCGGCTTCCATTCTAACCGGATGCAGCTGAATACCAGTATTTTACATGGAGCGATTGCCTATCTGACCTCCACAACCCAGTTAATACTGAGTAATACCATACCCCTTGGTAAGACTGGTTGTCAGACTTTCGGGCCACTGACTACCTGTAACGACTGTCAAGTTCTACAAGTGACAGCTGAGACCAACGGCATAACGTGCTTTCCGAGGCAGGGAGGAAAATCGGTATGTAATGGGTGGTCACCCATCCACGGACCAACACAGGCAAGCGCGGCTTAACCTAACAATCGACCCAAGCGGCTATTATTATTTAGCCACGAGCTCCCCATCAATTTCATCATATTATATGAGTTAACAAATGGGATAATTAAGTTATTTCCTCACTTAGCCTTTGTAAACACATCGCACGTCCTCAAAAAAACCGTCGTAACACAAAAAAAAACAGTTTTGAGATATTATACTTTAAAGTTTTTTTGTGTCCGGCCGATGATATCCGTAAAAAACATTCGCGTGTGTCATTCTGTGATTTAATTATTTTCGCAGAACCTACACTTTTGGAGTTTTTTTTTTTTTCAATTATAGATCAAGGAGAATTGACATTGGGTGTTATCTAAAAAACTAAAATTTTTGTGTTATGACAGTTTTTTAGAGGACATGCGACATGTTCAACACTATTGAGATAATTCAGTAGGTATGTACATCATTATATACTAGTGCTATCATCATATCGAATAACTAACAAGGTTGTTATCTTTGTGATACTTTTATCCCAGATAAATAAATCTGCACTTTTTTATCACTTTATCATTTGGGAAAAACAAATACCTGGATGTTTTTTTTTTGAGATTATGATGGTGATAAGTTCTAAATAAAAATGTTAATGTAGTCCGTCTTAAGTGCATAGTAACGATAATGGATTAGTTTTCATAGGGAAATTATAAGTCAAGCCACAAAATTATTTATTGGCCACGTGATCAAACTTCTAATTTTCTAACTAAGCAACGGGAAAATGACATAGCCTCTAATAAACTAATTCGTCTTTTTTACCACGCCAACTAAATACTCTAAAGAAAGCGTCAAGTAAAGATCATCAATTATTGTGACTTGTCCTTCTTATTTATACATTGCCACCTAATTTACTAACACGGCCACGGATTTTACATCTTGTCACCATTTTACGTTTTACAGCTTCAACACAATGCCCTCAAAAAAATATAATTCAAGCTTCTACAGACAGCATCATTTATTATAACTTAGCATGTAAAACAATACAACATATTCTTTTATCGTGAAAATAGCCACTGCATGATTTGGCGCGAGTATGCGAGACGACAGCGACCGGCCATTTGCACCAATCAGAGAGCGCCATTCGATTCATGTAACGACGAGTTGAGTTGATCACGTATAATTGTTTATTGTCGATGTCGTTCGTGCGTTCGTATTGCAATTGTTTTCGCTGTAATTAAATTAAAGTTTTCGATGAGTGATAATTAGTTATGACGTCTAAAAGTGAAAATGAAGTACCACTGTACTGTTCTGACGAGGAATCGCAAGAAGAAGGTCAGCTGTCGAAAAAAAAGCGAGGTGAATCTAAGAACTGGATATTTGTAAACAAATTTTCGTGTGTGAGTTTTGCCGAAGAAGCCGTGAGTGCAGAAAAGACGTGGGCAGTACGCACTACACATATTTCCATAGAAGGAAAAAAACGATTTTATAGGTGCAACAAAGTACCACGTAAAGGAGTACAGTGTGCTGCAGAAATATATTTGCTATTTGAGGCGGATACAGAGGCAGTGTTACTTTATAGCACAGATTGCGAGCATGATCACGATTCTATTAAGAAAAACTACCATTATGGTATTTGCGACGAAACAAAATCTGAAATTAATAAACTGTATGACCTCCACCTGAAGCCGAAATCAATCTTGGAGCATTTGAAGAAAAACTCTGAACTTAAAATACCTACAAAACGGCAGCTTTATAACTATTTAGCAGATCGCCGGCGTATCAAATATGGACCATCCACAATTTCTTTAGGAGAGCTGGAAAAATGGATTATTAATCATACAAATGTTCCAGACAACGAGAACGAAGTCTTTGTGATAGCCTATTATATTTTAGAAAGTGATCCACCTAGTTTTCGCATCGCAGTATCTACTAAGAATTTGTTGAAACAATGTATTTCTGCCGACATTCTGCATGCAGATGCAACATATAAATTGATTTGGCAAGGGTATCCTGTATTGATAGTGGGAACAACCGATAAAAACAGAAAATTTCATCCCATTTGCTTGACAGTATCTACGAATGAATGTAAGGCTGATTTTAAAACAATGTTTCAAGGAGTAAAGAGCAATCTTTTGTCAATTTTTTCTCATACTTATGAACCGAAGATCCTAGTTTGCGACGCGGCAAAAAATATACAGAATGCATTTTGTGATGTGTTTGGAAAAGAAACTATTTTGAAAATGTGCTGGGCTCACGCTAAGAAGAAGATTTGCACTAAATTGGACCAAACAACGGAGAAGAATTTTCGAAAACACATATTGGAAGACATTGATGCATTGCAATCAGCTACATCTCTTGAAGTGTTTTCTGCTGCTTCAAAGTTGTTCTTGAAAAAATGGAAAGAACAAAAAGCATTCGTAAAATATTTTAAAAAAGAATGGCTAATAAAGAACCCAAATTGGTATTTGGGTGCAGCACCAATATCACCAGCGACGAACAACGCACTCGAATCCTTTAATAGAGTTATAAAAGACCACAACACCCTCCGCGAGCGTATACCGTTGGCCCATTTCTTAGTGGTGGCAGAGGAAATGGTTAATAGCTGGTCACTACAAGCAACAGAAGAAAAATTTGCGACACAACCTGAATTGCAGTTATCAGATTGGACAACAGGATATCAATGGGCTAAAACTGATACCAAAATTAGAGTTGTACATTCAACACCAGCCAGCACCACATATTTAATTCCAGGCAACAACTCATTCAAAATTAATGAAGCTGAGAAGAAATTCAGGTGTTTTGACGAATACAAAAAAGTGTTTTTTTCATCTTGGAACGTAATACTACCGAACAATCAAACCGAGTGGATTACTGGTTGCTGTGATTGTCCAGACTTTTATCGCAAGTACAGCTGCAAGCATTTGATAGGCCTTGCAATTAGACTGAAATACGTGACGCCACCATTAGAGGCAAAGTCAGTTATGCCCCATTTAACATGCATGTAATTGAATACGAATATACAGAAATAGTCCTCAGTTTACTGCTAAATTATGGTCCAAACGGCAAGAAACACCATTTGTTTAATTAATAATGGACAGTAACTTATACAATTTACAGGAATTGGATACCGCTGAGATAGCTCAATCTGCTATTCTTGATGTTGCACACTTACATACATACCTTAAACGAGATGCTAATAACTTGACTGTCCTGACACAAAATATAAGGAGCATTTACAGTAACTTCGACGATTTTCAGATAACTTTATCTCAAATCGGAGTTGAGGTAGACGTGCTAATCCTAACAGAATGCAGATTAAACGCAAATAAACCACTACCAGTGTTAAATGACTATACTTCGTTTAACACATTTAGACAACTAAACCAAAATGATGGCGTAGTAGCATATATAAAAAACTGTCACCAACCCCAGGCAACTGAAATTAATCTACAACATGCATCTGCCTTGCAAATAACTATCCCAAATTTCACCATTATTGGTATCTATCGGTCTCCGTCGAATGTACCCACAGATAGTTTTATTAACTCACTTGATCAATACCTTCAAAGTATTCACACACATAGAAACACTATTATTACTGGAGACATAAACATTAACTTGATAGGAAAGCC
The DNA here is from genome assembly GCA_964057025.1 of Standfussiana lucernea. Taxonomy (NCBI): domain Eukaryota; kingdom Metazoa; phylum Arthropoda; class Insecta; order Lepidoptera; family Noctuidae; genus Standfussiana; species Standfussiana lucernea. Next base: position 11,658,035 of record OZ059805.1, read on the forward strand.
GGCAGAATCAGCACAAATAAGAACTAGTAGATTAACCTATTTGAATATGACGGCTATACATGGTTTCCTCCCAGGACACTGTCTACCTACTAGGGAAGAGAACTGCCTCGATCACATGCTCCTTAAGCTAGACAAATTAAAAAAACTCGGCTTTCGTGGCAGTTCTAAACACGTCTGTTACGGATCATGCAATGGTGTTGGTAAATATATGCCACACATACCAAAGCAAGACTTGTGTCAAATATAAAACTATAACTAACTGGGAGAATGCCTATAAGTACCTTGTTGACTCAGATATGACTTTTCTTAGCGCACATAGAGACCCAAACATACTAGCCAGCGCAATGATAGACGTGATTAAGACATCTCTACTCCAAAATACTAAAGTTGTTCCAGTGTCCAGCTCCAAGCGAACCTTAAAGCCCTGGATATCTGTGGGCGCCCTAAGATGTATTAGGTTTAGAAATAAATTACAGCTACAAAAGAGCAAGGACCCTTTTAACGTTATTTTTATCATTACTTACAGGCGTTTTCGCACATACTGCTCTAATCTCCTTAAAAAACTCAAACGACAATATCATAAAAAACAGATATCAAATTCTTTAAAAAATCCTAAAATACTCTGGCGTAAAATTAATGACATTACCCATTACAAAAAACCTAAGGCATCCAGTACACACCTACTGCATATAACTCCACATCCCCTTGACTCATTAAACCGTGTAAACCAATTTTTCGTAACTATTGGCAAAACACTTGCAGAAAATATAATAACCCTAACTGGACAAGCATCTACACTTATCACTAACTTTAGCTCACTATCCCAAATTAATTCGTTCGTATTGCTGGAGACAGATCCGGCAGAAGTGGATAGCATACTTGGGTCACTTGACTCAGGAAGTGCTTCGGGGTGGGACTGCATACCAGTGAGTTTCCTTAAATTATCTCGAGAACTTGTTGTTCCTCTTATTAGCCAGTTGACTAATCTATGTTTTGAAAAGGGTATATTTCCTGACGCGCTAAAACGTGCTATAATTACGCCTGTGCACAAGGATGGGGACAAGAGCGATGTCAATAATTATCGACCGATATCTGTCTTATCATCCCTTTCGAAAATAATAGAGAAATTATTAAATAAAAGACTAGTAAGTTATTTGAATAAATATAACATTCTTTCCGATTCACAATACGGTTTTAGACAGGGACGGTCAACTCAGGAGGCGGTCATTGCGTTAACATCTGAAATCACTGATAAGGTTGACAAGGGTTATAAATGCGTTACGGTTTTTCTTGACCTGAAAAAGGCTTTTGACACCGTCTCTGTCCCTATCCTTGTGCAGAGACTTGAGGCTATAGGGATAAGAGGTAAAGCTCTCTCCCTCTTTGACAGTTACCTCCGAGGTAGGAGACAGCAAGTCAAAATAGGTAACTCATATAGTGAGGAGGAAAACATTGTTTTCGGTGTCCCGCAGGGGTCAGTCCTCGGCCCACCACTGTTTCTAGTGTATATTAATGAACTCTGCAATCTACGAAACAGTGGTGGGAAAATCTTCTCTTACGCGGACGACACGGCCATTGTTTACTTTGGGGACACGTGGGAGGACGTCCACAATAATGCCGAAAAAGGATTGGCTGCTATAGATAGTTGGCTCAAAGCCAATCTATTAACCCTTAGTGTTCCTAAAACAAACTACATTTGTTTTTCTCCTAGTAGAAGGTCTAAACCAGACCTTAATTTCAGAATTCGAATCCACACGTGTACAGACCACAGAGACCAAAATTGTAAATGTCAAGCCATTAAACATGTAACGTCTACACGATACTTGGGAGTTATAGTTGATGAGTGCTTAACTTGGCATTTGCATATTGAGATTGTTACGTCACGTGTGCGAAAATTTATATGGATCTTTAAAAATCTAAGACATGTGATGCCTCAGAAAACATTAAATAGCATCTACATTGCGCTCACGCAGTCAGTTATTGCATACTGTTTACCAGTCTGGGGAGGAGCCACTAAAACTAAATTCCTTGAGTTAGAAAGAGCCCAAAGGTCACTCATAAAAGTAATGTACTATAAACCATACAGATACCCCACAGTCGACTTATATAGAATCAGTAGCTTACTTACAGTAAGAAAACTATATTTTTTAATTACGACCCTGTACTTACAAAAATCTATTCCATTTAACCAAAATAGTCAGGAGAAAAGACGGAAGGACATAGTGGCTTACTCCCCGGGGGTCCGAACCGCTTTCGCACGGCGTCAGTATGCAACCCAATCAGCCTACATTTATAATAAAATTAATAAAAAATTAAAGTTCCACCATGAGGTCTCGCACGTATGCAAAAGGGCAATAACCGAGTGGCTTAAAACCTTAACATATGAGGAAACTGAGCAAGTTTTGAGTAGACTTGGTTAGACAATTTGTTGTTCATTCCTTCCGTGTCATTAATGAAAGTATACTCACCTAGGATAATCTATAAATAATATAAATTGCTTCGAAGACATCGGCACTTCAAAGAAGACATACACATACACATTCACACACACAAACACATACACACACACACACACACACACACACACACACACACACACACACACACACAACAATACAAACCCTGATTAAAAATAAGATGCACATATAGTTTCACATGCAATACAACTACAGTTACACAAAGAGCTGCTAATTAGTTTATAAGTCATTTTCTGTTAATTTTCTTCCTTAATTTAATTTTTATTTATTTTCTTTCGTCACCTTTTGTAATAATTTGTGTCAAATCTAGTCTCAATATTGTTAATAACTAAGGGATAGAGCGAGATAGCCCCAACACAAGTATTATCAATTACTTACTGGGGATGTCTCATATATAATCCATGTACTGCTTTTGGGACAAATAAACATTTTTCATTTTTTCATTTTTCATTTTTCAAAGTCACAACCACTTGGATTAAAAAGAAAGCGTGGAAGGCCAACTAAAGCGCGAGCTGCGTTAATAATCCAATAATGGTTTAATTTTCTTTTTTTGATTAGGTACCTACCTGCATTCTTTTTATAATGTTTCTATTATTTACTATAAGTAAAATGATGGTAATTCAATAAACAAATTGATTTTTCGAAAATAAAGTCTTTTATTTTGTCTCTCCTCAATAGCTTCTGGTAATATTAGTGGTCAATATATTATTTGAACCCATTTTTAGCAAAATTTTGACAATGAATTAATGTGGGATGAGTTACATTTTAAACGCACTGACTTGAAAAATTAGAAGCTAAATAAATATGTTTTTTGATGTCATATATTAGTATTTTAGAAGTTTTCCGTTAGAATGCATATTACAAATTTAGATGCTAAAAAATAACCATCATGCTGAGTTGTATTTAGAATAGTTTACATAGAAGATAACTAGTGGCTAAGATAGTATTATTTAGATGCTCGTTAATTGTGGCTGACTTAGTAATTTAGAAGGCAACATAAATTTTTAGAAGCGAATAATGCTATTAAAAAGAAGCCTGTTTAATTAGCACCCGTTTTCATAATGAGGTCCTCTATCGTAGCTATTTTGTTTGGATTTAAATACTTAAAGAACCCGCCCAAAAACTAACAAATGCGTTTGTGTGGCAAATTAGAGGTTGGTATGTAGGCAAATATACTCTACCTATTCCGATCTCTGATGATTAAACTTATATTCTGCCATCAAGAACTATAATTAAGACAATACTTCGGACGGACTTCAAAAAGAAACATCGTCGTACATAAACATTTGGTAATTTAGGACACTGGTCACCTAAAACTATAAAGGATGTTTTTTCCAGTCACGGCCGGAAAATTCTGTAAGCATGAAAACCTTGACTAAGAAAACATTACTTGCACTTGCTCATTATATATCGTAGAACGTGGCAAGTACGTCATATCCGGCGAACGCTAATAACTTAATTCTGTTTCCCAATAGCTAGATGCTTACCTCTGTAAACAACGTGGCTAGTTTATCACGCTGATAATGATGCGTTATTATGTCCAAATGTAATTTTATTATTACTATCTTTGCTAACAAGCTTGTTAGGCTAAAAATAGACAGTATCTATACCCATGTTAATTTATGGTCAGTAGATTTTGAATAGCAGCCTTTAATAAAAACCCCTTTTGCAGGAGTATCCAACGGATTATTGTCAATATTGATCGTTTTCACTGGAGGAGCTCGTGGCTAAATAATAATTGCCGCTCGGATCCATCCTCAGGTTAAGCCGCGCTTGCCTAGGTTGGTCTGTGGATGGGTGACCACCCATTACATGCCGAGTTTCCTCCGTGCCTCGGAAAGCACGTTAAGCCATTGGTCCCGGCTGTCATTTGTAGATCTTTGACAGTCGTTACAGGTAGTCAGTGGCCCGAAAGTCTGACAACCAGTCTTACCAAGAGGTATCATATTACCCGGTACTAACAGGGTTGTGGAGGTCAGATAGACAATCGCTCCATGTAAAATACTGGTATTCAGCTGCATCCGGTTAGACTGGAAGCAGACCCCAACATAGTTGGGAAAAGGCTAGGCAGATGATTGATCGTTTTCACTGAAGTTACGATACTTACAATTCTTAGACCAAAACAGTTCTTAAATATCTAAGAAACATATCATTGAAAATTTTAAATACGTGGGACACTCAGAAAGTTTTGAGACACTAAAAAAAAATGTTCTACAGGTACATATATTTTTATTAATTCTTTTCAAAGTACTCTCCACCAGCCTCTATACAAAGATTCATGCGTCTGAACCAGTTTTCAAAACACTTTTTCCAGTCCGCCGCAGACACCTCGTTTACAGCCTGCTCGAACGCAGCCAGCGCATCTTCCGGCGACGAAAATTGTATCCCCTTGAGCTGATTTTTTATTTTTGGAAATAAAAAGAAGTCACACGGTGCTAGATCAGGGCTGTAAGGAGGGTGACCCAGGAGTTTGACTGGTGTACTGTCCAGGAAGTCCCTCGTTTTGAGCGCGGTGTGTGCAGGCGCATTGTCGTGGTGGAGCAGTAGTCCGCGGAGCCCTGTGTTTGGTCGCTTGTTGCTCACAACAGAAAAAACTTCTGGTAAACATTTGGTAGTATACCATACGGCGTTGATGCTTCTTTGATCTCGTAAGGGAATTGAGGCCAAGTGGCCAGTCAAATTAAAAAAGCTGGCGATCAAAATCTTCCCCCCGCTTCGAGATCGCTTCACTTTGGTAGGCGTTGGTTCATTTTGAAACACCCAAACTGTCGACTGGCGCTTGGTTTCTGGATCGTATTGATAAATCCAGGACTCATCACCTGTTACGATGTCGTAAACACGCCGAGACGAGCCTGCTTCAATTTAAATTTGTTCAGCATATCACGGCACCATTCCACCCGGGCCTGCTTCCGAGCGTCGGTGAGGTAGTGCGGCACCCAGCGCGATACTATCCTCCTCACGCGAAGATGCCCGTGTAGAATCTCGTGAACGGTTCCCGATCCAATCTTTAATATGTGCTGAATCTCCTGATATGTAATTCGCCTATTATCTTGGATTAAATTTTTCACTGCTAGCACGTTTTCTTCCGTAATAGCCGTCAAAGGGCGACCGCTTCTTTCTTCATCCCCCAAGGTTGGTCGACCGCGCCTAAATTCGTTATACCAACGATACACGGTTGCCTTGGAGGGGCCTTCATCCATAAATGCCATTTGAAGTCTATCGAACGATTCATCCGGTTTCAGGCGACACTTGAAATCGAAATCATAGCTCTAAAATGTTCCCTGAGCAGATCCATTTTTCAGTAAGACACGATACTTTGATTTGGCAAAAAATGTGGACGGAAATTTTGAAAATGGAACACACATATTTTTACTTACAAGTAATCATATTTTCCAAAAAGATTCTAACTGGCCAGTCTCCCATATATAAAAACTATTTATCGCAATACTTTCTGAGTGGCCTGGTAAATGAATACTTGTCTTTTGCGCAAGATAGGGTTAGATACAACCTTGGATGCAAGCATTTGGGATTAGAAAATACTTTTAACTTTACTAAACAATGCTTAGTTTGCGTGCAAACTGGTAAACAGTCGTTAAACTACAATATAAAATTACCTACTCATTGTTCTTCCCAGTGCCCTGAGAATTGACGGTAATGAACTAATGATAATATTTGCAAAGATAACATCAAGGGAAACGGTAGAGTTTATTCATTTATACAGGTAACTCAGCTGAATATGAACTTCGTAATTAACTTTATACACAGGTGTAGGCGTTGAGGCCCAGTGGCACAGCATGAGCCGATTATGTAATGCAGACAATTAAGTTAACATATACTCCCAGCAAGTTTTTCAAGTAACCGACCCTAGTCTTAAATTGAAAGAATTTACGCTGTGAATACAATTTAGCAAAATGGGGCATCGTGGATCCACACAATGTGAGTGTATATTGTCCAACACATACCCACTTACTTTAATTGTTCTTTCGTGTCGATGGTACGACTTCTTTAAATTTCTTGGGCCCAGTATGTGGCCACGTTAATCGCGGCGTCTGTGGCGTTTGTTAGGTCCTCTAAAGTGTAGGTGTTGGGACACTTCGGACACTCCAGCAAGTGGGCTTCGTATGGCCTGGGAGCACCGCATTCACACTATGTGTCGAAAGGATCTTTAATTCCCCATTTTGCCAAATTGTGTTTACAGCGAACTTATAGAGGACCTAATGAACGCTACTGACGCTGTACTAGACCGAACCGATATGAAAAGTACATACAATCGAATCGAAAGACAGAAAGACGTTGTGTCGTATGTTGTTAGACAAATAATAATTACGAAACTTCATAATGTATCCTGATCTCTTTCCCTCCATGTTAATATAATCAAATGGTTTGGACAAGGACGTCAAATGGCGGAAGAGGAAGACAATAGATTTAGCAGATTTCCTGTACCATCATTATGTCAACTTTAATCGAGTTAGCTTCGGCCATCCAGTTTCAGACGATTACAACTAGTATCTTTTCCTCATGTTTTCAATGGTTGTTATTTCTACAGAACACCAGTATTTTTTTGTTTACCCATTTTAATATAAAATTCGACAGTACAGAGAGACAGTAAAGAGTTTAAAATTGAGAAATGAAAATATATTGTCGAACAACATTTTTCTAACATGCGATGGCGAAGATTTAAACTTTGATGGCTTAATTAAGTATAATTATCTCGAAAAGTGACGCTTTAAAAGATTTTCTCTAATACAATACTTGTTTGTATTTGATTAATACAGGTTTTTATGCGTGGCTGCCATTTTGATCATAAAATTAAATGGCGAAGTTAGGCAAGCCACGCTTCATACAAAAATCTTCCAACCCCTTTGACCAACCGTTTGATTGCTTCATACATTTTGGTAGTTGGCTTTAAAGTTGCAATGTGTTTCTATCTGAAATTTATAACAGGTTTGATAACAACATAGGTCAGCGTTCATAATGAAACAAGAATGTTTTCGTGCAACAAATACCTACTTCGTATGGTCTTTTTGCGAAAATATAAGAGTTTAATTAATATGAAATATATTATATTGCGTGTAAAATACCGCCTATGAGTAACATTTTTAAGTGAGAGCGACAGACGAGCACATCACTAATACACATAATTATAAACCAAAACACACACACACACACTTAATTATAACCTAAATTAATCGTTTTATTTTTTATTGCCATATTAATTTACTGCCAGATTAGTTACAGCTAGATAGTAATTTCAGTGAGCTGTTTAGAAATAATTTAGAAATAACCTATGAACGATTACAATATGCACAAAGGTTAATATTATACAAATAATAGATTTCTATTAAAAAAATTAAGTACCTCTATTAGCGAGATCATTCATGATTATACTTTAAAAATGCATCTGGCGTTGAAGCATATCTTCATTCATCGTCTGCCTAGCCTTTTCCCGACTAACTATGTTGGGGTCGGCTTCCAGTCTAACTGGATGCAACTGAATACCAGTAGGTTATAGGGAGTGAGTGCCTATCTGAACTCCACAACGTAGTTAGTACTGGATAATACGATACCCTTCATACCCCCATCCCTTGGTAAGAGTGGTTGTCAGGCTTTCAGGTCACTAACACTGTAACTACTGTCAAAAGCCTACAAATGACAACCGGGACCAACGGCTTAACGTGTTTTCCAAGCCACGGAGGAAACTCGGTATGTAATGGATGGTCGCATCCATAGATCAACCTTGGCAAGCGTTGCTTAACCTTAAGTATCGACCCGTGAGGCTGTTATTATTTAGCCACGAGTTCCTGCTTAACTTAGTATATCTTCATTATAAAGGTAAAATAACATCACTGAAATAAGGTAAAGTAACGTTACTGAAGTAGATGCAATGAATTATGCGGAGCATTTTTATTCTCACTTACTTTTATAAGTGAATGTGACTTAAAATCGTAAACGAATATTTGATTAAGGTTTGCACTTGAAAGCAGGCCCTGGAGTTAATTAGGAAGCGAGATAAGTGAAATATTATTTTTTAAAAACTTTTGTGAAATTGTCTTCTTTCTGATCACGACTGTGCCTAATCGGAACTAAAAGTAGATAAGTTAGTTAGTTACCTACCCACATACATTTATAAAGTTACGTATTTTTGAAATCTCTCAGAATTGAGCTGCGCGGACTGCACAAGACGTAAACTATTATCTAGGTTACTAGGTCACATCAACTACCGACAGCCATCACAACACTTTCTCAAAATGTAGGTAGGCAACAATCAACACAACATGAAAATTTACAATACTGAATTCTTACCAACACCTACTCAATCGTTATCAAGTAATCAAACTTCAGATAGATTCCTAAATATAATAAAAAGGTTTTAATACTTACGGTCGCCAACGCAGTGGGCGCCTTGGACACGACATCGGGCACCACCTGATGTGCTTCAAAACTCTTCGCAACGCTCGACATGGTTCTCGCTAACACCCTAAAATTGACCATAGTGCCGTCTGCTATTAACAAAACAATCGCACATCTCAATATTCGCGCCATGTTCAATATTGGGATTGGGACAGCACATAAACAAATAAGGTTTTTTTTTATTCGTGTGGAGCCGACGGACAATGCTTGCATGCGGCGAGTGACTGGCTTCTGTAGTGTAGCTGCTAGCTACTGGTTATGTAAAGTGCTACTCTGACTACGAGTTTTAATATAGTGATGGTGGGGTACAGGTGAGGAAAGAAGAGTTTTTTAGTTTTCAATTTATTAAAGTGATGTGCTTGACAAAATTAGTGGTAACTGTTTTCTTGTGAGGTAAATCGTTATTAGGCCTGGGGAAATACTTTTCCACCTATCTTTAAAAAACCAAAAATGTTTAGTTGTAGCATTTATATTATATAAATACCCTCAATTTACAAGGATTAATATTGTTTGCTTTACCATTGATATGATTTAATTTGATTTGCTACAGGAACTGATGGACGCCACTGAAGGCGCCAAACTAGTGGCTCAATTCTGGGCTGCGACAATTTAGATTGCTTTAAAACACCTATAGTCAGTAATATTAGTCAAAAAAGAAGAAGTATGAACTAATACACGTTTGACGACCCGAATGGCGCGTGGCGCAGCGGTGGTGAGGCTGCCTTACGTTCATAGGGTTCCGGGTTCGAATCCCGGTAGGAGCAAGTGTTTGTGTGATGAAGATGGACATTTGTTTCCGAGTCATGGATGTTTATATGTATAATAAGTATGTATTTACAAACAAAAAGTATCTATGTAGTATATCAACTGTCTGGTGTTCACGACACAAGCGTCGTTGCTTAGTGTGGCACTAGATGGCGCTGTGTGTAATGTCCAGCGATATTTATTTATTTATTTAATACATATTCCATTTTCTCAGCGAAAGCACTTCAGCAACCAAGTGTTTATCAACCTCAGTTGATAAACACGAGGTAGCATGACTGGTGAAGTGTGTGAATACCTGTACCTTTCCACAGAAAGTGTATGGAAGTCAACATCATTGTCATGGCCAGTCTGAATATAAACCAAGTGGTGGCTCTCATCATTCACTGACATACATTCATAGAATCTAAACATTTGACTCAATTGATACATTTTGCAATACAGGAACCCTGTGAGGGCACCGGGTTCATGTACTGCTGTGGCTTGAAATAGTGATGCAGGCTTACTAACCAGTATTTTGTACATGTAAGCAATTCTAATTAGATAACTATACAGCTAGTATAAAAGAAGTCAGTTTTTGGGACCGTCTTTGTGCCCGCTTGGTTTGCCAGTTGTAATATTAGCACAATCATATTTGGTTTGCTTTTATATTTCCATAATAAAAGGGGGATGTAGAATTGTAGACGTGGTTTGGTGTATTTTACATTGTTTCTGTTTGTTTTTTGTGTGATAATGATAATTATGATTAAAAACTTTTTTTTTGATTATTTGTAAAAAAAAATAACCGCCTTCAAAAAAACACTAAATAAATGGAAAATAACTTTGCATCAAAGAAAGAAATTGCATGAAAATCGGTGTAGTAGTTTGGTTTTTAAATCAAAATAGGTGAAAAAATATGTCATCCAAGTAAAAGAAATTTAGAAATTGATACTTGACAAGGATTTGTGTGTGATATATTAACTAAAGAGGGTAAAATAAAAACTTTTTCCAAAATAATAACCGACTTAAAAAAAAAAACACGAAATAAATGGAAAATTACTTTACTTTCGGAAACCGGTGACTATTGTTTGTTTCATTGACTTTTTTGCCACCGACTGACATATTTTTTCCAGCTATTTTGATTTAAAAATCAAACTACTGAACTGATTTTGATGAAAATTCAATGGGACCAATCGGAAAGTGTATCCTTTCAGATAATAGAAGATTTATTCAAATCGGTTCATAAATGACGAAGATATGAGGTAAGACACAACCAAATTGAGAACCCCCTTTTTTTTGAAGTCGGTTATATAGTTATTATTTTTCTGATCATGTTAATTTTTGGCCACAACACCAGCCCAGTGTTTTTCACCAAGCATATCCAACATGAAAACTTGATAGCCGAGAAGGTTAAAACTTCTAGAAGATATTGTGGCCCTTCACTAAATCTGATTTAGTGTCAATTTTTTTTAAAGAATATTCAGATCATTTAAAGTTTATTCTCTTTGACAGTGTTCCTTGTCCCCAGTAGCACTCTTTTTGGCCTGTTTAAGTTGTTTTGGTTCAAGACCCATACAGTGGGATGAAAATAAATGTTGCTGAACAGCCTGTTGGTCATCTCAGTCATCTAGTTTTCATGCTGAACATGCTTGCTGAAAAACCCTCTGGATTCCCCCACCAATGATTTTCCACATCTTATAAAAATGTATCTAAATGATTCCTATCATTATTAATATTTGATGAATTGAGGGTCATAGTAGGTACCTATTCTATGGTAGCACATAAGTACCTACATAAATAAAAAAATCCTAAAATGGAATTTATATCTATTTTCAGTTCAAGACAGTTTTAAAGGTAGTTATGTGGTGAATTTAAATTTCCTGTGCATGAAATATAAAGGATAATCTGGTTTATTGGATAAAGTTGTTCACAAAATGCCTTCTTTTATTTAATACATAATTTAAAGTGTTGCATTGTACCTAGCCCCAATGCATTCTATACCTAATTGATTTCTAAATTTCTATAATGCACTGTTCACTATCATAGACGCTATGAGTTACGTAACGAAATAAATAAATCTAAATACACAGTTTAGCCGGCGGCATGCAACCTAACTATTTTCTCCTACTCATTTATAGTTTTGTCTAGTGTATAAGTATAAATAGTTGATAGGAAACAAGGACATGTTGGTGCACATCTTACCTGGGTCTCAATATAGATAAAAGTCAACGAAGTGCGGAAAAAACCAAAAAAATAAAATTCGGAATTTGACACAAACCTAAAGCACGATGGCTGACGCTGACTGAGCCGGCAATAATAGCAGGGCTGCCAGTACAACCCACTTTTATTAGACCGCGGACCGTTGAGTCAAGTGGGTTCAAAACAATACACAAAATCAAATCTAATCAGGATTTGATTAAAATACTAATACAAAAGAATAAATTCAGCATGACGAACAAAAAATCGTCTCGATATATCGTACAAAAATCTACTACAGGCCTACCACTATTAACACTCTCCCCGCCAGGGGAACCGCCGGCGACCCCGAAAAACTTTTGTACAGCAGGCCAGAGCACATTTCTAATTATTACATTATCCATAACAACACGCCAGTAGTTGTAAAAATTATTTGAATTCGGGAGGTCAGGGCGGATCCCACGGCGTCTTGAAAGATTTTTTTTTTGACCCGCCGGCGGCTCCCAGGGCCTATTGTAATAATTTTTAACTTTTGACTCACGGCGTTCACAATCAGCAAATTTGGGACCCGCCGGCGACCTCTTGAACTTAAAAAGCTTTATATATTGTCGGCAGGGAGAGTGTAATTTTATATTCTATAAATTATTATGTAAGCAGTATAATATAAGACCAAAGACATACACACACACACGCATGATTTCGCCGCTAGAGGCGTTCGTGTTGACTAAGGTCTTCAGAAATGTCATTTTAGGGACAATATTGTAAATAGGTACATATCTAAAGTTAACACTATACATATATATATATGTATATATAAAATAAACTTTTCATAAAGTTATTGGTACTCTAAAGTATATAAATACTTTTTTGGAAAAAAAATAACTGACTTCCAAAAAAAGCACAAAAAATTTAAAATAACTTTACTTTTAGTTATCGTACCACACACAAAGCCTTGTCAACTATCAATTTCGCAATTTCTTTTACTTGGAAAACATATTTTACCAGATATTTTCATTTAAAAAACAAACTATTAAACCGATTTTGATAAAATTTCTATGGGACCAATCGGGAAGAAAAAGAAAAAGAATTTTCCAAATCGGTTCATAAATGACGAAGATATGAAGTAACAAACACAAAAAAAAAATTGAATTGAGAACCTCCTCCTTTTTTGGAGTCGGTTAAAAATAGAACTAATGACAGGACCTTTACTCGCTAATGGTGCCATCTGGTGAGCTCAAAAATAGCCCTCATTACGTCACATGAATTTCATGATTCTTTGACCTTCCCCATCCTTGTCACAGCATGCAGCAGCTAGTCACATTTGTGAGACTACCCCCTGCCCCCCTCTCTAGTGTGACGTCACATATTTTGCAATTTTACATTTTCATACAGTTTTTAGTTGGAAATATTTTTAATGTTTTCGCCAACAGTTCCATGTTTTAATTAGATATATTAGATTTTGAAATGTGACGTCACGAAATTTAGGACCCGTTTCACCCCATGTATAACATGTGTATAACGTCACACATCATCGACCACCTCTCCCCCCTTTACGTGTGACGTAATTTATGGATGGCCCCATAGTTGAGTGTAGTTGATTTTTGGCGAAATTTGCTGCTAATTTCTGAAAATCTGACGATTAGAAACGTCACGTTTGCTTCACATACATTCGGATTCCTTTTGTATTCAATTTTACAAGGCAACTGCCACTCTAAATGACCAAATTTTACAGATTTTGTACCCAAATAAACAAACTGGCAGCCCTGAATAAAAGACAAGACAAGTTTTGACATGTTTAATTCATTTATGAAACGTCATTATGATGAGCACTTCCATGGATAGGCTAAAAAGATAATATGAATATCAGTCTGTTACTAAAAATACTAATGATGTTAACACAATATCAACAAGTTAATGCTTACGCAATCAGTGTGGTCAAAAAAGGAATTTCAGGAAATAAAATATTACAATGAGAAATAAGGTTTTAGAAAATAAATAGATTTGATGCTAAAACTAAAACTGAGGCAAAAATGGGCATTTATTATGTAAAAACTCCAGCAAATGGGAAAGTAGCAAAAATGGGAAACCTAACATAAAGCAACATTCACCTAATTTGTATTTTTTTAAAACAGGGTATGATGTTCGAAAGTCGAAACACTCCCACAAACCGATAAACTTGAATTTTGGACAGTAGTTGCTGTTTATCATGGAGGGATGTACCTACCTACTAAGAAGGGATTTTCGGAAAATCAACATTGAATGGGGTGAAAATATTTATACGAAAAAATATCTTATTTCTTGGACTTAAAACTTGACACGAAATAAAATGGTTTAGCATTATTTGGTTTTGAGAACAACCCTCCAATGATGATTAGTCTACATTTTGGGCCAAACCGCTAAACATAGAAACTTGAATTTTCAACAGTAGTTGTACCTAGTTTATAACGAAGGGGTGTATTAAGTACGGATTTTGCAGAATTCAATATTTATGGGGCTGAAATCGTTAAACGGGGGGTAGGGGGACGTTTATATGAAAAATCTTATTCCTCGGGTTTAGAAACTTGAAGCTTGGCACGAATACGTACATACAGGGTGGAATTTTTCATCCTCACCTGGCAGGAATTTGCCCTGGCGGTTGAGAAATGTCATGCTCACTCAAATGTCTCGCTGATGGTGGCGCGTGTGTCGGGTCGTTTAGTTCCCTCCAAAATGGTTGAGTTGAATGATGGCTGATCCATGCGTCATGTTCGTGAACGGGCGCTGTCAGTTGTGACTGGTCATCTCGCAGCTGCCATGGATTATTGTATTTTTGAATTGTTAATTTTATCTTTTTTATTCTGGACGCTCTTACTCGCACGTCTTTCTACATCGTTCTCACATGTATGTTTAATCTCGACATGAATGATGTAACCGAGACTTTGTAACAACAATGATTTGAAAGAGTGTCCATGGAGTTTCCTGCCCATTCTTCTCCATAGAGTTCTACGCTTTCGAATGGGCAACTACAGTACTTTCACAAGTTATTATGCCCTGTGACTGGGACTGTAGCTTAGTTAATTTTTTGTGTTTTGACATTCAAAAGTGCCTGTAATGGTCTAATTGAAATAAATGCTTTGAGTTTGAGTTTGAGGATACGGTAGGCACAAAGTTGTTATCTATACTATATATCACTACATAGTATAAAACAAAGTCGCTTCCCGCTGTCTGTCTGTCTGTGTCTATGTATGCTTAGCTTATATCTTTAAAACTACGCAATGGATTTTGATGCGGTTTTTTTAATAGATAGAATGATTCAAGAAGAAGGTTTATACTCGTATGTATAATACATATTATAGTAGAGAAAACATTAGTATGTACATTGCACCCGTGCGAAGGTTTATTCCCGACTGCCACCACCGGTCTGCCACCAGTGGTGGCAGTCGCAACTATTTTTATCGTCTACCACCATTGGTGGTGGTTGCGTCTAATTCAGTTGCGTCTGCCTTCACCTCTGCCACCAGTGGTTGCAGACGCCACTTAAATTAGTGGAATCTGCCACCAGTAGTGGCAGACTCAGCAAAAATCGGCCAATTGCGCACTACATATAGTGAAGGGTTCCGTAGTTGGGATGAATATTTACGACCGCACAGTATTGATTGAATCAGTGTTTCGTATTACTCCGAAATAAACTATTAAAACAAAGTTATATTAGCGATTGTAACAGAAAACTTCCCATATCTCTATTTTTTTTTTATTAGAGTGTTTTATGCTTTCCATTAGGATATGGGGCGGGTCGCTAGTAATATTATAAAGCTGAAGAGTTTGTTTGTTCGTTTGGTTGAACGCGCTAATTTAAGGAAATACTGGTTCGAATTGAAAAATTATTTTAGTGTTGGATAGCCCATTTATCGTGGAAGGCTATAGGCTATTAACATCACGCGACCATAAGGACTGCAGCAACCTTATAAAATGTTACGCAGACTAAGTTGCGCGGGTAAGCTAATATAACTAGTGGGGATTTCTGGAAAGAATATAACGATCTCCACTGGTGGGGATTTGTCGGTGGGGATTTCTGGAATAAATCTTGTATTTTATACCTACTAGCGACCTGCGCAACTTCGTTAAGATAAGTTAAGATTGAAGAGAAAGCATTCTGAAGAGCGAGCGAAGTGCGCTCGAAAATTTCAACACTACCTGGCTTGGATAAGTAAGAATTGTTTCGACTTACCGGAGTTTCTTGAGTGACTTATAGACAAAGTTAAGATTCAAGAGAAACTAGGTTGCAAAAGCGAGTTCAATAAGTTCAAAAATTTTTAAATCTTGCCTCAATTAAAGATAGATAGGTATGTAATTTGAGATCAAAATGTCCAGATGCTCCATTTTTTGCAACCTTGTGTATCTATGCCATAATATTGTCTATTATGGCCTCGGGGCAAGGCACTCCTAATTTGTTTCAGCCTCTGTCTATTCCGGTGACTCTCAGAGGCTCATTTTTTGGCCTTAAAAATATTTTAGTTTGACAGTGATTCCACTGTACACTACAATTTATTACGTACTAACTCACTTGCTAATTCCGTGACATCAGGCAGAAAAAGTTATAATATTTCAAAATCCTGAGCCGCTAGGAAGGGCAGCTGTCCCCCCTTGGCAACACCCATGGTTTGAACGCATAATTATCACGCTTTAAACTCTAAACCACTCAACCGATTTTGATAAATCATTAAAAAAAAATTGCCTATGCATGTACCTATTAGAAAATGATTTCTCCACGGTGGCCACGCTGACCGGGCGAGTCACGTAAGATAATTTTAATGCAAGGGTAAACTAGAGTTACATTTTCATTAATATTTTTTTAACCGCTAGAGCGCCGACTGGTAGTAAATAAATATTTACAGTGGCAACAGTTTTGCTATTGTCAATGTCATCTGTCAATAACCATTCAATAACATTGACATATAAATCATATGGACTTGAAATGTTTGACTATAGAAAAAATAGTTATACAAATATGAGGCATAACGACGCCAGAATCATAAAAATGCTGCCGTCTCTTTTTAACTTTATTAATTTTGCGTAAGTAAAAAAGGATAATACTATTTTTGACAGTTACTATAATGGCAACCCTTCGTTCCTAGCGTCATTGAAATACCTATTTGCGGCCGGGTCGCCATTTTATCAGCTCGCTGTTTGGTACTAAAGTTGGGTACGTCAACTGTCAAATGCTCTTGAGCTGTGGATATTTTTTGAGAATTTTGGAGGAATTTGCTGTGTTGTTGCGTTTGAACTCTATTGTTCTATAGTGAAAATTGTCAATAGCAAGATGCCCAATTGCAATATAGTCGGATGTGGCATCAAAAGAAGCGGAAATCACCCGAACATAACTTTGCACCAGTACGTACTTAATTTCAGCTGAAATATCTTTAGATTTAGATAAAAAACCTATGCTTCTGCATTCGTTTAAAAGTTTCAACAGTAAGACATTCATAATTTACGTTTTGCCTTTATTTTCAAGTTTTATTTCATGAAATCAATTTCTTGTTATTGGAGGGATAGAGTTGTGAATTTAGGCATTTTTATATTTATCGATAGTGCTATTTTATGGTTCTTTATTGGTTTTATGTTTTACTTTCAAGGCTGCCTACTAATAAAAGAAAAAAGAAAATTTGGCTGGAAAAAATTGGTGTTGAAAATTTAAAGATGTCAACAAAAACAATTCACATTTGTTCTCTTCACTTTGAAGAATCATGTTTCAACCGGACACTGAATAAAGTAACATTGCGTGACGATGCTTTACCTTCACCAACCTTATTGGTATGTAACCTTGTGTGTTCATAATTTCTAACATGATTGTGTATTAGGGTGATAAATGATAGTGATGTCCCCAATTGCAACACTTGTCTAATAGACACAAAAAGTGATGTAAAGGATGTTTTAGAGTGTGATCTTAGAATTAATTAAAATCCTATTGATATTATCAAGAAACATCAAAAATACTTATAATTTTATTGCTTTACAGCCTGCGATTCAATCAAATACGTCTAGAATTTTAATTGAAAATGATCAAAATCAGACAAACTCACAATCAATATCTGGATGTGGTGCTTCAAATACGGTAATTTTTTTTTTTTGTGTAATTAAAAACAGTAGGATTAACCTACTGTTTTTAAAGAGTCATAAAATTTTTGAGTATTTGCTTTCCTATTTCTATTATTATTTATGTTAATATTAAAGAGTGGTTTTCAGGACAAAGCTGTTTGTATGCCTACCATTCAAAATCAACCTGGACAGATTTCAAAGAGGAGTGCCATAGATTTAGCCCCTAGCACATCTGCTGCGCCAGATTTCGCCGCTAGCACTTCCGCTGCGCCAGATTTCGCCGCTAGCACCTCTGCTACGCCAGATTTCGCCGCTAGTACCTCTGCTACGCCAGATTTCGCTGCTAGCACCTCCACTACGCCAGATTTATCGGTATGACTAGCTTCAGTTTTTCTTCAATGAAACAGGAGATATCTCATGCTTGTGTTCAATATATAATAAAGCTTACTTTTATTTTATTTGATTCCAGGTTCAGACACGTCAAATAATAAAATTAAAGGACAAATGTCAAAAACAGTCCAAGAAGATAAAGAGACTTAATGAGAAAGTTAGAAGACAGACGAAAAAAATTGCTCACTTTAGTAATATTATCAAAGATTTAAAGGAAAGAAATTTATTAAATTCAGAGTCCCAAGCTTTGCTTGCAGAATGTGCAGGACCCCAAGACTTCTTAAAAAGGCAAGTGGCAAAATCTAAAGGTTTGCCAGTAGAGAGGCATAATTATCTATAATATACAATAGAAAATTGTCACGTTCATTGAAATGCGAAACTTGTAACAAACTTCTTTTTGGAGTTTCTGAGCAATTTAAAACAAGTTTAATTACTTTAAAATCTCGAGGTGGTCTGGTTTATCCTTCGAACGACGTTGTAAACATTTTGAAAAATGTCGAAAAAATATTAAAAGGTGTTTTGCATGTAAAAGACAGGGAAGAAAATTACTATTTGTATATTTTTAAGTTTTTTGTAGATTACTATGCCGAACCAAATAATTTATTCGATTCTGGGGATTGTGAACATGACACAAATCATAAATATTTATTGATTAAAAGTGTAATAGAGGTATACATGAATTTGAGATACAAATATTATGGGAAGAAATCTACTGAAACAATATCATATAGAAATTACCTGAACAAAATTGTATTGTTCAGAAATGAATGAGCTTGATTTATTTAAATACATTAATAATTATAGTAATTATTGTTGACTTTTAATTAAAACCCACAATCATCCTGCAAGTTAGAAAAGGTTAAAACTTAACATTAAAGATATTAGTTACAAGCTGTGCCCGCGGCTTCGATCCCAACTGATTACCTACCTTACCCTATCTACGATATTCTACCTACCCTACCCTATCTACCATAAATCCTATTTACCCTGCCTACCTACCTATTTTTTTTTGTCGTTTTTAAACCTTCCCTATATTCTGGCAAACAAAACGAAAAAAGAATTATTCACATGGGTTAAGCAGTTTTTTGAGTTATAGCGAGACTAACGAACAGCAATAGGTTTATATATGTATGTCATGGACCAAGTGATAAATTGGGCATTATGCATAATGCCCAGTCATTATGTATAATGCCCAATATGAGAGTGCAATTTGATAATACCCCGCCATTCCCTTCATGTTAGGTTACTTTAAACCCCGCACGCAGAAATAGGAGTCCCGCGAAGCGGGGCTCCGTCGAGCTATCATGGCAGGTGGTACTTAGTTACTAGGTATATCAGTATATTTGCTTTCCGCACGCTGTATGGCGGTCTCTGATTGGTCAAAGCGTGTCACACCATGCGTGCTTCCCTCCTCGCCCTCGCACCGCGTCAAATTTAGCTTTATTATCAAATTGCCCAATTGTCATGTAGCAATATAATAATGACCGTGCAATGTGATAAATAATGAAGTTAAGAACGTAATTAATCACTTTGCCCGATAGAGCTAGGCATTTTTCATAATGACCGGGCATTATGTATAATGCCCACATTAATCACTTGGTCCATAACATACTCGTTTATAGGTGGTGGTGGTTCCGTCAACGAAGCCCGTAAAATTCTTATTTTCATACGTTTCATCAAATTGCAGCTCTATTATATAGAACTATCGGCAGCCCCGCGTAAGTCTCGATCCCGTGGGAATATCGGGATAAAAAGTATCCTGTGTTAGTCCAGGTCATAAACTCAGTGTGCTAAATTTTCTCCGTTCAGTAGTTTTTGCGTGAAAGAGTAACAAACATCCATCCATCTGTTCTCACAAACTTTCGCGTTTAATTATTACCTGTTATTTATTATATTAAAACATTAATTATAGTAGGATTACGGTTTATTAGAATTCATCTGCGCCGGGAGTCCATCGCGGATGCACTGTTATGAATTATGAAATCTTTGAATTTGTTCCCTCCATTGCGAAGTGTACCTTACGCAAGGGTCTAACAAATAAAATAAAAAAAAAGTAATTTATTCGATTACTACTTTTCATTTTTTTTATAGCTAAACGCTAAGGTCATAAAAATCAAAACCGGCTTCAAAAAAAAATTACACTCACGCAATCTTTTATCGATGTTATTGTAAGAAATAATATCGATATGGGCTGCCCTATTATCCGCCATTTTATCCTCTCAGTAAAATGTAGGTATACACGTTTTTTTTGTAGGTATGCCAAGTCCATATGATTTCTATGTCAGTGTTCAATAACGTCATGGAAGGATGAAAGGAGCTTCATAGCTTCTCTGTGTATTTATTTTCTTGCGAATTATTATTGTAAAAGTGTTTTATCTGCTTTTAGTTTTATTTTCACTCTGAAATTGTCATTATCAGATCATAAAAATGGCATAAACTGTGAAAAATGCTACTCGGTGACATTGAACTAACCAAACGCTTGTTGATTATTGCTGTCGTTCTGGGCATTATATTGGTTTTGAAGGAATACGTATTTGTTCATCCACTATGACTCAACATAAAGTAGCTTATTTTTATAATGCGGACGTGGGGAACTTCCACTACGGACCCGGGCACCCGATGAAACCCCACAGACTGTCTGTGACGCATAGTTTGGTGCTGAACTATGGGCTGCACAAAAAGATGCAAATATACAAACCGTACCGAGCAAGCGCTCACGACATGTGTCGTTTCCACAGTGAGGACTACATAGAATTCTTGCAAAATGTAACACCTCAAAATATACAAAGTAAGTAAACAATAATAAAACTTGTTTAGCAACAATTGATTGCAATTCTCTCATACTATTATTACAGCCAGCTGCAGGATATACCGATAA
This sequence comes from Standfussiana lucernea, assembly GCA_964057025.1. Classification (NCBI taxonomy): domain Eukaryota; kingdom Metazoa; phylum Arthropoda; class Insecta; order Lepidoptera; family Noctuidae; genus Standfussiana; species Standfussiana lucernea. Next base: position 11,679,203 of record OZ059805.1, read on the forward strand.
CATGACAAAACTCTCGATTACTTTGAGTGTGCTAAAAAAAAAAAAATGTTACAAACAATTTGCATCACGCAGGTAAAGGCAGGCAATAGTATTCTGTTATGTTTAATATCTTTACAATGACCTTGAACATCTAAAATTATGAACAATATAACAGAAAAAAAATCATGTCAATAATATTTGCTTATTAATAATAGTCTCTTACGTACATGTTTCTTGTAAGTAAAATTTATTTGCATAAAATGTGGTATATCTTGGATGTTAAAAATGTTTTAGTGTGGAACATATTGCGCCATAAAAATAGCATGCAAAGGACTTGGAAAATTTTTGGATGGAGGCTGCCTACCTTCCCCGATTTTAATATTTTGTCTTGCACATGCCTGTTACTTGTTGCCTATCAAAAAGAGAATTCTAACATGTCAATAACTGGTTAAATGATCTACAAAACATAATTTTAATTTCAGGTTATTCCAAGGACTTACTCCACTACAATGTTGGTGATGACTGCCCTGTGTTTGAAGGCCTGTTTGACTTCTGTTCAATGTATACGGGGGCTTCGCTGGAAGGTGCCATGAAGCTCAACAACAATGCATGTGATATTGCCATCAACTGGTCTGGTGGGCTGCATCACGCTAAGAAGTTTGAACCTTCAGGTACAGTATTAAAGATAGAAAAACTGATATGAATCATGAATATTTCCCATGGATCAACCTGGCAGGGACAAGTGCCTTGTATGCCCTCATTACACCAGTTATGAATACCATATTCTTATGGATCATGTTTATCATATAAATCTAGACTCAAGTACCTACTCAGAATTCCCATGGAAAAACCAACTAACTGCTACTGCTGGATATTGGAGGAGCCTTGCAGTTGCGTTGAGATATATAATATATATACAAGTTCATAAAGTATCTCATACACTTTTCTCTTAATAAACAATCACTTCAATTCATTAGCTGGTGTGAAAAAAATGGTAGCTGAAAGGTAATGTAAAAATACCACTGGTGTAAATATACTTCATATTTCTATTTCCTTTTCAGGTTTCTGCTACGTAAACGATATTGTCATAGCTATTCTAGAGCTCTTAAAATATCACCCTCGAGTCTTATACATAGACATTGACGTCCATCATGGAGACGGTGTTCAAGAAGCTTTCTACCTCACTGACCGGGTGATGACCGTCAGTTTCCACAAGTACGGGAACTACTTCTTCCCTGGAACCGGTGATATGTACGAGATTGGGGCTGAAAGTGGGAGGTATTACTCCGTCAATGTGCCGCTGAAAGAGGGTATTGATGACCAGAGTTATGTGCAAGTAAGTTAGTTTTAGATTTCTTTTTGATCCTGCTGGTTTTTTATGTAAACTTCCCCTGCTCAATATTTTTGATTAGTAACAATTTGGCATTGACAGTGCATTTATATCAAAGCAGCTTACTGCTTGCATGATGCTAGTTTTATCACTGATGTGCATTCTACCTATATAAATTATACAATGATAGTGAGGAAAGTGGCATCCTAGAACCAAACCTTGATGACATGTGACAGCAACCTGTACCGGCTCGACACGCCATGTTGGATTATAGACCACTCACTCTCTGCAAGAGCAAGCCTGTGTCCTCTGTGGAAACATATGCTGAATATTGCTCCTCTGAAGACTGTCTAACTATTTTAAGGTAAATTCTAAGAGATGTCCAATTACTGCTGCAGAAACTCCATTCTTAAACCTTGTAATAACTAGTTATTTACCAAATCATTCTCTATTTATTTCAGGTGTTCAAGCCCGTAATCTCGAATGTGATGGAGTTCTACCGTCCCACGGCGATAGTGCTGCAGTGCGGCGCTGACTCGCTGGCGGGCGACAGGCTGGGCTGCTTCTCGTTGTCTACGCGCGGCCACGGCGAGTGCGTCAAGTTTGTGAAGAACTTGAATGTGCCCACTTTAGTTGTGGGTGGGGGAGGGTGAGTGCGAAACAAGTTATTTTTTGGCTGAGATGAAGAAGAGATGAGAAGGCAGGAAGATGCTAATTTCCGCTCAAGGAAGGTCAACTTGTAATTTGATTAGAAATTGAAGGTAAGATTTTATGATCATTTTGCTTTTCTAATAAAATTGTTTCGATTATAGTGGATCTGCTAAATTGTTTTGGTTCAACTAACGAATTAGCAAATTGAATGACATTTTGGAATCAGACAAAATGCTGCAATTTCTGAAGTCTCGCCTGTATAACCAGTGTGTTTTGCCCACAATGACGTACCGTGCGGAAACATGGACGGTCGGCATAATGCTGTATAACGTACAAAGATCTTCGATATTGGAAATCGCGTAATGGAACTCAAATGGAGTTTGAGAGCAGATTTCTTCTGATGCAACTAATATTATTTTGAAGTGACAGGTTGACTAACTTAGTTATTTTTTAAATTTCAGCTACACACTAAGAAACGTGGCGCGGTGTTGGACCTTCGAGACTTCATTGCTAGTTGACGAGAATATTTCAAATGAACTGCCCTACACAGAGTACTTGGAGTTCTTCGCGCCAGACTTCCAACTGCATCCGGAAATTAACAGGTACCTACTTAAACATTCTTCTTTCTTAGCCCATACTATCCCACTGCTGGCCAAAAACCTCTCCCAAGTCCCTCCAGGAACTCCTTTCCCATACCATGCCAGAGTTCTAACATAATGTTTGTGGGTAATGTTGCAGTACAAATAACGCGAACAGCAAGCAGTACTTGGAAGCGATCTCAAAGCATGTGTACGACAACCTTAAGATGTGCCAGCACTCGCCCGCCGTGCAGATGACGCATGTGCCAGGTAAACTATTTATTATTTGATTCAAAATCAAAACTCATATTTTATTCAAAATAGGCTGAGAATCGGCATTATTTGAACGTAAAATTGACGAGAAGGACGAGATCTGAATCCTAGTAGTGCAGCAGTAGGCTGATTATGATAAATATAAATAATTATTCATCAACAGGCGACTTCTTCCCCGAAGAATACAGAATCAAAGACGAACCGGACCCCGACGTGAGGATCAGCCAAGAGGAGGCGGACAAGATAGTGGATCCCAAGAACGAGTTCTATGAGGACGAGAAGGACAATGACAAGGAACCGCCGGCCGAGATGAAGGAGCCATAGCATACGAATGGCCTGACTGACCCACTGGCCATCTGACACGAAAAGGGTTATAGAAGATACAGAAAGAAGTTTCTGTGAATGAGTGTGGTTGAGTGACTGTTGTTAACAGTTTTTTTTAACTCCTACAGTGTGTGACATAAGTGGTGTATTTTTTTGTCAAGCTGTTTCTGCTTGTGAGTTTCGATGTTATTGTGTTGGTTTAACCCTTTTCATACGGCTGTGGGAAACAATGGTTTGATACTTTTTATCAATGGTCAAGGGGGCCGCTCTGATGGCTTTTCAGCAAGCATATTCTGGAAACTTGATATCTGAGTCGGGTGTGCGTGATGAGAGAACGCCGGAAAAGTATTTGTAAAGTTTTAAATAATCGCCTTGCAGGTGCTGATCTCAACCACAAATTCCAGATTTTTGGCATGTTAGGTCCTTTAAATTGATTATAATATCATAGGAAATCTTATGAACTATTTACCTTCCTTTCGGGAATTGAAATACTCGATAAAAAAAAATGATAAGTGCCGTACAAGAAGGGTTGATGATTTTCTTTCAATTGCTGCACAGCTGAATGATTTAGCCTAAGGATTCAATCAAGTAATTAGATATAAATTACTTAATCATTTGCACGCAAACATGATGGACAGATGAAGTTTATTTTTATAAACCCTATGATTAGGATGGAACAGCTTGCTTGCTGCTTGTGTCCCAATTGATGGATCAGGGGGCCTAAAATGACCGCTTTAGCAGAATCATAATAATATGAATCACGTAAAAATGGTCACAGACGCAGTTAATGTTATGAATTGTCACTTTCTGACCATTTTAGGAATTGTAATGTAATTCATTCATTTTATTATCCTATTATGATTCTGCTGAATCAACCATTTTAGGTCCACAGAGCGCGCGGTGTAAACGTAACCGACGTATTTACGTTATGTTTGCACCGCGCACTCTTGCTAGGGCCTTGTGACTGTCTCAGGACTTTGTTTTTAGATGGTCTCTTTTTTCGGAAAATACATGTTCATTATTAATTGTGAACTTTCGTCAGGCGGGACCGCACGCTTGTGCTACTTTTGTAGTATGGGATATGCACGTAATATCATAATAATGTATTCATACATGCATTTTTCTTCCTCATCCAAGATTTAAGATTGTGACTAGAACTTTAAGATGTAAATTAAGTTGCTTATAAGTTCAACATTTTGGTGCCTACAATGTAGGTTAGTTAAAATTATGTTTCGTAAACATAATCAAAAACTTGAGTGAAATCATTCCTATGTTTTTATGGTAGGTGACTAGCTGGGGTAGGTAGTAGGTGAAGGATTGGTGTTGCCTTATTTAATTAATATTTCCTGTTTATTAGAAATCAAATATAAGAGTGATACAATGTTTTTCTATTGTCAGCAAACAGCGTCTTACACTATGTTACGTTCATAGATTTTAAGTAGTAGTATGTATTACATCTAATTTGGGGGTTTCTTGCTGGTCATACTGGCATGTCATACTAATATGACCAGTGAGAATCGCTTGTATTGGTGGTCATACTTGTCATCGTTCCTCTAAATATAATAATTTTCTTGTCCCCTGTAGATATAGAGGTACAGTCAGCTTTAAAAACATCTGCACACTTTAGTAACATAACATGTCGCTTTAACATCATTAGTGAGCCACCATAAAAAAGTATCTAAGGAGTGAAACCAAAAACATTGATATTAAACCGTAAAAGAGATCGAAGGGTTGTGGGTTTGTGTTCTGCCCTAGCACTGCTTCCGGAATGAAATATTGAGGAGGGCTGGATGTATATAAAAACAGGATCTTCCAATAAACCAAAAATTTGCAAATTCGTGACATATATGGAAACTTTCTGGCTCAAGTGTTGTGCTTTTCGATCACAATGGTGTGTGAGTTCTGAGAGACACCGTACTAATAACACGGTAGAGAGTTGGAACTCAAGAATAAACAAAGAAATGAAGAAAAAAGGTCCAACTTCTCTCTTGAGATTGCTCAATGCACTAGTGAAGTTAGAGCATGAATATGAACTGCAGAGAGATTTAGAAGATATTGAAAGACGACAAGAGTAGGTATATCGATGATGACGATTTAATTATGCAAGCACAACTAGAGCTTTTGCATAATGAAATTAGCGTCGGATTTTTTTTTAGAAAAGCTTCGTTAAATTAAATAAAACCCTTGTTTTGAACTTTGAGCGAATTGTACTTTATTAATAAATATGTAGCAAATATGCATATAGGATGTTTATAAAAATAATATGACCATCAATACAAGCGATTCTCACTGGTCATACTAGTATGACATGCCAGTATGACCACCAAGAAACGGGGTCTAATTTTATACAAAAATAAATGGATGGGTCCGAAAGAAGTCCAAATAATAACACATGATAAATTATTTATTATGTCGTGTTAGGTTAGTTAACTTCTTTTCCTTATCGGTCGGCATAGTTTCATAAGTTGTAAATATTATAAAAATGTCCAATAAAATTATTTTATTATTTGAAATCATCATTTTGTGTTTCCTTTAATGATGGGTGTCTCTATGTCAGCAGTGTGGGAACAATCAAACGAATTTATTGTAAAAAATAGTATTTTTATTACGAATTAATTAGATAATTACAATAAATACATTTAGAATGAAAATTCTAATAACTACCAAGCTTCAAATCCAAATTGTTTTCATTTATGTACTTGTGTACATCCGTCATCTGCTCTAAAAAGTCAACTGTGAACATTTGAAGCCTTTCGCACATTTGTATTATCCTTTTGACCACATGCTTTGATACTTCTAATGTACAATCCAACCACAAATAGTTTAAATTTCTTAAATGTCCTTTCTCTAATAAATGCAATAATGTTTCATCTATATTAGTCTTTGTTTGATATTTCAAAACTAGTTTCTGCAAATTATCTGTACACTCTACGAAAAAAGTCAACATCTGTTCTATAGAAAAATTTTCATTACCTATTGTTAAATTCCTGAGTTCTGAGAATATTTTATTTGGTCGCCGAAAAAACCTGGGTATTACCAACCATTTTGACTGCGTCATTAAACAGAGTGTGACCAAGTTTGGACAACACCTCCCTAGCGATATAACCGCGTCCAACGTTAAGGAGTGGTCAATCTCCCACAGAGAGAAGTGTGTGAGGTAACTGCCTTTGACCGTTAAAAGCTGCTGCATCGAATCCGAGTAGGAAAAGAAAGAAAGATCCAGCCTATTCAATCTTAACTCGCTCATTGAGATCTGTTCTAAAATAGCGTCTTTATTATGTTCCGATAAATGCGTTACCGACAGCTCTCTGAGGAATGGACATATTTTAATTAATTTCCTAATACCATCTGCTGAGGCGAAATGACAATTTATTTTTCTGAGACTCAAGGGCCCTATGTCCATGGCACTACCGATTAACGTAGAGCCGATGTCGCAGGACTCGATGCGTAGCTCCTCCAAGTATGGCAGCTCGCTGATCAACATGATGATGCCGCTTTGAGACACGCACCGCCCGATACGGTTAGCCCGCTCGTTCCTTGGGGGATCCATTGCCAAAATCCTTAATTGTTTCAAATTCGTGATAAAACAAAGACCTGCATCAGAGACGTTCCTAATCAAAACGGAAGCATTAAAAAGGGATTTGCAGAGGTCTACTCTAGAGACAATGTTAACTTCTTCGAGTAAGGGGCAATTGTCGCCGATGACCTCGAGAATCTCGTCAGTGCAAATGAACTTGAGATCGAGAACGACTAAGCGGCTGAAGGTGGAGAGTGTAGCTATCCAGAAGCGCTGGGCTATGCCGTTATCGAGGTCGCATTTGCGGAAGACTGTCATGTTGGGGTGCGTGAGTACTTGCAGCTGAATGCGAGGGTCGCCGCGATACAGGCAGCATGTTCTTTCTGAACAGAGGACATCGAATAACCTGAAAAGTGTAATAACAAGTAAATATTTTAGTTTATCAGTTTCTTCTGAATGGCAAAGTTTCTAACTTTGGCACTCAAAATGCTATAACAGTGATTTAATAAGTTTTAGTGTTCGAAATCTGTCTCCATGATTTTTCTAGGTTTATTTTCCTCATTGCCAAGATAACTTTGGAGTAGGTATATTATCTCAACTTCAAGTTTAAAGTTATTTGATGAATATTATTATGCAGTTGATAATTAATTACAGAGATTAAAATGTTCGAGTTTTTATTTGGCCTTTATCTTAATTTCATCACTAGAAAAATAATGAACAAAGATAAGAATTGAGTTCTTTTTTTTTCAGACATATAAAACTCATGAGGGTAATGAAATGTTTAAAAAGGTGTTTACTTATTTAAGTCCAACATTTAGAGTAGAAGTCCAAAGAAATTATGGATGAACTGTATGATGATATGGCTGGAAAGGAGGTGACTACTGAAATGGCAAGCAATAGAATATGGAAGAAGACAATACATGCTGGGCCAACCCCAAATAAATTGTGAGAAGGGATAACGATGTTTTAACTAACATTAAACAACACCTAAATTAATGCCTAAGTATTAATGCTCTGATGGATTTTCAACTCTTGGCACTTAGAAATACAACACCTCAAAATTTATTTAGATATTTCTTAATGTTAGTGAAAACGGACATTATACAGTAATGGTGTGGTATACAAAAATATTTAAATGAAGCTAAGGAACAAGTCACATTATGAGTCAGACATCTATTTCAAATAAAATCTCTTTAAAAAAAATTTCAAGGTGAGTAAAAAAAGTTACATTGTGAACAGTCATAATTTTTGTTTTGGTATTCACACAAAAAGAGAAGTGGGTTAGCAATTAATGCAGCTCCCTGTACTTGCCATACAGTTTTATAGCCTTGAAATATAATATGAGGCATTGCACAATAATTTAATTTTATTATGGTAACAACACCATTGTAAAATATTTATGGCACTGTGCCCATTTTAAATTGTATTACACTTGGGAGACAGATTTCTGAACACATTCTTATTTCATTCTATTAGGAACTAAATTGTTTTCTTTGTATTCTTTTTCAGTGACGGCATGATATTAAATCTGTCCATGCCCAATTGTTAAGACACTGCAGCTGTTTTTGTTGTTTTTATGAAAAGTGCCTTTCATTTTGTCCTTATTTCATAAACATAATTCAAACATAACTGAACACAGAATGGCAACACAACAAGCCAATAAATATCCGCCCCTAAGATGACACACTAAAATTGTTCAAATTAGGTATGAAATATTTTACATCAAAAACATGTTAAAATAGTGGACATAACTTCATACCGTCATCTGTGAGATTAGAGATTCAAAATATTTCTGAATCATTTTCTACATGAGGCTATTAGAGCACACAAAAAAAAAGGAAAGGTTTCAAAGATAGTATAAACAAAGAAGTATACCTGGCTGGTAGCATAGTCATCAGTTGGCATTTTAAATCAAATGCCTCTCTCTCACACTCGTGGAACTGATTCTCAGGGTACGCCTTTTCAATAACATAACAAGCTGAATTAATAAGACCAATAGAACTTTTAACACATAACTGAAATAGACTCCAGGGCTGCTTATGAGGCGACATCGCGACGCCTGCTAATAACAATGGCAAGCAAATTCGTTTCGTAGTGAATGAGTACGATAACTGAATGTTTTAATACCGAGCAATAGAAATTATTTATTATTTAACATCACCCAATAAACCTAATTTCTGACTTTATTTTGTTTACTGTGTGCGATATTTTGCCATTGATTTCTTAATTTTTGACAACTCTGATTTATAGCGTTTGACGTAAGTAAAGAAGCCCAAGCCAAAGCCATAGTCTGCTGCTGTCAAAACATCGTTCATTTTCGTTTATTCGTTCATTTTTCACCACAGGCTATAAAGAAAAATCCAAAATAAAGTAAAGGGGAACGGATAAGGACTAGGGTTTAGATAACTTACCGATACCTAACTTCTTCTCCTTCTATTTATGATTTACCAGGCTTTCAAAAATAAGTATAATGGTTCTTTTTTTGCTTTAATGACGTTGTCAGGAGGGCGCTGTTGGTAAACATTTGAAAAATTGTGTTGACTCCTTTTACAGTTATTATCGGCAGTGGATGGAGCGAAATAAAACGGCTTGGAGAAGGAATAAACGTTGTTTAATTTTATTATTAGGCACAGTACAAAAAAATGGACACACCGCCTTGACCGGCGTTGGAAGAAGGGTGGAGTTGCCATACTCGAAATTTAATTATTAAAATATAAATGTTGCCACTTTATTACAATATTTAACACACCCCCTCAACATTATATTTTAATTCCCAGACAACCCTTTAATTTAACAATTCAAAACATTTATTCTTAACACCCCCTTAAGAAAAATTCTGAGATGCTTCCCCTTAAACTTCTAAACAAATATGCAGAGCCCTTAAATCTAGAAATACCTAACAACCTTTACATACACAAGATACCTTAAACAATGTTATAAACTCAACACTATGTACGTGCCTACTTGCTTTAACAAACTTATGACAATATCATATCTCTAAGTTTAACAAAAAGTATTTTCCCCAAAGGTTTGGTAAACAAATCAGCTATATTGTTATTACTACAAACAAACTTTATTTTAACTGAACCTGTTGATACATTTTCCACAATATACTGATATTTTATATCTATATGTTTTAACCTTTTGTTACTGTCATTGTTTTTTGCTATATTAATCACACTTTGGTTGTCTTCAAGTATTTCAAAATCAACATTATTATATCCAAAATCTTTGAGTAACATTTTTAAAAAAGAACCTTCCATAATACTCATGCTAAGAGCTACATATTCAGCTTCACAAGACGATAATGATACACAAGACTGTTTCTTGCTGTACCAAGAAACTGGACAGTTAAAAATATAAAAAATTTGACCAGATGTTGACTTCCGGTCTGCAACATCACCGGCCCAGTCTGCATCACTATAGCCTTGCAGTTTACATACATTTCTACTTTCCTCATATTTATATATTAGAGACAAATCTATAGTACCCTTTATGTATCTTAATATCCTCTTTAAACATTTAAATAAAGCTACACTAGCACAGTGCACATATCTACTAAGAAATCCTACTGCTACACATAAATCTGGTCTAGTGCAAGTAGCATACAAAAGACTGCCAACTAAACTTCTACAGGCTTTTTCTATTTCAAAACTTTCACTTTTATCTTTCTGTAACAATTCAAAATTTAAATTCTGTTCTATTGGAGTAGATACAGTTTTACAATTTGACATCTGATATAAATCTAACAACTTTAACAAATATCTTTTCTGATTTATTATAGTTACACAATTAACAAGATCCTGTTTAATATTTATTCCTAGATAATTACTGGCTAGACCCAAATCTTTCATTTTAAAGTTTTTACATATGGAACTTTTAAAGTCACTTACTTGGTTTTTATTACTACCAAAATACAACAGATCATCTACAAATAATAACACATAAATGTAGTCATTTCCTATTTGTTTGAAATATAAACATGGGTCATTCTTTGATCTTAGAAAATTTTCATTCAACATAAAATTATTAAACTTTTCATTCCAGTATTTAGGAGATTTTTTAAGACCATAGATTGACTTCTTTAGTTTACATACCTTATTACTAGGTAATCTCATATAAACTGTCTCATTGATGTCTCCATAAAGAAATGCTCCCGTGACATCCATTTGATACACTGGCTGCCTTTTCTGGGTAGCTACAGCCATCATAGCTTTGAAGGTTGTTAACTTGGCGACAGGTGAGTATGTTTGATTGTCGCAGTTCTTCTGTTCAAATCCTCTGGCTACTAAGCGAGCTTTATACAGAGATTTTCCTTCTGCCTCCTTGATTTTAAATACCCACTTGCTACTCACTATGTTTTCTCCATCAGGAACTTCTGTCACCTCCTCCCAGGTATTATTTTCCTCCAGTGTCTTCAACTCTTTATTTATGGCTTCCTCCCATTTAGTTTTATCTGGTCTTTTCATAGCTTCTTGGTAGGAAACAGGTTCATCACAGCAGTAGCTCAGGAACATGTTTTCGTCTTCTTGTACATAGTCTTTTAACCAGCTTGGCTTTTTCCTTACTCTTCTGGATCTTTCTGTTGCCTCTTCTGTCTGTCCTGAAGTTTCCTGTGAGTTTTCCTGTTCTTCTTCTATTTCTTCCTCTACCTCTTCTTCTAGTATTGATTCCTCATGAAAAGAATGAATGGAATCCTGTTCATTTTCACTTTCTATTGTTTCAGGGTTTTCAATATCCTCATACTGGCTTTCTTTTTCCTCTGAAACTTGTTCTGTCTCTTCTTGAGTGTCAGAAACTATGTGATACTCCTTTTCTTGTCTTCTGTCTCTAGCTTTGTTTTCTATAGACTGTTTTATAAATACTATGTCTCTTTTGATGTCTACTTTGTCTTCCTCTGGAAAATATATTCTGTATCCTTTTGTATTTTCTCCATATCCTATGAAATAGCCTAATTCAGCCTTGCTATCAAACTTTAACCGTTTTTGATCAGGAATATGTACAGATACTTGACTACCGAAGACTTGAAGGCCGTTGACATCAAAATCTTTGTTCCACCAAAGTTGATATGGTGTTTTGTCTTTCACACGACTAGGACCTGTTCTGTTAATTATGTAGACAGCGGTGTTGAGAGCTTCAGCCCACATATTTTTGTCTAGGCCGCTCTCCAGAAGCATAGTTCGTGCCGACTCAACCACCGTCCTCATCTCACGCTCTACACAACCATTCTGTTGTGAAGTATATGTTACACTTCTTTGGTGTTGTATCCCATGTGATTTCAGCAAGTTTTCCATTTCTTTACCGATAAATTCCTTTGCATTATCACTTCTTATGTATTTCACTATGTGACCAGGATTAACTTTTATTTCTTTCAGATACTGTTTTAAATATTCTACAGACTGACCTTTATTCTTCAGAAAATACACCTTTCTAAATTTGGAATAATCATCCTTGATGAGCAGAAAGAACCTTGCCCCTCCTAGTGAAGTTTGTTCTACTGGACCTCCAATGTCAATATGGATAACCTCTCCTGGTTTCGTTGCCCTATGGGTACTGGATGGGAAGGGAAACTTATGTTGTTTTCCTTTCAAACATGGCAAACAGGTTTCTTCTTCACTATTTTCGAACTTAATGTCTTGCTTCATCAAGATGCTTTTCACTTGGTTTATGTCTTGGTGACCTAGTTTGGCATGCCATTCCCTCAGATTTGACATTACTTTTCCAACCATGGCATTATTCTCATACTGTCTGAACAACATTGTGTACATTTTACCATTTCTCTGGGCTACCGCACACACACTGTTGTTTTTGATAAACTGGCACTCGTTAGCAGTCGACTCCAGTTTGTAACCTTTATCCAGAGCAGCACTCATGGAAAATAAGTTTGCCTTGAGGCTTGGCACATGTAACACACTGCCTATTGATGTTTTAATCCAATTTACACCATCATATGCCTCTAGGTTAATGTCACCATAACCTAATGCTTTTATTATTGTCCCATCCCCAATAACAATGTCTTTAGGCACTAATAACTTTTTATAGTTTATGAAACTGTCCACTGTAAAGCACATATGCTCAGAAGCACCACTATTTAAGAACCACTCATTATATTTACTTTTTGACATAAGTCCACACACCACTGACATGACAAATGCGTTTTGTTTTTTATCTTCACTTTGTTGTTTATTGTCTTTGTTATACCAACACTTTTCTTTTGTATGTCCTCGCTTTTTACATTGCTTACAAAATAGGATGTTTTCAGTTTTATCACTTTTGTGCTTCTTTACCTTACAGTCCTTTTTATAATGCCCCACTTTACCGCAGTTAAAGCATTTTCTTGAGTTTGTGTTCGTTTTGAACGCTGTGGAACTACTGTTTTCACTGTTTTGGTACAGTTTGTTTCTTTGTTCTTCTATGATGAGCCTGGCTGTCAACTCCGAAAGATTTCGCTTTTCTAATGGCACAGAGTCCCATGCAGAGACAAAGTGTCTGAACTTTTCACCTAGCGAACTTATGATTTTTGTAACAATCATGTTTTCGGCAACTTCGCCCTTTGCTTGCCTTATTTGAGTCACAATGGCTTCTATTTTAGCTATGAACGTAGATACATCTTCCGAACTGTTAAGTTTCTCTTCGAAGAAGCGCTGCTGTAATATGTGGAGTGACATATCAGATTTTTGTTCATAAACTGTATTTAATTTGTCCCACATTTCTTTGGCTGTTTCGCAATTTTGAACATGCAGCATAGCCGTGTTACCCAGTCTTGCTACGATGATTCCTTGGGCTTTTGCATCTAACCTCTTCCATGTGGTTAATTTTTCATCTTCATTTTCAGGGCATTTTGATGAGCCATCCACCAAGTCAAAGACATTTACCGCCTTCAATATGACTTTTACTTGAAATTTCCATGTATGCCAATTACCGACATCTTCTAATAACATGCGATTATTTGAAGCTCCAAAAATATAGCCCTCGCCGTCCATCTTGTTCCGCCTTTGCCTCTGCTTGACCGCAGGACCACGCGCCGCTTTACCACAGCTTTTAAGTCAATATTCCTTTATTTCGCTCCGGATGCCTGGGCCCATAACCTTTTACAGTTATTATCGGCAGTGGATGGAGCGAAATAAAACGGCTTGGAGAAGGAATAAACGTTGTTTAATTTTATTATTAGGCACAGTACAAAAAAATGGACACACCGCCTTGACCGGCGTTGGAAGAAGGGTGGAGTTGCCATACTCGAAATTTAATTATTAAAATATAAATGTTGCCACTTTATTACAATATTTAACAACTCCTCAAGCTCAAGATTTAGAACAAGATGGGTGACCTGTCTAACTAAAGTTAAGCATCACTCCTTAAGGTATAGAATAAGATGGGTGAGTTGTCTAAAAAGTTATGCAAATCTCCCCGAGGTATAGAACAAGATGTGAAACCTATCTCAGCCCCCGTATTCACAACGCTTCGATTCGATTTCGATTACGGAAAGTCGTATGTCTATCTCGCTCGTTTTCGTAATACCAAAAAAAGATAGACATACTACTTTCTGAAATCGAAAACGAATCGAAGCGTTGTGAGTACAGGGGCAGAAAAGTTAAGCAAAACTTCCCAAGGTACAGAAAAAGACGGTGACCTCTCTAAGAAAAGTTAAGCCCCGAACTAGGCACAGAACAAGATGGGTGCCGTTTAACAAAAGTTAAGCAAAACTCGCCGAGGTACAGAACAAGATGGGTAACCTATCTAAGAAAAGTTAAGCAACACTCCGAGGCATAAAATACGATGGGGTACCTGTCTAAGAAAAGTTAAGCAACACTCCTCAAGGTATAAAACAATATACAACAAAAGGGGTGTCTTGTCTAACATAGTTGAGTTATTAATAATATAGGAGTCAAATTGAGAACCTCCTGCTTTTTTGTCGTCTGTTAAAAAGTCTAAGAATGAAAGGGTCTTGCACCTAAGCCTGCACTGCATGAGCGAGCGAAGCGAGTTTAGAAATTTACTAAAACGAAACTGGGCATCACCAATAAAAAAATTAAAATCGCGTCCTACACGTTGAAAAAAAAAAACACTCCACGTCTACAGATTTATTATATCTCTATCTATATTATAATAATTCTGTAGACGTGGTGTTTCTGTACATTAAAAATATTTAGAAAAAAAATATTAGGGGTGTTAAGAATAAGAAACAGAACCCATTTTTTTTTTTTAGAATTTTTGTATTTTGGTCTGTTTGTCTGTATGTCTGCAGTCTGCAGTCTGTACTTCCAAGTATCAAGTTCATTTATGTTATAGTATAAAATGATACCATATAAACGATAGCAGCGCCCTCAATTTTTTTCTACTCTTTATGGCCAAGCTGTATGTCTGTAGTCTGTGAGTCATCGGCTATGTTTGTTTGTTTAAGTATCACGTGAAAATTACAAAACCAATGTGGTTAGTTTTAATGCACAAGTATTGTGCGTAACTTAGAGAAGGTATTAGTTTTTGTTTCATTGCAATCCGTGCTCTTAATCAAAAGAAAAATTTAAAGTTGTCAAGAAGCAATCATCATCATTACCTAAGATACATGCAACGACAACTATTGAATCAACATGGTACTAATGAATAAATGTGCTCACAAGATCACTTTTAAATCGACTGCTCGAGTTTTTCAAAAAAATATTTATTTATTTATTTTTAAGCTTACACACTATCATTACAGGAAGACCCCAATACAATAGAGGTTTGCAAACAACCAGATGAGAATCAACTTACAGCTAATACTTAAAAAACTAAACTTTCAAAATATGTAGAAAGCAACAATAAACTCTATTATCACAATCTAAAGTCAGACTACCGAATTATATGTACCTATGTAATAATTATCAAACTAAACTTTTTTTTGAATGCTACAATATCTTAACCTAAAATACAAAATATTAATACCTATTTAAATATAACTTATAAAATTCAACAAAACTCTTGCAAATACACTCAGATATTATATTATTATTAGATTATTTATGATAGCAAAAGGTACTAACTGCCGCTGCTTTGAAAATCTACATAATATAGAGTGATTGCTCTTTTTTTTTGTGAATGGTATCTCGCAGTTCAACCTAGGAGGTTGTCGTCTGCTCAACCGGACTATAACTATACTATAAGTGATTGCTCGATCGCTTTCCATGCATTATATTTTAGCAGTTTAACTCCGTGCTCGATAGATGCCGTTGAGCACAAAGACTACTATATATGGTTGAGTATTTGAAGCCAGTTTCTGAATCGCGGTGTTAAGATTTTCCGTGAATGAACTGCGCTCGCGACAGAATGTTGGCGTAAATTTTGATTGATTAATCTCCTAAATCTATACATCAACAATATAAAAATTGTATAAATAGAAAATGATGTTCTGAAATGGCGCAACAACTACTACATGTGTGCTACTGTTCACATTTTGCACAAATATTCCTTTCTTAAAGCTTTATTTTTACAAATATTCCGTTATAGTCAACCATTTGTAGGCTTCTTCAAATAGTAGCCTAATTATTATCACGCTATATGCTTGTGAGGTTCATAGTCCGTATTCTTCAATTATTTGTCATTTCAGTCATGACAAGCATGAGAACGGCTATTCATTTATTATATCAACGGAATAAACGGCCTAGCGGTTCCATACCGCTCTGTAAATTACATACGTGTACGTACGAGCCCAATATTATTTTCACTTTTTGTGATTTGTTTGAATATTTTTTTCATGCTGTGAGATTCATATTTTATTTTATTGAAATCGTTGCATTTCTATTTTTCTTCATCAATTTCTCCATAAAGGAATAGGGAAGTATGGAAGAAGAAGACATGCCGAGCCGAATGATGATGATGATTTCTTCAAAATCCAAAAAGTAGTATAGAGGACAGATTCTGATAAGTTTACATGTTCTTG
The DNA here is from genome assembly GCA_964057025.1 of Standfussiana lucernea. Classification (NCBI taxonomy): domain Eukaryota; kingdom Metazoa; phylum Arthropoda; class Insecta; order Lepidoptera; family Noctuidae; genus Standfussiana; species Standfussiana lucernea. The sequence continues at coordinate 11,695,771 of OZ059805.1, forward strand.
CTGTAGTATAAGTTTTTTTTATTTCTCTTTTTTTTTGAAAATGAGCGTCTTTTTAATTTTTAAGGATATTAGCCGTTGGGTTTGGGACCCAGGATAGATCATGAGTTGCAGTTACTACAGGCTTTCGTTCATAAACTTCTTCTTAGCGTGCCGATGGCAATCTAAATTGATTCTCCAAGAAATTGACTATGAGTTCCTTTAATACTTAAAACAAGGATGTACTAACAGGTTTTAGTTTAAATTAACTGTAAGTCAGTTAATTAGTATTGTAGAGGATGTTAGGAATATACTATACTTCACGTTCCCATGTAATGTACCCTGACAATGCCAAAAGAATAAGCGGTCACGTGAGCGAAGCCGCGGGCACAGCTAGAGTAATAATAATAATAATAGATTGACAGGAAATGTGTCGGATTGCGCTGATCCCAAATATTTTATGACAAGAGTAGGAAGGTGATTATGATGAGTCCAAGTAAAAACACAAGTTCATTTTAAATATTTTATTTTAATTTTTTCGTATGAGTTTACACCTAAAACTAATAATTTATGATTAATTAAAAATATACATTCGTCATAATAGAAATCCATCTCATTATTGAAAATGTGTTCTGCAAAATTAAATAATTGTAGAGCTTCATGTGAATTTGTATGGAGGTGATTCTTGAGATATTATTCAATTTATGAAACAAGGATTGGATTAAGACATATTACTGAAATCATGACCATGAATATACATAAGTTAGGTCATGGACCCAGGGCTGGGCAAAATACATGCTTTGCTTTAATTGAAATACAAATTACAAAATACTATCTCGCAAGTATTTAAAATACGAAATACAAAATATCTATAAGTAATGTATTTGAAATATAAAATACAAAATACAGTGTTTTAGCTATTTTTATTTGAAATACAAATGACAAAATACTATTAAGAATAAAAAATAATCCAGCCCAGCATGGGCTAAAAAGCATAGTAAAAGAAGATTAATCAGTAAAACCAAAGTTTCCTTTCATGAAAACTAGATTTTTTAATTTACTATCAGACATAGTTTCTTGTTGGAGAATGAATGAAACCTGCTAAAGATAACAATCTTTCTACAGGTCCTGACGAGCACAAACTTGTGTTAAATCGTATGAACACATTTTTTATATTTGGAAATTTAATTAAAATCAAATATCCAAATATAAAAAATGTGTGTGGCTTAAGTATATGAAATACAAGCTAAATACCTCGGCGTCAGGTATGTGAAATACGAATTACAAATAACATTTTAAGCAAGTAATTGAAATACAAATACCAAATACGTTTTTGTATTTTAATTACAAGTAATTCAAATACTGCCCAACCCTGCAAGGACCTGTGTTAGCAATTAGGGTACCCTTTATCTCAACATAAAATATAAGTAATACTCATAATGTTCCAACCCAGGTCTAACCGGGTGCAAAACATTCAAATATTTTCATTCGTTATGATGAGAAAAGGAGACAGACATTATTCACGCACTTACAGTTACTTTCGCACATAAATTATTAGTATTGAAGTATGGATTCCAGTTTTAATCGATCATTATGAATCAGCACTAATCCAATCCCAATTCGATATCGCCAATATACAAATTCGCATGTACATAACAATGACATACTCAATTGGTAGATCCAGTAACAGGGCATTTTTATTAATAAATGCTATTTTTACATCGAACTCATGTTAGCTTGTGCTACAGTAAAAAACAATAATATTGGTACACCTATATTATAAAGTGTAAAATTGTACCCAGTTGTTAAATGTTCAGTTTTATTTTAGATTATGATATTGAAATTCGGATTTCTTATTTTGGTGCGAATTTATTCTGGATAATATATTAAAAGTTGGATAGAAATTTATTAAATAATCGCATACTTAGTGTGCTCACACAAATTGAAGAAAAAAAATAAATAATTCAATATCGTTGGTTGACATGCCATTTCTTATAAAAAATCATTGGTATAAATAACAGATGGCTCTATTTAAAGTTCACAGGTAGAACAAAAATTGTCTCAACATGCAACAAAACCGGACTGAACCGTATTTTTGCCGGTTATAGTCGAAAATATAACGAATAAAGCCTAGTGCCGGGTATACTTGCTGGATTGGTTGAATGGTTTAAAAGCAGCCTTCTGGAACAGGGAGTGTGTAACCAATGTCTCATAAATAAATACAAACATTAATTTTATTATTTATCTGTCATCATTATTAAATGTTTAATATTTATCTTTTTTTCAGAGAGTCGTACTCTATGGTATTGGTAGATATTCTATATTATCTACTATTTGGGTATGAGTCCAATTCTGACGAACTTACTCTGTACCGATATAGTTATCAATCTCTCTAGTTTCTTTATCATTTACAGGTTAAATTAATTTTTTTATTTTATTTATCATCATTATCTAAATTTATTTTTAGTAGCATAATTGATACCTATAATATCTAAATTAAGTATCATTAATTATCTAAAATCTTTGTTGTTATATAATAACACTCTAATTTACAATATTTTTTTGAATAAATGATTTATTTAATACATTATTTACAATAGTAATAACATCTACATAAATTATTTAATTTAAAAAGAGTCTACTATAAATAGTTTTTTGGCACTAATATTAAAACAAACGGACTTTGTTAAAATTAAATATTTCATACAACTACCTATCTACTTAGTATCAAGAGTTCATAAATTAATAGGATTTTTTTATTAAATGTAGTAATATTAATAATTTAATGTTGTGCTAATTTTTTGTAAGGTACACAGCAAAGTAAATATTATAACACTTTTTTCAATATATTTTATTAGTAGATAACAGTAAATAAAACTTTTTCATATAATTTAATTTTCATTGATTTAAATGCAGTAGGTAACAATATAAGATTTATAATTAATCGATCGTGATTTTTACTTTGCAAACAAAATGATTTGCATTTTAAATTACCTAGATCATTCAAAAAAGGAAGGTGATCGTATTATTTATCCATCGGACGATTTATTTTCTTAAATATTAGTCTCTGCAACTTTTAACTGCTATAGATATTATGAAACTCACATTAAATATTGTTCAAATAATTATAACAATACATTGAATGTATTTGTTTTTAACGTTTATAATCTGGTAGCAAATAACATACTTATCAGTAATTAAATTGATGTATGCATTGTGATTGGTAAAATAAAATTATATTTAAAAAACTAAACAATGACTAGATTTTTAAGATTTGTTTAGCTTCACACAAAAAGTTCGTTATAAGAACTTAATAATAAAGTTAAATCGGGAGGAATGTTTTATAGTACGTTTACAAACATACTTCAATTACGTTAATAAATTGATTTTATTTGTGCACCATAAAACAACAAGACTAGAATGTAAATATTTAAATAATTTAATCCACTAAATAAATGTTAGATTCTATTGACTATGCTAGGGGCTAAAGTATCTACAATAGATTTCTAGATAGGTAGGAAAGAACTACGATAAGATTCGCTGAAAATCCCACACATAGCTCAGTGCTAGATAGTTTTGGAAATCTTTTAAAAATTAAAGTTAACACAAACATTTGCATCAGATTATCCTGAGAAACTTATAAATTATGCTTCTACATATTGTGGTAAAAAAAGTAGTTCAGTCACCAAATATGACTGAAGTATAGCAGTCAAGCCATTTTTTCTGATTTTGCTGACTCTCATAATTCTCCAAAATGACCCAGCACCGAGTATAAAAACAGTTATACATTTTCATTCATAACACAACACAGATCACTTATTGTAGTACTAAGAATATTACATAGTCATATTCATCGTAAAAAAAAATGATGACAATCAGTAATTGACCACTGACTGACAGCTGATCGAATATGTTCGGATTCGCATTCTCTCGTTCGTTATCTTTACTTCTAATATCTCTATCGTTTTGGCTTCCATTCCCCGCAGTCGCTCCTTGATCCATATCATTACCTACACTACGTTCATTTTGATCAAGAGTACGACTGTTTTGGTCACGTTTACCCCCATTTTGATCACGTTTACCCCCATTCTGACCACGTTTACCCTCATTCTGATCATTCTTACACTTGCCTAAATCATTTTGATTTACATCATTATTTACCAGAGAACTTTGAGCCGTATCTCGTATCACATTTCTTTCATTTGGACCTCTATGGAAGGCGTCGGACTGGGCGCGTCCGCTCGGCCAAGCGGATCAGAGTCTCTTGTGGGAGTCGGTGCTAGCGCTCTTGAGGGAGCCGAAGCGTCGCGTGGCGGCGGACGTGGTGGGCGTAGTCTCGCGGTCCAGGCTTGCGGCGCGGAGGATCAGGCCTCGGGACTGACGGAGGGAGGATTCTGGTCGCACCTGCAGATTACAAATGGTATGCATGAGTATAATGATAGTTAAGGATACTACCGGTGCTCTTATCAATCTAATTTAGATGGCTGGATATTCTTTAGCGTAGATTTAAAGAAAGAACACCAGGACGCAATATGCACTGTGCGGGATCAGATTGTTCTTACTGGTTCTCCCACGGATCCAACGCGCCTCTGCCTCGGCTCCCTCACTGGTCTGCTCGTCTGCTCAGTGAAGGAGGTCTCCAGCGACCGCTGAGAGGCATCGCTGATGGACTGGGAGAGCAGGTGCGTGGTGGAGGAAGAGTTCGAGTCTTCGATGTTCGAGTACTCGTCGGGACTGTCGTCGCGTTGAGGGGTGTCCGATTCCTGCAGACAAAATTATTAGGAATTAATGTATGTGTAAATGGAATCCATTACCAATTTAAGAAAACCGATGAGGCTTAATCATGTTTACTTGGATAAATATTTTTTACCAATAATAGATACGTATTCTTTGTTTTTCTTTTCTTGATGTGGTTTGTTTTGGGTTCCTGGCGTGGGCAACCTCTCAAATTTGCGATCTTTCTAGCATTGTAAACAAATCTTACCTCTTCCAAGTCTCTAAGAGTGGTGGGATAGAGGTGCCGCCTGGCGTCTTCTCTCTCCTTTTCTCTTTCCCTCTTCTCGAGCTCATCTGCTAGCATCATGACCTCCCAATCCCCTCCACTCCCGGGTAAACCTGTAATCGAGAATTGTCCAGAGTTAGCCTGATCCTTTTGAAATGGAAACGTCATGCTTCACCAACTTTTAACAAAGCACGTTTTCATATCATGTACTTTTTGGTATCCTCGACAAAGGATTTGATGACCTGTCTAAGATTTTGAAAAGTTATCTTGGCAGTAGATTGTGGAGCAAAACGCGTAACCCTCAAAAGCGGGACACTTAAAGGCACGCAGCTGTAGGTACTATTTAATAAATTACCTCTTATTGGCGACGAACTGCCATGGCTGGAGCTGCTTGGTCGTCCTTTTCGGGAGCTACTCTCCACAAATTCTTCAAACATCGGAGTGCGAGGTAACGACTCTGAATCGCTGCTTGAAGATGTTGAAGCCCTAGACAGAATATCGATCAATAAGGATTTCTGTTGACAGTTCACGAGAAAGAAAGTTAGAAATTGTAAGGTCCTTCGCAGGGTGGCTGGTAGCAGACTGGATGAGAGTTGCCAAGAATCGACTTGAGTGGCGATTTTTTGGAGTGACCTACGAGTATATCCAGCAGTTAGTAGACTAAAGACGATGAAATTGTAGCTTTAAAAAAGGACTTTCATGACTTGTCGGTAAAATTTGAACCTGATTCGAATGAAGACCTGAAGACGAACGATTTTTAAATAACAAAAACACGCATTGTTAGATTGATCGCGTTAAGTTAGCTATTACATTAAAATAGCAAATAGAAAAGGCAGCTACTCACGCGTCACTCCAGCTGTAGTCACTGCCCATATCCAGCACGATGTCGTTGCAGTTGTTCGTCGGCTTGTGAGACTGACTGCGATGGAAGAGCGAGCCCAAGCTGAACTTGCGATGTTGGCGCGGACGGCCTTCTGGGAAACAGATGCCTAAACATTTCAATTAGATGGTAGTTTAAGATGATTCGTGTTGTCGTGTAGCCTTTGTGTTATTAGAAATATTTACTAATATTGTGATGATTGACATAATTCGTGATAAAAATTAAAGGTAAGTAGGAAAATAAATAAGAGAAGATATGTAAATGCCAACAGTAAAACTATATACGAGTATAAGGGACATCGAAACGCAAACAGCTATTTTGAATTCAGTAAGTACTTGATTCTGACAGACATACCAGCGATGAATTTTCTTTTTCTAACATGAGCTATATCTGCATCGATGTCCCTTTCACCTCACTAAATAGTTAACAACCATTAAGGTAACGTCAACTTTATCATTGACCGTATCACAAAAGTCGCAATAAAATGAACGGAGCACGACTGATGACTCCTCTGAACAAAAGACTACACGACAATGCACGGATTAAAACATTTAACACTCACTCCTCTCGTTCTTCCCAGTATGATGCATCCCTGTATCCACTGAAAGTGTCTTCTTGATCTTCGACTTGGTGGTGTCCAGGTGTGATCCGAAGAAGTGGAAGTGTCTCCTACTGGAGCGGAGGCTGGACTGTTCAGGGCTCAGGAGCGAGCGGTCTTCTGAGGTGGTGTGCGGAGACAGGGGCCTGAAAGAGGGATCACTTCTGTCGCCTGTAGGTTGTAATCTTTTTTGTTGCTAATAATTTGTGTGAAAATAAGCTTGAAGAATGATAGAGAGCCAATAACTGATAGGATTTTGATCTACGCAAGCTAATATTTGCATTTAAAACGATGAATTTAACGGAATGACTGTTGTTAAAAACAAAATGAGATACGTTATTAACTGTTGACAATTACTAGAATGACAATAAAATGGTTGGTAAATTTGCTTTGAGCATAATTACAAGATTGTAACTAATTTGTTGAACTTTGACGACATTTTCATTCTGATATGATAAACCAATCTCCTTACCTCGTCAAGTCTTGCATTTCCATACTTTCCTGGTCACTCTGGTCCTCCCAAGACTTCCTCTGCCTTAACTTCGCTGCTCGTTTCCTCGAATATGTTCCAGCTTTTCCATCAAGATTCAGATCTAATCTCTTCGATTTGCTCACAGTCCACTGTTCCCTGCTTGACGAAGTTTTGTCAACTCTCGAAAGTGATACGGCTAAGCTTTGTAGCTCTGCGTATGAAAGCTTTGATAGTTCAATTCCTTCAGTCAATTCTCTAAGGTTTTCTTCAGTGAGATCTTCGGCTGAAAGTTCCGTTGCGCCTGCGTGTTCGCTTTCTGGTGTTCCGTCTTTATCCGCTTCGTCAGCGCTTGCTGTTGGTGGGGATGTTGCGAATACGGTGTCTAGTGAGTCTCCTCTCTGTAACATCACCAAAATTAAAGTGAACATAGGCTTTTCATTTTCATTTATGTGGTTAATAGAATCATATTTTCCGTGTCAACTATAGTAATTTTATTTTAATTATATACTATCTCATACCTATAAATTTTCTTACCATGAATCCTTCTTCTGCAGCTGAAGCATCTTCACTACCCGAGCTTCCATTCTTAGATACAGGTAGACTAGTAGCAGTCACTTCTATCGTTTCACCAGCTATCGTGGGGTCGTGTCCCGGTAGTTGAGCAGTCGGACTCATGCCTCCCAGTCCTAGTCTTTCTAACTCTTGGATACGCTTCTGCAGCTGACTTATTATTTCATCCCGTTTCCGAACTTCATTTTCTAAACTGTTGAACCTTGAATGTAGAAAGAAGACACATTTCAAAGGGTCTTTCAAACTATGAATTTATCAAGATGATTAAAAGGTATGAAGATAAAAGCTATAGAAGATAATAATACTGTAGCAATGTTTTACCTTTCCTGAAATTTTCCTTGGACATCATGTAAGTGCCCTTGAATAACTTGTTTGATCCCTAGTAGTACCTCCCCAAAATATTCCTGTTCTTCAATCGAGCCTGTCAATGAATATAAACCTTTAGTCAATTATTGATTGTAAATGTTTGAATTCAAGCAAGTGTTCGTAGATCGCTAGACAAAATAATTACCTCGCAGTAGTTTCCTTTGGTTAGCAACAGCTGATATTAAAGTAAGCTTAGGTTTCTCTGAAGGCACTTTAATTTCTTCAGGTCTTATTGATTTTAAATCTAAAACTGGGTCAATGTTTTGCTGCAGTTCGTATTGTGCCCTTATGTTCAACCCACAGTCTTGTGGTACAGTCTCATCTGCTGGTCTTGCAATTTGATTGTTAGGACATTCAGGTGCAGTTACTTCGACCTCAGGAGGCGGTGGCGGAGAAATCTGTGGTATCGAATCAACAGTTACTTCTGGCATCGTGAAAACGTCATCATTTTGGAAGTCAGCAGGCGCACTGCCAGGAGGTGAGGGTAATGTATGACGATGAAAGGTAACACTCTTGGCAAACTTTGAATGTCGTGCTGCATATCCTTCTAAAGTTGGAGCACGTATTAATCTCTTCAGCTCATTACTGCGCTCAGGACTTTCAGCAGGAGTTACATCTTCTGAGAGTTTCTTTAAAATGGATTTCAGTTCTCTCCTTTCTAGGGTTTCATTAGATTCATGACTTCTGCAAGAATCGATAGATTTCCGCTTGAATTTTCTTTTGTCCATAGTGCTACCTTCTGAGTGACTCCTAGTTAACGTATCACCAAGCAAATCTTCCGACGAACTCGTGCAATCTAAACTGGAACTGCGTATTTTAACAACTTTTTCTAGTTCTGCTAATTTTTGACGTTCATTTAAAATTTTTAGCTTTTTAACAAAAGGCAGTCCGCCATATTCCGGCGATAAGTCGTCTATTGACTTATACTTTTTCACTCTGGGCAAAAACATCCCTGGTGTGTTGATTTGTGTCTTACATTCAGATGGTTTTGAGGCGTTAGAAGCTTTTTTCTTTGGAGATAAAGTTAATAAATCTAATGATTTCTCTTGGACGGGTTCCAAAGGGCCTGTTAAGCAAAGCTTAGGTTTATCTTTATCACTAGCAACTTCAACATTATTATTGTCTATTTTAACAAGCTCTGCCGTGGTAACTATAGGCACACATATATTTACAACTGCCTCCGCTATTCCTTCGTCTTTTTTCTCACTACTCGAACTTATACTTTCATCTTTCTTTTCTTCTAAACTAGTTTTGCTTTGGCTTTTTGATTCCCCTAATATAGCTGCCTTTTTAAGTTTAGTCCAAGGCTTTTTACTTTTCGGTTCTTCTTTAACTTCAGCCGCTGGCATAGGACTTATTTCTACTGGAGCTTTTTCTGTTGTTACTGGTTTAGGTTTTTCTGGGGCAGGCGTTTCGGTTTCTTTTGGTCCACTTTGTAGCAGTTTTAGTTTATCCCGGAATGTCGAACCTACTGCTTTTGCTGGGGATTTAATTTTGCTAACAACAGAATGTGGTATCGAAATGAGGTTGCTCTCTGTTTTTGGCGTGGGTTCGACCACGGCTGCAGGTTTTTCACTTGAGTCTTTATGGAGTGGTTGACAGACTGCGGTACCGTCACTTTGCACTTGTAATATTTTATCTCTAAAGCTAACTTTTGGTCGAGACGCTCCGTCACTTGACCCAGACGAATTCTTCCTCGAAGTTTTTGTAGTTGGACTATGAAGTTTACCTGGAGAGCTCGAATCGGAAGCTTTTCTGATTGGACTTAGCGTTTTTATCGTAGGACTTAATGGGCTTTTGATGGACGTGGGGCTGATTGTTTCCGAACTAGAAGGTTGATTGCTCATTGTCGGTGTTAGTTGGTTTTTGTCCTTCTCTTCTTTTGCTTTTAGTAATAGCAACCTTTGAATGAGCGGAAGGCCAGCTCCTATGACTTCAGGTTCTATGTCTGGAGCTGAACTGGTTGAAGGAGTGGGTTGAGGTGTTAGAGATAGTACTGATGAGGTGGAATGCCTTTGTTTGGCTACTTTTTCTTCGCGATCCTGAAATAAAATCTTCATTAGTAGAGTTCATCCAAACCTATAAACGTACGAGTATGTTGATAAAGGCACAGGAATGTCTACCTGTTTTTCTTTGAGTAGCTTTAACCGCGATAATAGCGGTAGACCGGCTCCGATTGGTGATATGCATTTCTCGCCGTCTTTGCTACCAGACGTAGTCTCACCATTATTGTCCTGAAATTGCAGGAGTTATAAAGTGCATCATCAAGTATGAAACAAGTGACAATCAGAGTGACTAAACAGTAGGAACATAGTATGCAATGTGTATTAACATACAGTAATTCAACTGGGAAGAAATGGTCGGATCGACTTCTCACTTATTATACACACGCGTTTACACGAAATTTAAACATGCTTCATGCAAGAAGCCATGAGTTTAGACGGGCTGTAGCATCTAGACAAGAGATTGACTTTTATATTGTGTACTCTTGTGCATTTTTTAAAAAATGATGATGGCATGCCTAGTTGGGGTACTGGTCATCTTTATTCTGTGGTATTAATGACTTACTTCTTGATTCTGCGGATGAGCAGAGTCATCACTCTCGACTCTGGGCATTCTCCTCAACATCTTTCCATCAGTGGCGCCAGCCCTCTCGGCACCAGCTAAAGCGGCTAGTTCCAAGGATTCTCCTGATCTACGCCCCACACGGGATCTGCTGCGGATGGCGTTACGGATGCCCTGGGAAAGGTCAGTTTACCATGTGAATCTATTGTAAAGAAGACAAATCTTCTCCAGTACAAGCAGGTGAGTCACCTGTATCCGTCGAAGGGGATGATTCCGCCCGTCATACGAAACAACTTTTGCTAATAAACTTCATAGCTAATTCTACCTCATGCCTAAAAAACTTGAACATAAGTAGACCCGTAGATAGACTATTTCACATATTATATTTTATAATACCCCAAATTACCTATGCTATTAGTCATGCGTATTAATTAATATAAAACTATTTTATGTATGTACATAATAATAATACTCTGGAATTGAACAGTTAGTACCAATCAATCATGTCACAGTTAATTTTGTAATTGCCAGTCTAAAGTAAACTCAAATCAACCAGCACAAATCGACTGCTATCACAGTTGGGTTTTAGAGCCATTCACTAACCAACCATGTTTGTTTCCAAATTACAGCTTTCAAATTCTAATGTAAACTAGGATTTGCATCATTTTGCACGAAATGATTATATTCCGTTCATTCACTAAATCGTCGAATGGGGAAGTTTCTGCTTAAAATTGAATACAGCTTCTTCCACTAAATCGATACTTACTCCGAGTTTAGGCGAAAGCGCCAGGGAAGCCCGTTTTATTGAAAATATTAAATGTTTTTTTTTTATTTGCGGGTTAGTATCAGATGTATATATATTTATATATATATTTTTTTTTATACTATAATTATGGTGACCAATATATGATTCGCGGCTGCAATAAATAGGTTATAGCAGTATTTTAAAAATTATAATCATCAACACATCTCTCTAGTCTAGGTTGAAATTGTGCTTTTGAACGACCATTTCATGAATTTATGACGTAATATGAAGCCAAATCCAACCTATAGTTGATATTTGACTATTCTAATTTTGTAAATACGTAATTAATTCAGTTACGGTTGCGAATCACATTTTGACCTAGATAATAAATAAATGTAAATTGCAAAAAAATAAACTTATTTTTTTGCAATTTACATTTATGAATTATAATTTCGAGTGTCACGGGCTATTTCTTGGTGCGTATTTCGACTTTTACCCGAAAATACTGCGTTTGCTAATAAATCAATAGCTACCATACTTATGTCTAGTTACTAGGGGTGTTACGGATGTTCGCATCCGCATCCGCAAATACGGAATATCTACATCCGCATTAATTAATGCGGAGCTTTTACGGATGCGAATTCATATTTGCATTTTCATATTTGCGAGTAACGACATGTAAAGAAAGCGGGCAAGGCCAGAGTGGCGCGTGCCTCGCGCGTATTTGCTAGTTGCCATCTTCGTTCGCTTACTGACCAATAGGAAGGCACACATTGGTGACAAGACCCTACAGGTTTTGTTAGTTTTGTTTTAGTTATTGACTTGATTCCCTCTGTGAATTAATAACAGTGTTTGTTTTCTGTGTTTATCAAAGTTTTTTGCGTGGTGGATGAAGATCTCGTTGTAAATATTAAGTGAAAAAATAAAATAATATAAATGTCGCCACAAACAAAAGCAGTATCTGAAATTCTGGACTTACTTTAAATTAGACAAAAATGATCCCGAGCAGTCCGAGTGTAAAATACGTTATAAAAGTCACTCGCGGAAGGTATGCACTACTACTTTGAAGTTCGGAATATCAGAAAACTTATTAAATCGATTTTTAATTATGATGTATTTAACATTTAAATATCTTCAAAAAATCCTGAAATCCGCATCCGCGGATGTGAACCTCTAATAATCCGCATCCGCGTCCGCGGATGTCAACATTTTTGCATCCGCAACAACCCTGCTAGGTACTATATACTTAAGATAGTTTACCTTGACGTCGCTCCGCAGTTTATGTACTATCCTCTTAGATGTACTGTCGTCGCCAGACATCTTGTCTGGACTTATCTCGCCTAGAAAAGACACTTCATTAATATTTCGCTTCGAGAATATCGGAAATTAGATTCTCATTAGCAAATATAAGGCATAAATAAACAAATATTTAGATTTATATAAAGAGGTTATTAGTTTGTGGGTTTTTTTATATTATGGAATGCCAATTATGTATAAATCGACGGTGGATATTTGAAATGCCATAACGCACATTGAGCGCGTGTTCAATTTGCAACGTTCAGCCCAGCGCCGAAAGTTGTAAATCCAGCACGTTCAATGCCCCTTACGTCATCTGATATTCTCACTATCGAAATGTTTGACCTTTTTGTCATGTATATTTATTTCGGCTTCCTCCCGCTCGTAATTAGTTCCCGGATCATGAGAATTGGGATCGTTATTAATACTTCCTGTTTACCTTTGCCTTTTTGCTAACGTATTTTAAGCGTTTTGGCCTTTCGGCATCGAGTTCATTAGGCAATAAAAAATCTTCTAAAGGTACTCTTCCAAAAACAAATGCAATTGTAGAATAAATTTACACTGTTACTAACAGGATATCTTCCGTGATTTTCAATTATTGTGAGCTCCCGATAATTCGTTTTTTTGCAAGCGCCATTAGCGTCGAAATATTGGGAGCTCACAACAATTGAAAATCACGAAATATATTTCGTTAGTCTCAGTGTAAGTTTAGCTATAAGCCGTGAGAGCTTAAAACAGCAATTGTAATGTGTTCATGTCATTACGTCCCCGCATGGTAACACAGCAGAGGGTTATGGATATAGTCCTTGGTCGTACGGTGTCCGTTGTTACAGAAAAGGTGGCCATATAGGCCTGGCCTGAAATAAGTGTGAGAAGCGCAGTTTGCCTATTTGTGTGAATGCATCTGTGTTTAGCAGGGGCGCTCCCTGCTGAGGATGTTAACCTTCTTCTGAAGATGCTGCCAGGTCGAGCTGGTCCCGCTCCAGACTAAGGGTGTGTGCTGTGTGGTGTTATGTTAGTATATGAACGGTATTATGTTTTGTAACACCGCTCATTGTAGTGATATTATTACAAGCCGCAGTAGCAACGTCGAAAACGAAACAGGCGACAATATCGTCATGTAAAGATGTATTTTATAAAGTTACATAGAATCCAGTCTTAACGGTGCGGTCTATCAGTGAGATTGGACGACGCGCGACGTTGTGCCTGCGGTTTGCGCTTGCAATGCAGTCGCTTTTGGAGGAGCACCTTAATAATATTTAATTGGTTCTCACCTTTTACTTTCTTCGCGACTGTTTTAGCGTCATGACGGGGCTTCCTTCCTAAAGTTTTTAATAGGTTTCTTTTTACAAACTTTACTACCAATTCAGTCTTAAAATTATTTAAATTTTGATTAAATTGAGATTTAAATTTAATTTCTTCCTACTGAGAATAAGTTTATGGGTCAAGAAAGGGGATTCTTATAAATACATTCATATTTACCTTTTCTTGGTAGATTTTATATTTACCTTGGTGTGGCCTTTTGAGTAAGGTCATCGTCGGATAAAATTTTTAAAGCGTTAGTGTCACTGGTTACCTTTGCATTTCTTGGACATATTTTTAGCTTCTTGTAGGCGCTTCCTTCCGAGGGTCTGGAGAATGTCCTGGGCCTCTGGGTAGTCTTTCATTGCTGCTAGTACATCTTCTCGAGATAATGAAAAGAGTTCGGAATATCCTACTGATCGGACATCGGCTGTACGCCTAAAAAGAAGAAAAAATAATTTAAATAAAATGAAGATATTTAAGTAAACATACACCCATCATCGCGGCTGAAATCACCTAATCATCTATTATCACCTTACGCAAAGGTGTACTTATAGTACACTGGCATTTTATTGAAGTCCTATGTAATAGGGAGCGAGCCTATTTGCATGAACTGGCACTAATCAAAGCTATGGGCTGTTATTAAGAAATTCTTGATGGAAATACCCAATAACACGTTGTCCAACTTGGGAATCGAGGATAGAACCAGGACCTCATGCTTATCAGCAGCGCTTGTGACCACTAGATCATGGATGCAGACAAACAGAATATAACTCAAATATAAGTAAGTCGACAATTCGAAACGGTTATTTCATTAATTGAATACAAATTGCAAACCATGAATACATTTAGAGGCACTGAAAAGTGCAAATAGTATTTTAATTCAATTTGATTAATATTGAAAAGTTCGTTGGAATGAAGTTACATATTCATAAAGTTTTGAATAGCTAACTGTAAACGGACGTGCTATTTTAAATATTTCAAAAGATGGATGAAACAATTTTGTAAAATTATTAACATTTTCTTTGACATCTCAAGTTTCATGAACTCTAGGGTGCAGCAAATAGCACGAAGTGCATATAACCCGATTAGCGGCACTGCATAGTGACATTATAAAAAAAATCTTAATCCCTAAAAAATCAAGTCCGGGCTTTCTCAAAAGTCATCACTTTGTCGTGTATCGAGCTTTTTAGGCATGAATTTAAAATTTTTTGTGAAAGTATCAAAACATCTTAAAACCATTTATTTGCGCTAAAACCCAAAGCAGAACATAAGAAAGCACAAATAAAATAAGTAGGGGAAGAATATACATCGCACCACGCAAAACGGCCATCACTCAGCATAATGCTGACCAACTGAACATGGAATAAATCGAAATATATACATAAAACCTAAAACACCAACATAAAACCTAGATAATTTGGAAGTGACATACTTATTCAGTCCATCGAGGTTTAAAATCCCGATCTCGCCGAAGAAGTCCCCTGCTTTCATGGTAGTGAGCACACGACCTTGTTCCGATATCACTTCCAGTATGCCATCGGCTATTATAAACATTTCACGGGCGACCTCACCTGAATCGGAGTGGAAATTTAATTAAAGTTTAAAGTATGTCACGAAGAGGCTAAGGTTTAAATATTTTATGTTGCTTCTGACTGAGTTTTTCGCTTTGAAAAGCTGTTCATGGCTTTCTATGAAGCTATATTACTAGATAATGTCCTCTGCTAATTCAGTACTCTGTGTATATAATGAACAGTAGCGTAATAAAAGGGTAAGTTATGATGTGTATGTGTTGTATGTTGTAATATTAATTGATGAAAACCTCAAATTGTTGTTAAACAAATTAAAGTCAATGCTTTCACAAAATAATATTCAAGCTCTGAGAATAATCATTTTGAAAATCGAATTAGGGTCGCTGTCATTTTCACAGACTTTTCAGCCAACAAAAAATATTTCCATTCTGTATTCAAAATGATTGTATTAAAAAAACAACATGCCAGGGGCCAGAGATAAAATAACCGGAAAGGATCGTACAAGATCCATTTTTTGATATCCATCATACGTTTAAAATCAAAAGATATACGACGGAATCTTTCAAGGCATCTTTCCGCACGTTTTTACCAATTACCTTTTCTACAAATAGAATCTCCGGGAGTAAATATGTAGGCTTTCATTTTCAACACGAGGTCGTGCAGGAATTCCGGCTGGCATTCTTGAAAAATTGTCACCTGGAAAAACGAATGTAAAGTAATAGGGGTTAAAATATGATATTGCCGTTTTATAGTAATAGATACTTTGAATTGACATGAAACCTTCATGGTGTGAGATATTCGAGTGAAACTTTTTTTAAATTATACCTATAAGATTTTTCTTTTAAAAATGTGCAATATTCGGTTTCGAATTTCAATTGTTTTTTTTATTCAGCTTAGACGGAAATGACGGATACTTCGAAAATCCGAGTAATTTTTGAATACGAGTTCCGAAAAGGCTCGCAATATCAATGCTGCGTTTGGAGAGGCGACTGCTAATGAAGGCAACGTGCAACGTAGTTTAAACGCTTTCGATGGAAGCTTCGACTTGAAGAACGAACCACGTGGAAGTCACACAGGTGAATAATGCTGAATTGAAGGAGATGGTGGAGGCTGATCAGAGTCAAACTACCCAGGATTTAGCAGCATGTTTTAACGTTACCTTACCTACAATATTGACTCATTTGCATCAAATCAATTAGATAAAAAAAATATGGAAAATAGGTGCCTCATGATTTGAATAATCTGCAGAAAGAAACACGTGTTGAAACTTGCGCTGCCTTGTTGAATCGGTACAGATATGAAGGAATATTGGATCGAATTGTGACATGTGACGACTGACGAAAAGTGGATTCTTTGCGATAACCGTAAGGGAAAAATGCAATTGTTGACCCCAGGTAAAACGCCGCAACAGTGCCCTAAAGCAAAGCCTACCAATAAAAAGGTAATGGTAACTGTTTGGTGGTCTCTTCATGGTGTTATTCACTATAGCTTTCTCAGGTCTGGTCAAACAATATCACTAGATGTTTACTGTGCCGAACTTCGAACAATGATGGTGAAACTGGCAGTGAAACAGCCCCGACTCGTTAATCGATATTCAGCATTATTGCTCCATGATAATGCAAGACCTCACACTGCACGGGATACCTTTGTAACTCTACAGGAGCTGCAGTTAGAAACCATACGTCATCTTCCGTACTCGCCAGACCTTGCTCCAACTGACTACCATTTTTTTTGTGATTTGGACAATTTTCTACGTGGTAAAAAAATCTTCCCAGGAGGCAGTACAAATGCTTTCATACAGTTTGTAAAATCTAGATCCCCCGAGTTCTATCGCAAAGGCATAAATGAACATTCAATTAAATGGCAGCAATGTATAGATAATGAGGGTAAATATTTTGATTAAATGAATTTGTTACATCTTGGAAAAAAAAGAGTTTAAATTTTGTAGTATAAATCGGCAATTTCATACTTTAACCCCTAATATCAAGAGGCCTAGACAACGTGCATCAGCGATAATGATGATGGATAAGTGAAAAAGGTATTGGCTTGCTAAGCAACGGAAAAGCTTTTTTATTTATGGCAATTTTGTTAAATTATTTATGGCAATTTTGTTTTAAAAATACGATATACGTTGAACACGATTTACACTTATGTAGGGCCTAAGGAAGGGTTTGTGGATTGGTTTGTGAATGTAAAATTTTCCACTACACAAAATATCTTTCTGTATAATCTGATGATTGACCAAAAAAAGAGATGAAAATCGGTAACTAAAAAGTGGAGTTAGGCCGTCGGTTTGACTATTATAATATTATGTATATCTGCCAGAATAATATAAAATATTAAGTATGTCATCCTAGAATTCTGTATATTTTGGAGTAAATGCCTGTTAAGTTTGACCCGGTCGTTGATTAAAACAAAGTTGAATAGAGTAGCGTTTAATAATATTGGTTGTTTATTTAACACCCAAAAAAGATAAGCACACTTAACTTGAAAACGCGTATTTAAATTATCAAGATCCAACTCCAAGCAAGTGTGACAATTAAGACAAAATTACGAGTTAGCTAGAGTGATTTTATGTGAATTCCCATTTCTACAGCGGATTGAAAATTAAAGAACCGTTGAATGTGTTCTGACCTTCTGGCGTTATTATGTCAACTGGGGCATATAGGTCATCCCTTGTTCCCAGGTAGCTAGCAACTTGTCTATAATTAGACAGTAGGCATGGTTGCGTCCTGATGTAAGTAAAGATTTTAAAGCAATGAAGCTTTAGTAAGCCGTTAAAGCCAACAACAAATAAAACCGACATCCAAAAAAAAACAAAAAATGTGGAAAATAACTTTACTTTCAGAAGTCGGTGGCAAAAAGTCGATGAAACAAACAGTCACCGACTTCCGAAAGTAAAGTTATTTTTTTGCAAAAGAGTTTTTACTTTTCCTTTTTTATTTATGGCATCTCACAAAAATCCTTGTCGAGCATCAATTTCGCAATTTCTTTCCAGGTTTTTTATTTAAAACCAGACTACTGAACCGATTTTCATTAAATTTCTATGGGACCAATTGGAAAGTATATCCTTTCACATAAAAGAAGAATTTTTCATAAATGACAAAGTTATGAGGTAACAAACACAAAAAAAATACAACCGAATTGAGAACCTCCTCCTTTTTTTGAAGCCGGTTAAAATGAGTTTTATTAAGGTGATAAATAAGGGCACCGACGAAAGATTTTTGAGTGAAAAGAAACAAAACACAAGATACAATTTGACAATAGGTATTAACAGATGAAACACTTGCAGCTAAAAGAAAATTTCTCTCTGAAGTAATATGTGGTGCTAAAGTAGCATTATTAAATGATGATTTATGCCCGTTATAATTAAAATAAACTGTTGAATTTTCAACTTTTGGCACTTAAGGGAGCTTTGAAAACTTTATAGCTCGATTTATTAAGGCACTCGTTTAGATGTCGCTTTACTGAATCGGATATTTTTAACTTAAGCATAACCACGAATGTTTCAGTACAGTACCTTCTTCAGCACACTCAAGTTAACGTGCAAGGCGAGCTCCGTCTTCAGCTTATCAGGCAACAGTCCCAGCGCAGTATTGATGTCCCCTCCCCCTTGAATGCGCCCTCTCGACCAGGAGTAGTCGTACCATCGCAGGACCCGCCGCTTCATGCCACCTGGCACCTGGTAAATGTATTACAGTGTTATGGGATTTTTTGCCCCAGTGCCTTTTGAATTGCTTGGCGTATTTATTGCTGTAGGGTTGATTTTCGTGTGAGGATACTGTTGTCTGGATGCTTAGAGATTTTTGGAGTACCCAAAGCATTGCTAATGTGATGATTTCTACATACATACAATCACACCTGTAATCCCCGAAGGGTTAGGCAGAGGTAGACACAATTTTAGTACACCCACATTTCGCCAGTTATATTTAAGCCCCATGTAATAGGGGGCTAGCTTATTGCCAGTGAATTTTTCTACTAACAACAAAAATAAAAACTAGGCCCTTCGATTTATAGATCAGAAGGCCTAGTTTTTATATTTATTCGATCTCTCTAACGTAAACATTAATTTAGTATTGAAACTGAACTAGCGCCATCTGTTGACAATTCCCAAAAGCAATTTATTTAGTACAAATTTATGTTTACAGTAGGTTTCGTCAGTGATCAAAACGTCTGTGACTCCAAGAGGTTTTAACATATATTTTATTTCTGGATTAACGTCACTAAAAACAATTTATTCGGAGGATATCCAATTTCTTATTCTTCGTCGTATCGGACTGAAAATATTACGTGCATAATATTCAGTGCGTGTAATATTCAGGTAAGATGGTTTCTTCTTTGGCATATATATATGGCATGGATTGACACGACGCTTTCAGGTATAATGCTTGCTTATTTGACGTGCGCTATATCACTAGCAATATAAGATACATTATGTACAAGGATCTTTTGTCTTTCGAATGACGAGATGGTGGAGTTAATTACAATTTTAGACACACGCTAAAAGATCCTTGTACAGCTGTACTTACCTTATGATGTCGCATGTACGTTTTGGCGCCATCCAGAAGTCTCTCGAACTCCAGCCTGTTGGCATTCCTGTTGGTGATGACATTCCCGACTTGTCCCACTATAGTGGCGAATATGAACACGCCAATCAAATAGCTCACTATTGTGAAAATGTACCTGAAGGAGAATGTACACGCTTATGTTTAGTTATATTGTAATTGTATTACTTAAAGTAAATATTATCGGTTGCATTCGAAACGGTGTTGAAATAAAACAAAAATTGAGGTGTCAAAATTAAAAGTCAAACAGTGTTGCTACAGTCAAATAATAATCAAAAAAAAAAAAATATTATTCACCAACTACAATGAAGTTTCAAACAAAAACAACAAACAAACTAAATTATAAAACAGTGCAAAGTTTTCGAACAGTTGCGATAGCACAAAACACCCCAAAAAGCAATAATAACGGAGAAAATAAAGCGACACGTTTCACAAAATGGCGGAATCAGTGAAGGCTGTTCGAAAACTTTCTAAACCCGTTGTACGACATCGATGAGTGATTTAATAAATAAAAGAAACAAATAAAAGAAATACAGTTAATGATGAAGAAACTAGTCACATTTATAGTCGTGCGAAGTTTGTCGCTGCGAAGCGAACAGCCTCCAAATTTCTGCCGCCGCCATTTTTTTTATTTTTATTACGCTCCACACTGGCTGTTTTCCTCCAACAAAATGTTTGAGACAGTGTTTATGGCGAATTAATGAACGGAGAAATTTATATGTAGTGCCGTAAAATACGGTGGAATTACAAACCATTTGGTCTTCTAGTGTGTTGCTCGAATGTCTCGCTCAGTTGCCTTCATATTTCTGAGACTAAGCGATTGGTTTGTTCTCGTAAAGCCCTAATAGATAAGTTTAACCTTTAACAAATTTGGTGTGCTTTGCAAATAATTGTGTGCGAAAACTTCAGCAAAATCCCTCCTACCGCATAGTGGTGAAGCTGTAAAAATCGTTTCCGTGCAATAAAACGCGTTATTGCGTATGCTCAACTGTGCAATATAAGTCGCTAGAATGGTTTTACTCCGTTCGTAATGCCTTTGAAATATGGGCTATATTCGCATGCAGTAAACACTGTCCACAAAACATGTGTCGTAAGAAAACAATTTTAAAGATTTATATTTATATGAAAATGGTGTAATTGATATAAAATGTTTACGTTTTACGAAAGCCTGCGATTGGTCAGATCATTACGAAGTTTATTAAAGTGTTTGTTATTATTACACATTATCATAACTGCTTTGTTATGCGGGGACTTAAGTGGAAGAAATATAGGTAACCAAAATACGAGCTTGTAAATCTTTCAAACGATTCCGAGGTTTAACAGTAGTTTAATGTTTTAGCCTTAGATTTATTCGGTTCAAAAGTTAATGAATGACATTAGGTAAAGCAAGTTCCAAAATAAGAAATACAAAATAATGGTAGGTACCGTTTACGAAACGCAAATAACAATTTTCTACAGAAGATTTCCAAACAGAGACTTTTCTATAAAAAAGAAAGTAAATCCAGCATTTCCTATATTTTTTATCATCCCAAATTGGTGTCTTTTATCTGTAATACTACACAGATTGAGAGAAGATATCGTTATATTTTATGAAGACAAAATTAATTGAAAGATTAATCTAAGTCGCGGCTCAATCGCACTTGGAAAAGGATATTCCCCTTTGAAGGAAAATGAGTAAACATTACGAAGAAAATACATTTTGGTATTATGAAATTCTTCTTTCGTAAAAGTATAATATCACTTAGTACTTAAACACGATTTGAATTGTCTTAAACAAGAAATAACAATAAAACTTTATTTGGAGAAGGGAAATTGGTTAAACTTTCGGTAATTATAACTTTAACAATTAAGAGATCTTCTCAATTTCCTCTTTATATTATTTGTGAATTTGATATACATGCCAAATACTTAATAGTTTTTTTGTATGTATAAATTACAATGAGTGTATACTTTCAATAAAGGTTCTATTGAAGCGCCTACAAGACCATAGTTGACTACATTCGAAATTCAAATCGGGATGGCCACAAACGAAAGTTAACAAAACGTTTGAAATTCGAACTTGACGTGCAATTTCTATGAAAAATTAAACATGCCACAGACTAACGATGTTTGGCGCCTTGCAACCAACTCTAGGACCAACATCCAACTTTGAAAGGTATCTTAGGTACGAAGAATTTTCATCCAACCTTGGACCCAATGTGTGAGGTATTTTGTCTGTCGGTTGTCGAGAGGTATCTCAGTAATTAAAACTCGCTTTCTAACGAGACAGAAAGTGAAACACCGGGCAGACTGTGTTTTGTTTTTAGCCTTCCACTTACGTCTACGGAATTCCATTTTAGACGGTTAGGAATGGTCTATGGTTGGTCTGTTGTGTAATCGGCTGTGGCTATCGATTTTGTGTGCTGGGAAGACGAGGATTTTTGCTAGATTAATTTATTCTGTTTCGGTCGGCTCTAGTTTTGGCCGAAAAGCGCCTTTTGTGATTCAGGATAACCTTGTGTGTTATTCTCTTTTAGGTAAACTGTTGTTCTTCATTATAAAATGTTTTGATGTCAAACTCCTTGGATAAAACCGGGTCAGATTATTTATTTCTTTTTTTCCTCTTATTTTTTAACTGCCATAAAATTGAACTGTGCCCCAAAAAAACACACCCCAAACTTGATTAAAACATGCCGTTAGGATAGAAACACTAAATTTTCATTGTCCAAAACAATTTTCCGATACAATGACTCGTGAAATGGGCTAACTAATTCGAACTTGTGCCGAATTCTTTATAACTATTAGTTGTGTCGTTAGGTTCAGACTAACTTCTGACTCCATTAGTAAAGGTATCTGCATTTAATACTATTTTCCAAATCATTAAGCAAACAAAACAGTTTGAAAAGTTGGGCAATGAAATATTTTTCTCATATTACATAAACATGATGAAGTAGATTTTGTAGAATTTTATTGGGCATCTTATGTAAATCTCAAAGCTGCCTAAAGATACGTAAAACAGCCGTAAATATTGACTCAAGCTAACATTTATTGAAACTTAGCCGAACCTACACAGTTTTCAAGTTTAATAGACACTATTTCAGCACACAGAACTATTTCAAGCCTAAAATAGATATGTATTTACGTAATATCAAGTATAAAATCACAAATATTATTAATAATATATCTTCTTTCTCCGATCTGATTTCATTATTTATGCCATTTAAATTCTATTTGAAAAGTGCTAAGTGCGTAATTCACAGCCGTCATCCAAGACCGATTCCTTTGAATCGGTGTATACCTATGTAATATCCATTACGCCTAGCCTATTCAGTATAGCCCGGTGATAACTACCGAGGCACTAGCGTCTTTTAAAGAGCATTAAGAGTTTAATACAATTTCCTTTGAAAACATTCGTGGCTTCGGAGAATGTAGAAGGCTTAATGTTTTTGCTGCCGACTTTTTAATAGGAGAAGATATATTGAACAAAACTGAGTATTTGAGTTCGTGTTGATAAAAACGCTTACATGTGCAAGTTAAGATCTCAATAACGGCCTCAAAAAATACGATTTGCGACGCGACATGCGTCAAGCGACATACGTCAAGCGACATGACGCGTCACCTCCGCGTGACTCATGGCATGAAAAAGCATGACACGAATTCCATGCTACAGCTCCTTTTATTGGTTTCTCTGCAGTCATTGCCGCAATCCGCGTGTTCTTTGAGAGCGTAGTGCGTGGCCGTGGGTTTACCGTATTTTTTAACCGACTTCTAAAAAAGGAGGAGGTTCTCAATTCGGTTGTATGTTTTTTTTTTTTTTTTTTTTTTTTTTGTGTTTGTTACCTCATATCTCCGTCATTTATGAACCGATTTGAAAAATTCTTCTTTTATCTGAACGGATCTACTTCTCGATTGGTCCCATAGAAATTTCATCAAAATCGGTTCAGCAGTTTGGTTTTGAAATCAAAATAGCTGGAAATTTTTGTGTTTGTTACCTCATATCTTCGTCATTTATGAACCGATTTGAAAAATTCTTCTTTTATCTGAATGGATCTACTTCTCGATTGGTCCCATAGAAATTTCATCAAAATCGGTTCAGCAGTTTGGTTTTGAAATCAAAATAGCTGGAAATTTTTGTGTTTGTTACCTCATATCTTCGTCATTTATGAACCGATTTGAAAAATTCTTCTTTTATCTGAATGGATCTACTTCCCGATTGGACCCATAGAAATTTCATCTAAATCGGTTCAGTAGTTTGGTTTTGAAATCAAAATTGCTGGAAACAATATGTCATCCAAGTAAAAGAGATTGCGAAATTGATACTTGACAAGGATTTGTGTGTGATGCGATAACTAAAAAGGGTAAAATAAAAACTTTTTTGCAAAAAAAAACCGACTTCCAAAAAAAAACACTAAAAAGTGGGAAATAACTTTACTTTCGGAAGTCGGTGGCAAAAAAGTCAATGAAACAAACAATAGTCACCGACTTCCGAAAGTAAAGTTATTTCCCACTTTTTAGTGTTTTTTTTTGGAAGTCGGTTTTTTTTTGCAAAAAAGTTTTTTAGTGAATGTGTCAAATTTTCTGCGCGTTTCACATCGACATAGCGACTGCGTAGTTATTACGCACGTGTTTATATCACACACAAGCTATGTCAACGGAGTCGTCTTACCGTATTAAAAACGTCGTCGTTGCTAATGGCAATGTATTGACTTTAGTAGTAACTTGCATCAGTACCCAATAATAGTACCTACGTATTACGTGAATAAGATTTAATTTAACTTTCACTTAGTATGTACTAAGAGTGAAGTTTTAGTTCGCCTTGTTTCTGTTATGTATGGCAGAAGTTGTTGACATTTTAATAGCTAAGTCAAAACTAATAACGATAGCTTAGAGCCTAGACTGACGAGGGATTATGAATTGACTTTCTTACCATTCATTAATTTCCCTGAAAATGTAAACCATTTCCACAATCGCCTGAACTTTGTGGCTGGTAATAAGATAAGGTATTTATTTACTTTCGTGTTACGCTTTATCTATGAGTCACTAACTGATGTAGCTGGGTAAGAATGTATGGGAGTGGCTGGGGATAGAATTCAGTGGTTTGTAGTGGTGACTCATAGGTCATATACCTCTTCAAAATAT
Organism: Standfussiana lucernea; assembly: GCA_964057025.1. NCBI lineage: Eukaryota > Metazoa > Arthropoda > Insecta > Lepidoptera > Noctuidae > Standfussiana > Standfussiana lucernea. Next base: position 11,720,758 of record OZ059805.1, read on the forward strand.
TATATTGAGGGGAAAATTCCAATCCAGTGTCTCAGTAATCTCGTTCTCTACTAGGATTATTCCACGGCTAGACAAAAGCCAATCAGTGGAATGCTGTAGGCTAATGATTTTACGGGACTAAATTCATATTTTTTCAGCCATTATGAGTTTAGTAATATGTAGAAAAACTATGTCAATCAGAGAAGAATCACACAGGATTTATTAGAATAAAAACATTCGCTCTTGAAATCTTTATTAAAATATTTTTAGGTCTTGATTAGCTGGACTATTTAGAAGTTATACTGAAGTTATAATTTTATAATATTCCACCAAAATCTATAATAATAATTTGGGTACAAAACGATTAAGAAACAAAATTGAGAAGTCGCATAACTCTTCGACCCTACCCATGTGCTTAACCTTTCTCAAAAAGGTGTTTTATAGCCAAATCTAAGGGATACCCTGGGAGGTCATAAATCAGACAAGGCAGACACTTGGGGCAGTTTGACCTGAGGTTATTTATAGAGAGGCTTCTTTGTTTTGACAGATTTATTGAAGTCCAGTCAAATTATAATCGCCAATTTTGGAGTGCGGCGTTAATTATGACCTTGTTTCAGCATTGAACCTTCAATTTAAAAAAAAGAGACGACTCATGCTGCCTACGCATACACATGCAGGCCTAGACAAATATGAAAATATCTTCTTTATCGTGTATTATTACCTAACCTGGTGTCAGAGTTATTATGCCGCCCATGGGCCTCTGACTTGGCTTTGAAAAAATATGAGCGGTTACGAGAAAAAGTCAAAAATTTATGGTTAACATAAGTTACCGAAAAACTTATAATAAATCTGTTGAAAGTAGCTGTAAAAAACAAAATATTTTGTACACCCCTCTGCTCCAAAAATCATTTTGTAATGATTTTAAATATTTTTCAATACACTTCCTCGAAAACTCCATGGCTCTTATCGCACTACGATTAGGCTCAACGCGCTATAGATTTCACCGTCGTGGTTTTCTTCCACAAAAAAAAAAAATCCACAGCCAGGTGGTAAGGCGGCTCGCCCCCAGTCATTTTTATTTTTAATTTTTTTTTCTATTCCATTGAATCAATTTGGACTTTGAACAAATTTGAACTAAAAACTAAAACCAAAAAACTAAAAGTGTATTGGGAAAAGTTGTTTGATATACGTGGGTTACTGCAGTTCTTGGCTCCATAACACCCTCGCCTGCGGCTCGTGTGTGTATTTCGCCTCGGCCGCAATAACAAACTTTCCCCACTTACATAATTATATCAAAATGTACTATGGCGGAAAGTTCAAAATTCGAATTCTATCGTAAGATTGCCATGTAATTAGCAATTGGGGCTAAATTAAATTAAAAATAGATTGACAAAGCTGTGTTTTTAAAACAAATTAACTAATTATGAAAGCAACTTTCTTAGTCCTTGCATAGTAACAAAATGACAGATAAAAGCATTTTGTTTGAGCTGGGTGCTCGAGATAAAAACGCTACACAATTTAGTACAAAGTTAGTGTTAAGTAATGTCTTGGTAATTAATCATAGCTTTAGACGTTTCAGAATAAAAAAAGTATTTTGTTTCATCCTCGAGATTATTTTAATACACCACAAAAATGATTCTAAATAGTTTTACTTTTGCATTACAGATAAGCAAAATCGTAGCATCTTGTAGCGGCGTAGCACTTCGTAACCCATTGCTACGAAATCAAAAGTCGAGAGAAATCCTTCTCTAAATTTATCTATATGAAATGAGAATCGAATGCTGAACGGGTATTGTCGATTAGCTCCGTGAAATCTTGAACAGACAGACATGTCACTTGGTTTAGTCACAGACATGTGATTTAAATCGATTTTGTCTGCCGAGTGGTACCCAGTGTATTAAAGAGGCAATGATACGGAGATGTTTCTAGAAGGGGAGAAAGTATTCTCGTGTTATGTCAATATCTTTACGTGGTGTGGATATAAGAGACTTTTCCTTTTAACTAAATGGAAGGGATGCATTGTGCAAGATGAGTTTTCGGTTAAATATGACTTATTATTTCATAGGTAGCGAGAGGTTTGGGATTTCTAAGATGAACTGGAAATAAACAAAATATAAAAAAGCAATGAGTTACTTTTTGTATTTTGCTTCGCATATTTATATATTTATTCTCCTAACAACATATCATTACATACCTTGAACTAAACTCGATAGTGTGGTTTTCAACTACTATTAACACAGGTTTATCAAATTAAATTATTAAAAATGAGATTACATATTGGTATCTACAAAAAAAGTTTTTACTTAAAAAAAAAATCGCAATTTCATAAACTTTGTGAAAATCAAAACGAACTACAAATGATGAAAAAAATAAAAATGACCACCTTTTGGTCACTTCTGGCCTTTTTTCATTATTAGTAACACAAAAATAATCAGCATTTTCCCTTAATTTCTTCCTCAATGCTTATAATTCTTCACTCAACATTCAAACGTTTATCATCAAGAATTACGCAGCAACGTTTGATAAACATTTTTTCTCCAACAGTGAATTTTTCTCTACGCGTTGTACCGAAGTAACGCAAATACATCACTTTTATTCCACAAGTTTCATATCACCAATTTTCACAGTTGAGTAAGCAAAGATTCGTTTACATTTCTTTTGGTATTTCGGTTAACCGAATAATACAAAAAAACATTCGTATACTGAACGGCTGTTTTATGTTTACTTATTTACAGAATATGTACGTAACTTATATTTGCTTTTCGGGGCGTGAATTCAAACGGTATTAAAAATATTTAAAAAACAAAATGCGCTTTTCGGTGGCTAATGTTAAATCAAACTTTTTTGATTTTTCATCATAATTATCGTTGAAAGAATGTCCTCTTGTGTTAAAAGAATGCTTCAAAAAGTTGAAATAGTCTAAGAAAATGCAAAAATCATTTTTAATCTTCTATAGTATACCACGGATACTACGCATGGGCGATCTGCCAATTTTCAAAAGCAAACCATATTTATAATTTACTTTACCAATAACAGTACATGTCCAATCTGTAATAGCACTATATTCACTTTACTATTTTCTAGACGAATTCTGTCTCCTTACTTTGCTACTTTTATTTTTTTTTGCAAAATATGTTTCGGTAAACATGTATTCATACTTAAGTTGATCACATAAATATGTCTTTCCTGGGGCACACTCAATCATATTATGGAGCAATATCGACTGGAATTGGGTTATCTTTTTAAGTGCCCATCGTTTACAAGGTTATTTTATATCAAACATTTTAACGTAAAGGTAAGGTAAATGTATAATATTTTGCACAAATCTTAAGAGGGTGCGTTTTGAAGTGGGCAACGCCGCAAATTTATTTTAAAGAATCGCTTTTTTTATACTAAATGAATTTATGATAAATCGCTGTGTTGTGTTAGAGAGGTGGTGAAACTGGTACGGACCAATTTTTCAGTCCGGACTACGGACACCGGTATCTGTCTAATTCCGCAGTCCGCAGCCAATCCAGAGTCCGGTCCGTTTGACTGAACCTTGACAGAGTAAATATGAATCACAAATGTAACGATAATTATTATTCCTTTTAAAATTGCAATTATTAACTCGCCAAAGGTCAATGAAACTGCAAAGAGTTACCAAAACATTGATACATTCAAGTTAGTTTTATGTCGTAAATGTTTACTCTATTTTGTTATCTCATCTCGCAACATCGTCGCCTCAAGTCCGTAAGAAAAATAGCCATAATTAGTTCGTGTCATAAGAGTAAATTGTGTTGTTTATCTTATTTTCTTCGCTACATTCATGCAGCTCTGTTTGTGAATTCGAGAAAATATACACTCTTGGGGCAGTCTGGTCTAATTTGAGGCATTTCATTAGAGAAAATGTATTTGAATTTATGAATCGGAACGACCTTCCCTACTCCAGGTTTATCGGAATATTTTCTTATTCTCAGAGACCTAGATGGCCGGAATATTTAGCTGATTTATTATTCAAATGTCCTTTTTTCGTATATCTTTCCGATCCATCACATAGATCACACATTTTGTGGGAATAGAAAGGGCTTATACAGCGGGTCCGCTATGTGGAAGTTATGTGATGAGAGTGCAGAAATACGATATACACAGGGTGCTTTTATTGGTAATGGGAACCTGTCACTCAGTGAACGGTTTTGTGTGAAAACAAGATGGCGCTTATCGCTCGTTGAGTGTTGTTGGAGATTTCATATAAATGCTTGCTTTTGTGGGAGCCACTAAAATATCCAAGAGATAAATTTTTTTTGCAAAAAGGTTTAGATGTATATTAAGAATCAGAAGGAGTGTTTATATTTAAACAATAATGTTGATTCATAGTTTTGTTTTTGTTAAAGTAATCCTTTAACAAAAACAAATCAAAGTTTTTTTTTATAAAAATACTATAGTTTATCCAAAGATTTAACGACACAAATTTTGAAAGGCACCTTGTTTGCAACAAAATTTGATAGCACTAAGTGACTACCATTATAAACTTAAAACGGTAATATTCCAAATTGTGTTTATCAAAGTTTCGACATTATTATAATTTACACTTAAAACAGTACAAGTTAGTAAAAGTAAGATGTAATCTTAAGTTAGAGCAACTCCTAAGTAATATTTGTGAAAAAGTTTTGATGAACAAATCTGGGCTTAATTTTCGGACTCAATTTTGACACGTTGTTTTTGAACATTGTTGTTTAAGTTTGAATGTGTGAAGTACTTCTACTTTAAAGGATAAGTCAAACTGGTGCGGACAAATTACCGTCCGGCCGCGGATAAGTATTTGTATAGTGGTGTGTGTGTCCGCAGTCGCTGATTTTGGAAATACCGCAGTATACTGATTTTGGAAAATACAAACGTTAACATTTAATCCGACATTAAAAATAAATTCAACTATGATCTTTACCCAAAAGTCAAAAGTTTGAACTCAAATTAAATTTGAGTTACGATGTTTGTGACCCACTTCCTAAAACATAGTCCCAAATGAATCTTAAGTGATAAACAATAAATTTTGTTTCTGTCAGGCCTTGGTTCAATTTAGATAACTTTTGAACAAATTCGGGAAACCGAACAGCGAGACATGGTCGCGATTTATAAAACGTTTCAAATGAAATGCGAAAACCAAAATGTTTATCTTTATTCTGTTCTGAAAATCAATTATTACCTCGTCTAAATTCAATTACTGGCTGAAAAGTAAATAAAGTTTGCATAATAAAATTTAAAACATCAAATCACAACTATTGCGCTCTATGGTTCTTTTGGCGCGCGGCCATGGTTCGTACCTACTAATGCCGCCATTTTGTTTTTCGATACAATTTCTAGATACAATTTTACAAATATTTACCAAAGACGTCCAACTGACAATTTCATTCAAGCGCCAAAAGAACTAAGATGCACTATAGTGTTCTTGAATCAAATTATAACCTAATTATAAGTTCAAATACTGGCTGTAGATTTAAAAAGTTCGTTTCTCTAGAATGATCTGACCAATCGCGTGGCGTTATGAGACATACCCTCGATTGGACCTGAACTGCAGCAGGCGGGATTTGAGTCCGCGACGCGGCAGAAATTTGGGGCCTCCTTGCGTGCTAGCACATATACAACCTCTGTTAATTCTGTTAGTTTTCAGCGGCAATCATTATACAACCGCTGGCAAGGTACCTTGGCTTTGAAATAAGTGACAGAACAAGAAAGAACCTCACAGGAATAACTGATACGGATTCCAAATTTAGATTTTAGACGTTCGAATTACTGTGAGACGGTAACCAGTGCCAACAAATGCCTCTATGCTAGTTATTACTCTGAGTTAGAAATTTGTTTTATGAATACTTTAAAATTCAAAAGTCTATCGTTATAACGTGTAAACACACAGCAAAGGATTATGCGAGTTCACACAGACAATTGAGTCGGTTCCAACTCGCCATAGCATGCAAATCCATTGGTTCAGTAGCCGCTTGTTTCAAAACCCGGGACACTACAATGCCGTCCGCTCTTTACTGCGGGAAAGATTGGACGCGGAAAACCTCTCGGAAAGCAATCTCGAGTAATTGTATTTTTACAAGAGCCTTGTTCGCAACAAAACCGGTACTTTTCCCGAGGTAAGTGCGTACGTGAAGGGAGGGTTAATCACGGCACTATCGCCTTTCCTAATTGAATTACAGATCGTAATGCTCGGTGTTAGTATTTCTTTTTCTTTTATTTATTGTTTCGTGCATACGTTATGTGTTAGGTACATAAAACCTACGAAGTTATTTCTTGGCATCACAAAGACAAATAATTAGAAATAATTTTTGGACAAAAACACCCGGTAGTTTCGACTAGACTAATTGTATAAAACATTTAGTTATTTTTGTTTGGATTGAATGACGGTTAAAAGTTTGTCAAACAATCATGTTTTGAGATTTTAGTGCTAATAAATCTGGACACTTTCATGACTGACATAGTATCTATTTTATTGATATTACATTTGGCAATTATCAGAACACTAGATATCAAATTAATAATATAGGCAGGTAAGAGTCGTTTTATTGCATTCGTTAAAATCCATTCATCACATATTTAAAATAATCTAGAAAAAGTGGAAAAGACTAATTTTAATAGTTAAAATATACAGTAGATATTTGTATTTATTCATTTTTTCCGTTCAACCATTCGTAACTGTATATTTATATTTAAAACGGGGAAATTAATGAAAATCTTTTTCACAGTTAACAAGAAATTGTCCGTAAAAAGCTATAGAATTTAAAACGTCGACATTTTATTCGACAAAAAGAGTTCATTTGGAGAATCGAATAAAAAAATCAATCAGATTAAGACCGCCCCACTCGAGTAGAAGTTCAAACAATTTCATCTAGACTCAAATAAAATGAGGGTCAATAAGAAATAAATCAGCATTGGATTAGATTTGATTTTTGAAGAAACTTCTAACCTGAAATTGTTTATTGACTGAAGGATTTTTGTGTTGTAAAAATATCAGTTTTTTCGTTGATCAAGTATTCCCAGCTCAAAGAGAATAGTACTAGTAGTAATATTGGTGTTGAAAAACAAAAGTTTCAAAGTGTTCCTTGATCACTTTTAGAACTTAAATAGTATAAATAGATTATTTTAAATAATTATGTGATGAATGGATTTTAACGAATGCAATAAAATGACACTTACATACCTATATTATTAATTTGATATCAACACTCGTATCTATAAACAAGTCGAGGTGTATACTTGAGTAAATGTCATTTTTTAAGTTACGATTTTTATTAAGTAGTTTACTTATTTCCTAAAATTAGACCTGTAAAAAGTTTGAATTCTTAGCTTTGCTTTCTTTGACGGTTCTTACTTCGTTTAAATTCTAGTTTATTGCATAAAAAAATGTAATTAATTTATTTTGACTATAGATACTGGTGTATCAAGTGTTCTGACAATGACAATTGCCAAATGCAATACCAATAAATATGTACTATTTAAGTTAGATATGAAAGTGTCCAGACTTATTAGCACTAAAATCTCCTATAAAAGATTGACTAAAGAATTTTATATTTAAGGGCTTAACACGTCTTTTATTAGATTTTTATATAAAAGACTAGGACATCAGAAATTGATATTTTTATAGGCTATCAACACGGTCCAGTTGCGATCATATTATACATTTATGTTTATTACTTTTCAATACATTAAAGTACTGTTCCAGGTGTTGAAATATTTAATACCTACGTAAAGGTTAAGCTGGTGCGGACAAAATGACTGACGGACCATGTGCGGATACCAGACACTGACAATTACTTCGGTATACCTGTCAGTGTCCGGTTCCTAAGGAAGCGCCCGCAATTTGTCCGTACCGGTTTGACCTAACCTTATTACCTACCATGATTTTAAAAGTGGAATTCGATACATTTAAGTGCATGTTCCACCATCTTCTATTACCGATATGCCATAATTTTAAAAGTGGAACGTTATTTTTCATTTTAAGTTTGTTTGGGCCAGGGATCTTTCTTCTTGGTACTTATAAAAAGCTTCGTACTTATCCTTAGATCAATAGGTATTAAAATGTTGTTAGTAAACAAAATTAATTGCTCTATCGTACCTTACATAAACAATAAAAAAAATTGTGAAACTATACTGATTGTTTTAATATAGGTAATCATTTTTAAACCATAAACTGCTATCACTTTTTGCCATTAGAAAATAATTCGACTCCTATTTCTTATTTAATTTGCGTACATTCTTCAAGAGTTCTGCTAATTCCTTAAGTGCGAAATTCCGGTTTTTAATGATCTAACCCTTCTAATGATTGCGGGAACCGAAATTGGAATTCAGCTCGGCTTAATGAGGGCTTTTAAGGACCTTCTGCATTAAAACAAAGTCCTCATTGGGTCATTTACCCTTGCTGGTTTATTTTCGAATTAATTAATGTTTTTGCAATTATAATTAGACGATGTTTGTTTTACATAATCTTTAAATTACTCGGTAATTTTTAATCTTTTAAAAGCACTCTATACGAAAAAAACAACTTTTCGTTTAATAAGGTTATTAAAAGTTAGAAATCCAAAGAAAAAAAAATCAAATATTTATACTCAAAAACAAATTTTTATACTCAGTTTCCAGACGTTTAACTTCTTTAAAAGATTTGCAAAATTATTTGTTTTCTTCTTGTTATATTCCTGCCGAAAACTCATTTAGCTTTAGTCAAAATGGTTTCCTTTTATCCAAAAATATATTATAAACATAAAAAAGTAAAAACACAAGTGGCAGGGTAATTGTAATTGGGTAAACAAGGGGTCGCCTTGGCCTCATTGTTTGACGATGAAAAAGAAAAAATAAACTTTTTCAACAAGAATCGTGAAGAACTTTTTTTAGAAACTGTCACCTCCTTGAGTCTTCGTAATGTTGGTACTTGTTCAAGTTTTGAAGTTTGGTAGAACTGGAGTGAAGTTGGTATCACGAAGGTTTTAAGGGACTGTAAAATAGTCTTGAGGTCAAGTGGGGTTGTTATACTCGCGTTTAATTGGGGTGGGCTTAAGTAAAACACTTGATTTTAGATACGTAGATATTGAAGAGAACCAAAAAATATTATTACACTTTCGTTAAGTTATTATAACTCTGGCTAAAGATCGCCTGAATGTTAATGTTTTATTAAATAAGTAAAATAGAGTGTTCCACCTTAGATCAATTTTCGGTAAAATATCATCAATTAATAACGATGTTGTTAGTTTTAGAAATAACCTAATAACTACTTCAAAACAAATATACCTAATAATATTTTCTATAGAAGTTAAAATATTCACGGGCCTATTAAAAACCGATCTAAAATGCCGTCTAACCCTCCCCACACATTACAAAGACCGGAAAACATTACTTAAAACATAGATTAGTTAAGCCCGTTTTCACACACATTAGGCGACATCTAAAATAAATGTGTCAATAATTGCGCTTTTAAATTTCGGTGCTAATAGGAGCGTCGAAATTCCAACAGTGTGATTACATTAAGGCATTCGTTTAGTTGTCGCTAAGTTTTAGTGAAAACAGACATAAAATATAGATTAGTAAACTTATGTTATATCCTGGCTAAGTTATTGCGTCGGTATTTTGGCGCGTGTATCAAATATTATTATGTAGTTTGACTAAATCAGTGCGCTTTTCCCAGAGAAGCAACGTGCAATGTGTTCCCTAATTTTAAAGTTGTTTACAGACCAGGCTAACGAGAGTTAAATACATTTAAATAACTAACAACATTAATTGATTTCGTGGAAAATCGTCAGTTTACAACTCGCTAAGGGCAACTTTTTTCAAGCCTTTTCAGGCAACAGCACATTATCCAAAACATTTTTTTTTCTACTCATAACACTCGAACTTTGCAGCCATGTTTTGTTTGGTATTATTATAGAAAAATATTAAAGACTGCGATTGACCTTTGTCGCTACGGTTTCGGTGAGCTTCTGAATTGTATCTTTAAGTGATTTAGCTCGCAACAAGTCAACTTGCAGTGACTACTTATTTACATTTGGTAAGTCGATTGCCGCCATTAACATGTGCGAAAAAACTAACTAGCTAAAGCAGCATCACCAGCCATCACGAAACTGACGAACTATTTCATTTCATCTTCGTTAAACTGGCCTGCACCCAGCTTTAGAGAAAAAACATTAAAACTTTAACAAACGTGCAGCGTACTTACTCAGCGTTGGTCTCAGGAGTCGGCAGGTCTCCAATAGTGGTGAGCGTGAGGGTAGACCAGTAGAGCGAGCCGAGGTACTTCCTCGTGAGGGTGGCGTAGTCTCCGGGACGGTGGGGGTACACCCAGTCGCCCTGTTGAAGGAAGATTTGATGAATAATGTGCTGTGTATGTACTGCTAAAGTGTGTTATATATACTCCAGTCTTGTAAATGAAACTATTTCTTAGCTCAAGATAATACATTATTATTCTAAGGGTGGGGGGTAGTAATACATTAGATATATTATATAGAAATATAAAATGATTTTCATTTTGGTTTGTTTCTACAAGTTTAAGATCTGTCACATACTAAACCATTTCTGAGTATTACCTTTCAGTTTTTTGAAGCAGGAGAAGTTCATGAATGTAAATAAGATGTAGTGTACCTACTGAAGTGTGTCGCGAGATTTTTGCAATATAGCGTGCAAACTGCAAAGGAATCTCGCCTTAAAGTCCTGAATAAATTATGGTTTTCGCGGTAGTGTTGAATGAGATCATTTTCATTCAAGATTCGTTTATGTTTTACAACTTATTATTCCATCAGCCTGTAGATGAGAGCAGTTACAGATGCCAGACACAGGACTTTTTATAATATTTTCAACTTATAATGTTCCTACTGAGGCTTCCTCTCAAAAAGAGGGCCTTGATCCCCAGCGCAGGCACGGCACCGAGGGTTTAGATCAAGTGACGTTCTATGTAAGATTTGAGGAAAAGTTTACAGTTTGTAGAAATACTAAAAAATAAAATGATTGCCATTTACTGACTTTTATGTTCAAATATTAATTTTTTTACATTTTCTTGTGTTACTCGCCAATCAAAATGTTAGAGGCATTTTGATTGTCGTGTAAACCAAAAAGGCTGATATTATATACCTACTTCGTCCTGTACGGTTTGCCAAAACAAAAGAGCATCTACTTAGGTTACTGAAAAAAACCTTAATTTATCTCTCCCGCAAAATACGAAACGCCGATGTAAAAAACCTTCTAAGGGTTTGCGAATCAGCTTAGCCGGGGTCCAGAATGGTGCCTCGTCATTACGGAGACCGCTATAAACTTAGTTTTCTACTGTGACTGGACGACCGTACGTTCATTTTGTGGACAGAGTGGTAAGTTTAAATTCAATTGTTTACGATCCTGGATCCTGACAAGTGTCAGCTAAGGTTTTATTACAGTTTCTTTGAGGGTAAATGAATCTGCTTCCACGTACTTAGGGACCACGCATTTATTTGTAGCATCGGGTATTGTCTAATGAATTTGATAGGAAATCATCATCATCATTTGCCTAGCCATTTCCCAAACATATTGGACCAGCTTGTCACAGACCGGGTGCAGACGAACAGCAGTACTTTACATGGAGCGACTGCCTATCTATCTGATCTCCACATCCTAGTGAGCTGTAACAATTTTTTTAACCGAGCAAGTTGCCATCTTGCTTGTGGCCTCAGTAGCACTATTTAGGTCATTAAAGATGCAAGTTAATGGGCGATTAGTACTACTCCAGCAATTGCGACTTGGTCTGTTGAGAAGCACCGAACTCTCGCTTGGTTTGGATGTGCCATGCTATAATAATGCTAACGACACGTGATATGTTCCATCTCTCCAAATTCAAATTCAAGATTGCATTTAAATAGCGGCATTTACAACCGGCCAGTGTCTCCTAAAACCCACTGCATTTATAACAACTATATTGTTACTGTTAGACAGGTAGGCGCCGGCCGCGACGGCCAGGCTGTTAACTAATTCCCTTAGTCGCCGTCTACGGTGAAGAGGGGATGTGGCCCCTTCACAATACAGGCACGGCATGATGTAGTAATTAAATTAGCTTCGAGTAAGAGTGAGTTTGACAAGGTATATAGCATTACAGTATTATGTATGAGGGAACGAAAAATAAGCAGGATCTAGAAAAATGTTGGGTGGAAAAATACAGTTTCGACTGGCACAAAATGCTTATTTTGAAACCCTTGTATTCCTCAACGCTGCTGTATATGCCGAAGAGACTGGCGGCATTGCCAGTCAAACATTTTATTGTTTGTATGTTCATTGTTTATAGGTAGTTTAGGAAAACAACTTTAGCTCAACTAAGGGTATGTGGTTTTGATACTTAGTTATAGCTTTTATAGTGACCCTCCTACAAAAAAAAATATTATTCTATTCTATACGAAGGGAAACATGAGGTTTGACAAAATTCGTTCCAAATATTTAATCGGTACCTACTGAAAAATAAAATAACGGGAGTGTGACAAAGACATCCTCGAAATTAAAAAAAAAAACTCATAGCGCTGTGTTGTGTAAACGTCCGTCGTTTGATTCGTGTGAGCATATCATTGCATATTTGCATCAAAATGTACCATCTATACCAACATAGGGTTGATTGATAGCTGAAGCAGTATGTATTGAACTCCAGCTACATTTAATTTCGTATTATTACTATTAGAGAAGTGGTAACTACTGAGATGATGAGTAATAGAGAAGTATGGAAGAAGAAAACATGCCGCGCCGACCCCATATAAATTGCGATAAGGACAAGAGAATGATGATACCATTAGCTGTTATCGTATGTGCATATCAATGTGTATATCAATGTTTTTGATAAAAAAAAACAATACCAAGCTTCCATCCTGAAAATAAATAACCCATGATTTAAACAGGAATGAACTCTGCCCCAGTATGATGAACGTTAACGCCTAATCTTTATGTTTTAAACATTCCCATCGCATGTTTGATACTTTACCATAAGAATAAAATTCGGAACAATAACTTTATAGCAGTCCCATAAACCAGCTCCACAGAAACCCGTCATTAAAAAGAAATAACTTCTAAAAGCACAGTCTATAAACTTGTATTCTTTGAGGATGAAAGAGCAAAGTTTAATTTTAAACGGAAATTGTGTCATAATGTTACGGAGAATAGTTTTCTTTCATAGTTCCACCGCGCTCTGTTAAGTTTAGTTCATATGTACAGTTATATTATGTACATTTCGCTTGTGCTACTTTGAGTTTTTTTTTTCTTTTTATGTCTTCTTGTGACTATTAAAGAAATTATTTTTTTGCAGAAAATAGAAGGACGTATACAGGTTGGAGGGGACAGCGATGCTAAGCCGGTCACCACGTATTCAGTACATCATTATGAACCCCTCCACGTAGAAATTTATACTCGGTTATTATAAAAAAAATCAGCTGTTGCCTACAAAACTGCAATACCTATACGGTCAAATGGTACTGAACAGCTGTTTTTTTTAATATCTGACGAAAAATGTCCCTCCCACCCTGTAGGTAAATATTATATTATATCACAATAGTAACAGGACGACTTTTGGTATTGTGTTCGAAAGCGCAACTGTTTAGCAAGAGGTCCTGGGAACGATTCCCAGATTATTGGGTTTTTCCATCAGGAATTTCTCAGTAGCAGCCGCGGAGTCTGGATATGTGCCCGGTTGATGGCAATGAGCTCGTCCCATATTACATGGAACCTAAACATAACTGGCGATATGTTGGTGCACAGGTACACCCTTGCCTAACCCTTCGATAGAAATGTTCCACGTAACCTCATAAACTGTTTAATAAAAGTTCCACAAAATTCTTTCAACGAACGTAAACTGCGCAGTCTTCGGTAGCGCACCATTAACGAAGTGTAAGTACAGTTCTTACGACGACACGTTTCGTAATGAGAACTGTCGGCTGCTATTAGTTCTGGCTTGCTCCATGACCTGAGTTGTGTTCCTCAGTGTTCTAACTGTAGTTGATGTGTTCTTGTATACTAGTGGCTGAATGTTTTGGTATGTGACTGTTTTGTGTGATTTTGAGGTTGATATCAATATCATCTGCCTAGCCTTTTCTCAACTATAATATGTTGGAGTCGGCTTCCAGTCTAACCGGGTGCAATAATTGAATACTAGTATAAATGCATACTAGTATTTTACATGGAGCGACTGCCTTTCTGATCACTACAACACTCCGTGACTACAACCCAGACTACTTAACGACTGTGAAAGATCTACAATTGACAGCCGGATCACCGGTCACCCATCCACGGACCAACCTAGGCCAGCGCGACTTAACCTGGCCGAGTGGCTGTTATTATTTAGCCATGAGCTCCTTTTTTCCTTGCTCCCGTTCTTTTATTTCAAGGTTGATAAATGATTGATCTTTATCTATTTATCTTTTTATTGACCTTTATCTTTATTGAATATCCTTCCATATCTTCGAATTTAAGAAGGAGCAATGGAAGCACTAGAGGCTGGTTATGGTGTTCCAGGTTTACCATATAACACTTTCTTAAAAACACGAGGTTCTAACACTAACAAAAGTGCTGTTCTCATGCACAATGGAAACGAGTATTTATCGCCACGCTGCTTATACAGCATCTTGGCATTTTTAAACTATTAAGTCCAGGTTGCCACACGGTAGTTTTCTTTATGTACCAATTTTGCATGCTTACTAGACTAAGTACATCATAATTATATTATCATACTAACTTCAACTTTATGTTTAAACACGTGATTGTTGTTTATGTACTGTCTAAAACAAACTTCCTGATCACCTTTGTTTGTATTTACATACTTTTGATACGAATCAATATACACTTAAGTTTTCGGAAAGTTTTGATGTTTTTGATAATAAAATTATCTTACGAGTTTTTTACCTTTTGATTTACAGCCGTTGTTTGTTGGGTTCAGTCTATTACTGACAAATCGGACAGACCAAAAGTGAGACGCGATGAAGATAGAGAAATTATGTTTTCGTATTTTTGACTCTTTCTACCTGGTAAGTGCGTCCTTGTCAAATGATTGTTTTAACAAAAACATAACATAAGGCCTGTAATCCCAGAAAGGTAAAGGTTCACTTTATTGTACACCCATATTTCGCCAGTTACGTTTAAGTCCCATGTAATAGGGGGCGAGCCTAGCAATCAACCGGATACAAATCCAAATTCCGTGGTTGCTACCGAGAAATTACTGACAGAAAAACTCTCAATAACCCTTTGCTCGACCCAGGAATCGAACCCAGGACTTCATTCTCAGCAGTCCATGCGACCACTCGAGCAACGACTGTTATAATTTAGTGTATATCTCTGTCTTAGCATAACTAGCCTTTATAACGGTTCCACTGCACTGAAGCACAAGCCTTCTCTCTTTGAAGCCATAATTCACAAGTCAGACCCAGTGTGGGTTCACACGGGCAGCCTAAAATCTGGACGCACTTAAAATTATATCGTCAGTTCGTCACACATGTACACACGATACCCAAAGATTGATGACGATGGATGCCTGTTTGCTCCATACCTTGATTAAATAAATCACTCTGATGGATTTACGTAGGTGAAGAGTAACACATCGATAGGCGGCCATTTTCATTAAGACGGTTAACCGCGTTATAAGATCCGGCCTATCTGAGGGTCGGTAACTCTCGGTCAGGTCACTCTATGACCTAACCCTTGTCAACTGAATTGAATGTCCTATACCCAATGCTGAAGTGATGAGGACTTTGACAGGAATTTGAGAGGCTGTATACTATTTGAATATTTGTGTTATAAATCGTAAGTCTTCTAAATTTAGATTTTCTGAATAAATCCTTGACTTGATTTCCAAAGATTTTTTTTCGTAGCCCTATCAAGTGATCAGCGAATTTTCTGTCAAATCTCTTAGACAGTATATTCAAGCCCTAAATAAGTATAAGCTAATCGAATGATGCCATCATTTGTTAGAATGATGTATCCACCGATCCGCACTGGACCAGCGTGGTACGAGATGAGGTCTGTGTTCTATCAGTGGGAATATAGACTGACTAGTGTGACTTGGTAATCAAATGACTGGACACGAAATCAGGTTGATCAGAATACGACATATAATTTATGTTATTATGACTAAGGTGATAACCGCTCCTTAAAGTAATTTTATGTTAGATATATTATATATCAATGTAGATGATGACTTTTCTGTCTGCCCCTACTTATTTTGTTCGTCACCAAATGAGCAATTTCATCGTTCTATTACTCGAGTCTATTTCTTCTGATTATCTTCAAGAGTCAACTCACAAACGTCACAGAGGAGAAGTGGTGCTGTAAGTATCCATTTGTGCACTAATAACATTTGTACCGTGATGATTATGTCCCCAATATTAGTCGCCATTAGTGTTTAGTGGTCCCGAGTGGACTACGATGGGATGCTACGATGTGTTAGACGATGTTGAGTCGATGCCCTTTTTACGATTCTACTGTATGTAACTGCCGAACTGCGGGTCCCTTCCGGTAATAACAGTGAACATTAAAACAACTTTCACAGTGGGACCGAATCGGAGTAAGATAAAATCTGTAGGCTGATGATTACTGTGATATTGACGGTGATGCAAAATAAACAAACAAAAACTTAGGGAAAGTTGGAAAGGTTTTATGATTAACTAGCTGACCGGCGCAACTTCGTCTGCGTAACATTTTTGATTAATGCTCCGCTCCTATTGGTCGCAGCGTGATGTTTTATAGCCTTCCTCGATAAATGGGCTATTCAACACTAAAATATTTTTTAAATTAGAACTTGTATTTCCTGAGATTAGCGCCTTTAACCAAACAAACTCTTCAGCTTTATAATATTAGTATAGATGTTGTTTTATATGTTTAAGTCTTGTGTAATAGAAGGCGAGCCTATTGTCTTCAACAGGGCAGATATCCACACTTCATGGCCGCTACTAAGAAATTCCTATGGAAAGCAATTGAATGGAAATATGTTTAAAACTAAATAAAAGAACATGTTAATTGATAATGTATTTTATAATCTGCATGAGTGTTTTGATAAAAAAATCTAAGTAATTTCACTAAATACTATTGCATATCCGACATGGGTAGACTGTGAACCTAAAAATGTTATGTTTATAATAAGATCTAATTGTACACAGTTATCCAATAAATATATCTTTATCTAAAGATGCAATAACACTGCCCGATTCGGGAATCAAAACCCATTTTCAGCAGTAACGCATACAACCACTAGACGAACGGCGAGGCAAGTTTTTAACTTAGGAATACAAATTGTGATTTACCAGCTTTTGAGTAAAAGACCCAGTTTAAAAATAATTAACCAACTTCAAAAAAAGGAGGAGGTTCTCAATTCGGTTGTATTTTTTTTTTGTTTTTGTGTTTGTTACCTCATGTCTTCGTCATTTACGAACCGATTTGATTTTTTTTTTTATATGAAGGCATATACTTCTCGATTAGTCCCATAGAAATTTCAACAAAATCGGTTCTGTAGTTTGGTTTTGAAATAAAAAAATTGAGGAATTGAAACATGACAAGGATTTGTGTGATATGATAACTAGAAAGGGTAAAATAAAAACTATTTACAAAAAAATAACCGACTTCCAAAAAAAACACTCGGAACGGAAGTCAGTGACTACTGTTTGTTTCATTGAGTTTTTTGCCACCGACTTCCGAAAGCAAAGTTATTTTCCATATTGTTAGTGTTTTTTTTGGAAGTCTGTTATTTTTTTGGTCCAAAAGTATCACAATGTTGATTTTACAATCTGGGTACAATTAAATCCAATTGGGATCATCATATCATCTGGCTAACCCAGGTGTCACATCTAGCTCTGAATGCTTAATAAAACAGCTCCCTCGAAAGTCGTTTGGGGGTCAAAAATGTGTCAATACAAGTTGTCGTCCGCTATGTTGTTAATATTCAAAAGAGGCAAATAAAATTGGAACCTTGAATATGAGATGACCTACCTTCGCCCTTTGGGAATCTAATCAGAAAATGGGCCACCGTAAGCAATATGACAAGTGTAATATCAAAAAATAGTATGAATGGGTCGTTTTATGCAACTATTATAGGTGTAGTTTTGCATCCTCGTCAAAATTCAGGAGGTTGTCATAGAAGACGTAAATACTCAATATAAATTACGGCACCTGGTCAATAATATATGTACATATAAACGCTCCTTTTTTTAAGTGTTTTAATTTGACACTATTTCAGAATGAATCCCTCTTCAAAAGAGAAAAATCACCCGTTTATCGAATAAACGTGTGCGTTTGTTTGTGTGTGTGAAAGCGCGGTTATAGGGCTAGTATTAGACGGGCCGCGTTTTAATACAGGTGGTACAACTATAGATTTCCGATATTAAGAAAAAAAAATTGAAAATTACCTACCCATTTTATTATTGATTCGGGTCGAGAATTATTAGCATAGTTACCTCCTTGAATTTGACGAGGATGCAAAGCAAAACCTTGTATACTTACAATAATAACAACATAACATTATATCACGCCTGTAATATCCGTGAAGGTTTAGGCAGAGGTGTGTGGCTGTATACCCACATTTCACCAGTTATGTTTAAGTTCAATGTAATGGGAGACGAGGCTATAGCCGACAACCGGGCACATATCCTGGCTCCAGGGTGCTACTGGGAAATTCCTGATGGAAGAACTCAATTACACTGCCCGACCTGGGAATCGAACGCTCATGCTCAGCAGCACTTGTGACCACTACAAAGACGAGATAGTTCTCTAGACCAAAGAATTACTTACTTATCCTGAAGTATTCCTTTTCTGTAAAAATGTTTCAGCTAGCGTGTATTTCATTCAAAGGCTCCGGGTTTACCAAGCGTGAAAGTGACTTGGGTGGTACTGAGCTACATTTTAAATGTATTTCAGAAATGATAGTATCAGCGCTAGCTAGCGAGTAACATATTTTATTTTTTTATTACGTAAGCAGGTAGACAGGAATAGACAACCGCTTTGGTGTGATATTTATGACTGGTAAGTTTATACTTAGTTTACTGATGTCGTGATGGCCCAGAGGTTAAGACCTCGCCTCTCATGCATGAGGGTTCAAATCCGGGAAAGTACCTATGTGACTTTTTCAATTCATATGTACTTTTCTAAGTTTATCTTGGACATCACAGATATCAGTGAAGGAAAACATCGTGAGGAAACCTGGACTTATAATATTAATATAAGTCTGATACTCCAACCCGTTTTGAGCAAACGTGGTGATCAATGATCGTACCTTCTCTGTATGAGAAGAGGCCTTTGCCCAGCAGTGGGACAGTTACAGGCTGGTGTTATTATTATTATTATATAGTTAGTTTATATTTAGTCAGTTATTTTATATCAACTATTCTTTTTTTGTAACTATTTAGTTTTAATTATTTTAAATATTGGATGGGTATTAAAGTAGAGGAAGACCAAAGAAACGATGCATGGACTGTGTGAAGGATGATATAGTTAGAAAGGAGGTGACTGCTGAGAGGACGAGTAATAGAGAAGTATGAAATTAACTTTGCTGTGCCCGACAGGGTCCATAATTGATTCGATGTTTTAACATACCGACTGTTATATGATGTACACATTATGGAATGCAATAAAGTATTGAGTATTGGAAGAAGAAAACATGCTGCGCCGACACTAAATAAATTGGCATACGGGTAGGAGAATGATGATTTAGTTTTAATTATTCTATAAGTACCTTTAATTCCTTTATGTTTTATAGAAGATAATTCATTTAGATATATAGTTAGTTCCGAGTTGCAGGATTACAAAGCAAACTGAAACTCAGTGTTTTTGAAAAGTTAAGTTATTATTACAATTATATTAGTATTTTGTCAAAGTTTGTGAATTTTGTACATCGGTAATTTCCGACTGCGCGATGATTCATTGTGGCACTCACATAAAAAATAAAAACAAAAACGACCACCACAAGCTCACCCATTACAATATTGTAGTTAGGGTATGCGGAACCCGGTTTCGGTCCCAAAGTAACCCGGTCTTTCCCGGGTTTTACAATGGGACCGAAACCGGGTTTCGCATGTCCTAAGTGTAGTGTTTCAGCTAAGTCATAAGTCATTTATTCATTTGTTTAACATAGGTAAATACAATAATAATGGTATAATAAAGAGTTCGCTGTTATGCCAGAAGGCGTACAAATGTTTGAAATTAGTTTCTAATTAGCTAGGGAGGAGAAGTGACCCATCCGATTCTCCTGTAGACGTAAGCCGTTATGTGATCTTTAGTGTCTATCAGAAACCGTTGACGGACCACTAAAATAGTATGAAGATGTTATAAGTAAAACAAGGTACTGACCTGAAACCCCTCAGCTTCTGACAGCAAGAAGTAGAAACAGCCGAACCAGTGCGCCAGGATGAGCAGGATATGAATAAGGTTGATGACGCGCCAGAAGTTGGGGTACACCGTCCTGGACTCCACTATGTAGTAGAAGTCCACTGCTCTGTACACCTGGAATAAGGATTCTGTGTAATTTCAATATACAAATATTGACATTTTAATTGTAACAAACAGACTTTAACATCAAACCTTTATTTTTCGTAGGGTCACGTCCCAAGTAATAAGGGGCGGGCCTATTGCCATCAAACGGGAACTACTGAGAATCCTCTGATAAAAAATACTATAAACCCAATAACACTTTGTCCGACCTGGGGAACGAACCCAGGACGTAAAATAAAATAAACGAACTCGCAAGCGCGACCGCTGGGCGGTCGCGCTTGCGAGTTCGTGCCTCAGAAAATTATTTCCCACACTTTGCCATTTTGTTAATGAGTGCTTTCCAGTGTATATACCAGGGCATCATAAAACAAATGGAAAATACTCAGTAAATGTTGATTACCGAACTAACTAATCCCCTTTTTTGGTACGGTACGATATTTATTTATAGTGATATATTGGCTATTTTCATTTTGAGTAGGACTTTACCTGCTGTTTTACAAATGTTATAATAATTATTTTGACTTTAAAAAAAATACGCTACGACTAACCCCACGCTTGTATTTAACCAGCCTACGCGTTTTTTCGTAGATCCCAAAATGAGATGAGAGCTCATAATAAGTACCAAAACACAATTTTTTTTTGTAACTAACATTCTTATATACACGTAATATTGGCAAGAAAGACTAGAATTAACATAGAAACGGTGTGATATCGCGTTCAACTGCGGGTGAATCCGTTCTTACTGAAGTTTTGTAAGACATACTTACATATTTATTTAAATAAATAATGTTAGCGTTGCTGACATTCGATGTTTTTATTCATTATGGTACCTATTTGCCTTCTTAACAGAAAAAAAAACAAAAAATATATAAATGTAAAAAAAAACAAAATATTATCGACGATTGATTTAATTATCATCTTAATCCTAGTTAGTTACCTAGGTTGGGTAGGGTTGAGTTTTTACATTGTGTGTATCGTAATTAATTTTCACCTGGGTTCACTAAACGATATATAACTTTCATATATCTAACCTACCAATTCAAATCTATTCATTAATTCATTCTAATCATGCTTAATTTTTATTCTGTTCATTTTCACTAACATTCGTAGTGTAAAATTAAACATTTGTTCATAGATTTTCAAATCAAACTGGCGAATTCGTAATAGTTAATAGCAACTGTTATCTACATTATCAATAATGTCAAATCAACCATTTCGAAATAGGTATATCCAGAAGCATTTCGTATTATCTAATTCTTGCACTACTAATAGAAAAACGATAACATGTGCCCCTCGGCTGCACCAGTCCGCTCAAGGAAGTCATTACGTGTGAAATGAGGACACCGTACAGTACCTGTGAGGCATTTATCAAGAATGGCACGTCATTATTAGCTTTAGTGTGAAGCTGACATGTAAACTTAACCTTTATATTACAGGCATTTTTTTCATTAAGTGCCTCAAAATGGCGAAGAAAGGATGGTGAGGAAATGGCATGTCCTGCCGAACCGAAAATTCTGAAGACATGTGACATCCACTGACCCGCACTGGACCTGCGATGTTAGTTAGCTCATTCTCCCCCACAGGATGAAGGTCTGTGCCCCGGTAAAAGGACCGTTCTAGGCTGGATTCGGTGCCTTGCACCCATAAATGTAATAATCTTTTTCCACTTTTTAAAAACTTTTAACTAGTTCTCCATAGGGTTGCAACTATTTCCCAGTTTGTTTATCCGATTTTTCAAGCCATCAGTTATTTTAAACTAGCGGATACCATTGTTGTGCACTGTTTTAGTGATCTAAAACCATTTCCGCATAACTTTAACTTTCTAAAGAAACCTGTTTGGGGCACATCGGTTGGTTTCAAAGTCTATAACGGACATACATAGGTAGAAACAATTTATGTATTTTATTTATGTAGATAGATTCTGTGACATTAATTATTCCATTTAGATATAAAATGCGTAATAACAAGTCCTGAAAGATTTGACTATTTAACACACGTATGCCAAATATCACAGTAAAAGTAGATGAACCTAGCTGCCTGGAACCCCTTTTTACTGTTGACAGTACCTAGCGCACATTCCATCAGAGGCCTTGATCGAAAGCTTTTACCGGTAACATGAGCCGGTTGTGTAGGCTCTATTGGCTTTGTTTTCTATTCTATTCTATTCTCTATCTGCCAATAGACGCGGGTGTCGAATTAGGTGTACAAGTGGAGGATATTGTTTTATCGACGCAGTTATTGGATTTGGAGGGATTTTTTTCAGATGTCAAAGTCAATATACTGTTATATGAGTTGGACTATTTTTATATGATAATGAAAGTTGACTGAAGAAACATAAATGTTTATTTAGGGGTTTCATTTATTAAAAATGTGTATTTTTTCACTAGAACATATACCCGGTACTGAAAAAAGTAACAAGTAAAATTCTCCAGTATTTAAACTTAAGTACCAAGGAATTTTGAACATAAAAATATACCCAGAATTTGGTAATAATCTAATTAAAAATAATGCAAGTATCATTCATTTTGATACAGAGTTTACAGATACAGAAACTTGGGCGATTATACCGAGTCTCAAACCGATCTTATAATTAAGATTAAGTATCTCGACTTCAAACCTCAATCAAAGACGTTAAGTCCTCTTGACACTATCTCAAAGTTCCGTATCTCCGTTCATCCGAATGTAATTCGATATTGTGCCAATCACAGCGACCTTTAGGCTGTACGGATAATAATAAATTATAATAAACAACGCATCACAACGTATGTATCCTTTAATGTTATCTTTTAATCATTTTGGTTGATATTCAGGAATGAAACATAATATCTAAACTTCAAGTGCTGTTAGTGTCATAATTACCATGAAATATTGAAACTGACAGCTTTTATATGCCGTTTATGGCTGCGTTTCCACAAGAGATCAGTGCCCCTACAATGACGTCTTCATGCAGGAATGTTCTATTCCAGTGTGGAAAAGAGATGGCGCTAGATAACCTGTATCGTTCTGTCTCTTTCCCACACTAGAATAGAACTAATTCTTGGATTCATGGCGAGGATTGTGTATGAAACTAACAAATATAATAATATTGCTTTAATTTCTTGGTTAGCGATGCCACTGTTTAGTATTATGCAAATCCTTTGCTACGCATCCCTGCTCATCTCTGGTGAAATTACAGCCTAGATATGCTGATCGTATCATTCATAAAATTCACTTAATGATACAGTCAGAACGTAACACTCTTACTAACATAGTAACGTTGTAAACAAACAGTTAATAAAGGAGGGCATAATCTTGGAAATTATCATCGAAATTAAACCTTTTCACAGCAGTAAGCGAGCTCGAAAACGTTTTGATTGCAAATACCTCGTTCTTTTATAGGCCTGTTTCAATAAAAGGGGTTCCAGCGAGAACTTAATTACTACTGTATAATGTTTTATTCCGTGATTAAGATTTAAATACACTGAGTTCGATGCTCGATTTGACGAAGTCTTTAATTTCAGTTAGTAAAGCAAATTGTATGAAGTAAGATAATTAATTAAGTGGGATTACCAGGGAACGATAAAAGTACCTAAGTAATCATGTTATTTAAATACTACTTTACTTGAAAATAATATTGGAATTGTTCAATGAAATTATATAAAAAAGACAAAAAATATTTATTGACATGAAAACATTGTATTGTTGTTTATTGTATTGTAATTGTTATAAAATCTAGGAATGTTTATGAACACAATAGTAGCCCGCGAAATTCAAATTTTCCTACATTTTTTATATTTGCAAGTAAATTTTAGTGTACTCGTATGTTGATGATTGATTGATTAATAACTATATATTTGCAGTACTGAGACCAACCATGTGCGAGCTGAGATGATCGCAGTAACTAAGCTAGTAGGTCACCCCGACCAAATAGATTAGGTTAAACCACACTGTGACCACACTCAACCAAATTGGTTTCATCAAATCGCCAGTATATTTTCTGGCTGACTACACTTAATTTTAGTCTATCTCGCCCTTCCTTGGCCATATAAATAAGTAAATATTTGCTGACTCACCTTACAAAACCTAGGGAAGCGGATGATGGGGTTGGTGCCGAAGTACAGCTGTAGTAAGTCTAGTGGTACCAGCGACAAAACGTCCAGGAGAAAGTTTCGCGATTTAACATAGTGCTTCGCTAATTTCTTTGAGTCGTACACCTGGGTACAAAATTACACAAACTAGATAAAATTGTTAAAAAGTTCGCATAAAAAAAGTCAATAATATCGTGTAAACGGACCTTTTACAAAGCCGTCAACCAAGCATTCGGTACATCAAACTAAGGAGCTCTACGCAAAAATGATTGCTGGGTAACGACTTAATTTTTTCTGGTGAAAAATCATTGAGTCCTCAGGACTCAGCAACGGATGGAAGCCATGTAGAAATATATATAATTATATTGATATTGAAAAAGTGGTAGATGTATGGGAATGATAAATAATCTACCGAAAAGCGTATATCAGACTGTTTGAAAGTCGATGTAGAAATACTCTCATTCTCAGCTTTCCCGCGATCTTATGAACATCATCCACTCATTGACCATTGGTCAGCCAACCTGCATAGCTTAATAAAAAGCAGGAAACATTTGAATATTCACTTACCATCAGTCCTTGCTCCAAGTAGCCGGTCCTCAGCTGCACGACGAGGTCCAGGGCGAACACAACGTCGCTGATGCCGTCGCACGTCAACCAGAAATAGTGGCACATTATCTGCGGGATATACCAAACAATTAGCACTTAATAAACCGTTAAACGCTTAGATAACATTTATAAATGCCGAATGCATCCCCAGAACGAGACCGCTCGTCGCAGTTATTTTTATAATCATTTATTCTCCCTGACATAGCCCGATGAAGCCGTCGCGGCAGACCTCGTAGAAGATGGCGGGACGAGCTGGACAAGACCAGCGGCTAGTGGTCCACATTGGCTCTGGATCGAAACATCTGGAAGTCATGGGAAGAGGCCTTTATCCAGCAGTGGGATGACGCAGGCTAACAGTATCGGTATCCTCCAAGTTTACCACCTCCACCAGATTTGCTAGCTTTGTGGTATTCAGGCAAATGCAGTTTTGGGCTGGAACTTTTTTGGATAGTGTTATTTCGATTTGGAACAATTCGGTGTAGAGATTTCATTTTGGCCAAGTGAAATATAGTAATTTTATGAGTCTTGAATGTATCTTTCTTATTAAACTTTGTTAAGTGGTCATCATTTAATGAATTCCAAATCTTTAGTTTTTGGGGCAATCCTTTATTTATCTGTAGTGTTATATCTACAGAACTAACCCAAACTAACTTTATGTTATTTTAAAATTACTACTCACAAAACTAACCTGCCATGAACTTTTTTGATTTTATTTTATTTTTTACATTTTGAACCGATATTTAAAATTAAAAGTAAATAAACGCCGATTACAAAACATTTTAATGTCCTGTACAAATATGTAGATCAAAGTCTGCGTTTAGAACACAATTAAACCTATTTTTGGAATATAATAAAAATATATTTTTATATTTGTTGAGAAGCATGTTGCTTGCTCTGTGAAAGTCAAAGAAAATCTTGAAATATTTGTTGTTTGCTACAAATAAGATCGGACAGACTACTGTTTTATTCATACCTATTTTAGTCAAAACAAGATAAAAGACGTAACCGTGAAATCAGCAAATGTGTAGACGAAATTAGTTTGGTTGATATATAAACCCTTGGATAAGATCTACAATAGAGCAGAAATCTATGTAATTTTCCCATTGAAAAATTTTAGAATAGCGACAATACTTATTTTATTAATAAAAATGTTACAAAAGTTAAAGTTAATTGAGTTTTGTCGTTGACCGTACCAAATTTTCTACGTTCTAGGTATGTTCGTATTTCTATTTAGTGCTTACTAGCGGATACCCGTCGTGTGCTACTACGCTATAGTGCCTAATGCATTGTTTTTGTGGTTTAAAACCATTTTCGCATAATTTGGGGCACATTAGTTGGGTGGTTTCAAAGTCTATAACGGACATAGGTAGAAACAATTTTTATGTTTTATATTTAGTGCTTATTACGAAAATTATATTTTACGAGTATTATTCTATTTTATTCTACAAAAAGTTTAGTATTAAAAGAATAAAAACAGAAGGTACAATATTAAAAACTTTTTACTCAAAGCATTCGAAATAAAATAAAATAGGTATGTGAAATTAGAATTCCCTCGACATTGGTTTTACGACTTCTCAGAAGTTGGGTGCCTAAAGTTTTGCAATTTTTCACTTTTACGTTCTCTGGCGCGTTAATAACAGACACATTATTTATTGTGGAACTCGGTCAATTCTGGAATGGAAATTAATCTAGGGATATTTTTTTTTTAGAATAAAACTGCTTTATGATAGTTAATTTCTCAAGTATTTTGTTACATACGAGTGGGACCTAACATGGGACATGGGACTTAAAATAACTGACGATATTCCTGCTCACGTCTGCCTTATTTACTGGAATTAAAGGCGTGACGTCAAAACATCGAAAACTAACACACAACAGAAATTCTCTCTCAAAAATCAAACATGGAGTGGGATATTGAGAATTGGAGACAAACACCTTGCAAATGCAATCGATTGCAGTTTTATCATAAATGGAGGATTTAACCTTTTAGGGGAAGTTGTACCAGACTCGTCGCGACCGTTGTTTGCGAAGTAAGTCCCCAGAGGAGAAAGGGTTACCCGTATTGGGGTAGACCGCTGAAAATGGTAGGGTTACAAAAATGGTTTTGTTTTCGAGTTTTGTTCTTTGAATCTAATGTTTGGATCGTGTACTTTAGTTTTGTTTAGTTAGTGAATTTGAATGAAGTTAGTGGAATGTAAAAATAACGATATTATTGGGTTTTCTATGGTTTGTTCGGGATAACTTTGTCCAGTCCAGTTTTAATATACTTTCATAGATATAAAAATACTTTTTGTTTGAATAATTACATTTTTTACGGCGAATATTATGAGTTCGTTCCCGTTTGAGTTTTTATGAATTTTCTAAATTTAGAACTCATAATTCAAATAGCTGTAGTCCCAGGTTCATTTTACGGATTTCATTTAATCGACACTTTTCTGAGAAAAGGAACCGCTGCTCACTTAATTATAAAGTTCTGAACTTTTCGCATAATACAACGCCGTCAACAGCCAGCGCCAACAAAAGTTGAACAAAATTTCTATAAGTAATCAAAATTCCGACTTACATTGTTGACTGTGCCAATGAAATTTTTCAGTGTCATATATTATTTATGTAATTTCAATTAGATTCAGACATTTCTGATTGACGGGAAATAAATAATGACAATCTCGTTGGTCTATTAGTTGAGAGTGCGACTGCTGAGCATGAAGTCTCGGGTTCGATTCCCAGGTCGGGCAAAGTGGTATTGGGTTTTTCCTTTAGGAATTTCTCAGTAGCAACCACGGAGTCTGGATTTGTGCCCGTTTGATGGCAATAGGCTCGCTCCCTATTACATGGAACTTAATCATAACTGGCGATATGTTTGAGTACTATTAGGTGCACCTTCGAGTACCTTCGGGAATGACAGGTTTTTTTTTTTTTTTGTGAAACAAATACATTCACGCAATTTCGGCGCTTGAATGGTAAAAGATGTGAAAATGCCTGTGGAAATTGTACTAACAGAACAATTTAGAAAAATTAGTTCCGATTAAGGTCGCAGGCCAAAATGTACACCTACACAAATGTCACTGACCCACTGATTTTAGACGCCACTAAATTACGGTAAAGGCATTGGTATTACATACAAATTATCAACTCCTTATTTTTCGAAACGACTGAACCGATTTTAATGAAACACATAAGCAGGATACATATTATGTAGGTCTAAAAAGTTAGTAGAAAACCTTTTCAAAATGTCTTACTTAAAAAAGATAATTGGAAATTTCTGTTTCTATGGAAAATTTAAAATCGGTCTAATTTAACTGTAACACAATTTTGCAAAAATGTTTTCTACTAACTTTTTAGAGCTATGTACTGGAAGTTTCATTAAAATCGGTTTACCCATATCGAGAAATAAGAACTTGAAAATTTGTATGAAATGCCGTACGGCGTACACGCTCTTAAACAAGTGACACAAATGTTGTCGTCAGTGTTGTAACTATTATGAACCGTAAATAAAAATATAAAATACTTTTTCCTTGCTACTTACTTACTTCTACGCTACTCTTACTTTTTACCGATTGTTTGTGAATTTGTGTAGATTACTAGATGCTTGTTAACTTTTTATCTCGTTTTACGTTTTTGTGACGTAAGCAACGACTTATTGTCCTTGACTTACTGTCCTCCCATAATACGTAAGTACTAACACTGTAATATAATAATATTGTAAAACCAAGTAATTTTAAAAGAGTAAAGATTGAGTTCCTTGCCGGTTCTTCTCCATAGGAAACGACCAACCCGAACCGTACACCTTCTCTCGACGTTTTATAAGTGCCCATGTGAAATAAATGTTGATTTTATTAATATCCCTAATGGCAAATGGCCCACGGTGCATACCTACAGTTTAGGTTCCCAATTAGCGAGGACAAACAGAATCAATGCACGCTTTCCCAATTTAGCTGACAGGACGTTGATGAATGCTCCGCCATTTTTAAATGTTTAAAAATAGTCAATCCCTGAAATACACATTAATTACACACACACACAGCCCTTTCAGATAAGTATAGGAATGGTACATACATAACTTCACGCCGGGAATCAGAGGTGTACCTAATATTATACCCACATTTCCGCAGTTATGTTTAAGTCCCCTGTAATAGGGTGTGAGCCTATTACCATCAACCGGGCACAAATCCAGACTTTTAGAGAAATTCCTGATGGAAAAACCCCATAATAATTTGCTCGACCCGGGAATCGAAGCCAAGGACCTCATGCTCAGCTGTCGCGATTGCCATCATTAGTCCAAAGAGACAGTCTATAGGACTGTTAATTGGTATGTATTTCTTGGAATTTTATTCAAGCGTATTAAGTTCATAGGTTTGTTTGTAACATTAATGTATCTGCGAGTAGGAAACCATCTACCGTGTTAATTATATTTTTGCGTTGGTTTGCTAACAAATCTCGTGTTATACGTGTGATTATCAAAGTAATGGATTTTTACTAATGTACATCATCTTGTATCACTATGTCGATGAGTACATCTACTTGGGTCAGTTAGTTTCTATCGAAAACAGGCAGGAAAAGGAAATCGATCGCCGAATCGACAACGCCTGGAAAAGTTACTGGTCCATGAAGACGCTAATGAAGGGAGAACTGCCGATCTCCTTGAAGCGAAAGCTCATCGATGGGTGTATCCTGCCCGTCCTAACCTACGGTGCTCAGACCTGGCCACACACCGAATCGCAAAAGTTTCGCCTTGGGGTCTGCCAAAGAGCTATGGAGCGCAGCATTCCGGATGTAAAAAGAACAGACAAAATACGGAAAACTGCGCTGCGCTCAAAATCAGGAATTGCAGACGTAGGCAAAAGGGCTGCTAGGCTCAAATGGGATGGGGCAGGTCACGTGAGCCGAATGCATGACGACCGCTGGGCAAAGGTCTCAATACGGCGCAAAGAGATGGCGAGATGATCTTGATGCACATCACGGAAACTGGTTGGAGGTGGTGCAGGTTAAGAGTACCTGGAAGGATATGAGGGAGGCCTTTGCAGTGGCACATACAAAGCAAATAAAAAAAAAAACATCATCTTGTTATTTTAACTTGTACAGTCGTTACGGATAGTCAGCAGCCTGAAAGTCAGACAACTCATCTCGCCAAGGGATGTCGTACTATCCAGTAAATGATTTGTGGTAGATTGGCAGTCCATGTAATTTACTGACTAAAATATATAACTGTAGTTTTGCATCCTCGTCAAAATTCAGAAGGTTGTCATAGAAGACGTAAGTAATCAATATAAATTACGAAACCTGGTCAATAATAATAAACGCTGCTTCTTTTTGTTGTTTTAATTTGAGACTATTTCAGAATGAAGCCCTTTTCAAACGAGGAGAATCATCCGTATATCGAATAAACGTCTGCGTTTGTTTATGTGTGTGAAAGCGCGGTTATAGGGCTAGTATTAGACGGACCGCGTTTTAATACGGGTGGGGTGTGCACTTATCCATTTCCGATATTAGAAAGAAATATAAAAAGTTACCTACCCATTTTACTATTGATCATTATTCAGGTCGAGAATCATTAGTATAGTTACTTACCTCCTTGAATTTGACGAGGATGCAAAGCAATACCTTATATAAGTAATAATAAAAATAAATGTGGGTTACTCCGAGACTGTTGGCACTGGCACCACACGGTTGAAATTTGGAGAGCAGATGTCTTCTATAAAATAGCTGTGACATACGGACGGTCAGACAGACAGGCAGAAGACAGATATGCAGACAGACGGATAGGAAAAATCTATAAGGGTTCCGTTTTTTGCCATTAGGCAACGGAAAGCAAACTCAAAGCATTTATTTCAATTAGACCATTACATGCACTTTTGAACGTCAAAACACAAAAAAAAAACTAAGCTGCAATCCCAGTCACAGGGCATAATAACTTGTGAAAGTACTGTAGTTGCCCATTCGAAAGCGTGCCCTATGGAGAAGAATGGGCAAGAAACTCCATGGACACTCTTTTAAATCAATATGTTGTTACAAAGTCTTGGTTACACCATTCATGTCGAGATTTTACATGCATACATATATGTGAGAACGATGTAGAAAGACGTGCTAGTAAGACCGTCCAGAGTAAAAAGATAAAATTAACAATTCAAAAACACAATAATCCATGGTAGCTGCGAGATGACCAGTCCCTATTGACAGCGCCCGTTCACGAACATGACGCATGGATCAGCCATCATTCAACTCAACCATTATGAAGGGAACAAAAAAGAATAAAAGGCTGTTCTAGTAAAGCAGAGTGAAGATAATACACAAACGTCTTCATAAAACTTGTACGATATCATTATATTATATTATACCCCTGCACGCGTACAGTTCATGGCTTTATTGATTTCTCAAAGTTTATAAGGTGCCACGTATAATACACTCGTAACATTTGCATCAATGTGTGATTCTCGCTCCCATTGCTTAATAGAACTAAGTTTTGCTTGGACACTGCAGGCTACATAATATGTTGCGTGTCATAGGAGAATTTTAATACCCGTTTTGCTTCAGAGTTTAACTGACTGAAAGTAACTCATTTCAATGGTACTTAAATTAAAACAGTCTGTTGGATTCCGAACGCACGGTTCAGCGCCGAGAATTCAAATTCTACTAGTGAAATAATATTTGAGCATTAATTTAAGTTTCACCAAGTGTTTCTGGAACCTGATCCTGGCAGTCTAACTTCCACAGCATAAGCTTGTAAGTACTTCTAACTGAGTCATTCTACAAAGAGGGACCGAGCATTGTCCATACAGCCTGCCAGGGCGAATTGTAGCCTATTCCCAAATAGTAAAGTTACTCGAACTTTCTCTACTCGTTTGTTATTAGAATGAAGTTCACATTTTAGGTCATTCTGCTTTATCAGTCAGAAAGATCGCAGAGCTATAGTTGCATATTTTGGTTTCAGAGTCCTGTAGTTGTATAATTCGTATTAGAAACTCTATTATACTGTAGGTATAGTTGAATTTAGTTCAGCGGTTACTGTATAGGATCTGTCGTAATCAGTCGAGTGACTAGCAGAATGCTCTGAGAATTACTTTGGATAATGTTACTTGTCGGTCCGTAGATGGGAACCACCTTAAAATATCGAGACCCCTCCGTGATTTGAAGCGCACGTTAACAGGGACGCGCCAGTGGAGCTCGCAAAATAAAAAAAATCTTACGTTTTTTCCAGTGACGTTCTATTTTCTTACGTTTGGTGCTGTTCCACAAACGATGGGGCATTTAATATCGTGCCCTGCGTGTCCTGCTGCTTGTTCACTACAGGAACTGATGGACGCTACTGAAGGCGCCAAACTAATGGCTCAGTTCTGAGCCGACACAATTTAGATTGCCATCGACATTGTAAAAGGAATTACGTTTTCACGAAATAGTAATTCAATGGGATTAAATGAACTTAGTAGGTTGTATTGATGATTATAACTATGTTAAACCATATTTGCTACCGTCGCGAATAATATTTTGTTCAACATACAGCCAGACACTGACCTGCAAATTGCAAAAAAAAACGTAAGAAAATTTGAATTTCGCGCGCTACCGCTTCCACTTTAAGCCCGGCCATTAATTGTAGATCTTTGACAGTCGTTACAGGTAGCTTTAAAGGCTGCAACCAATCTTACCAAGGATATCGTATTACCCAGGAACTGGGTTGTGGACGTCAGAGAGGCAGTCGCCCCATGGAAAATACGATAGCATTAGTCTGTAAGCCGACTCCAAAATATGTAGTTGGGAAAAGGCATGTGATGAGTATTTTTGTTGTATCCATTACATATCACTATCACTGGTACTTATTATAAAACAAAGTCGCTTCCCGCTGTCTGTCCCTATGTATGCTTAGATCTTTAAAACTTCGCAACGGATTTTGATGCGGTTTTTTTGTGTGTTTAGTGATTCAAGAGGAAGGTTTATATGTTTAATACATGCATATTATAGTAGAGAAAACATTAGTATCTACATTGCACCCGTGCGAAGCCGGGGCGGGTCGCTAGTAAATAATAAACAACACAATATTAAGTTGTTACTTCAAATTGAAAATTAAATTAAAAAAGCCATTTACTGAAACGATACAAGTCATGAATCTAGATTTTTAATTAGGTAGGTTTGATGCTAATCTCGACTCCCATTTAGTTTTAATGGATTTACAGTCAAGGAGGCTGAACAAATTAAAAAGGAGATTACCCTCAGAAATACTCGTATGTCTTGAACGTCTGACCAATATTTTTACCTTACACATAATCTCACGCTTGTCATTCCCGAAGGGTTGGGCAGAGGTGTACCAAATAGTACACCCTCATTCCGCCAGTTATGTTCAAGTCCCATGTAATAGGGAGCGAGCCTATTGCCATCAAACGGGCACAAATCCAGACTCCGTGGCAACTACTGAGAAATTCCTAATGAAAAATCCCAATAACACTTTTAGTTTTTTGGTTTTAGTTTTTAGTCCAAATTTGTTCAAAGTCCAAATTGATTCAATGGAATAAAAAAAAAATATGACTGTGGGGGCGAGCCGAATCACCACCTGGCTGTGGAGTGTTTATTTCCGCACTATAGTGCGGCAATATAAGAAGAAAACCTCGAAGGTGAAATCCATAGCATGTTGAACCTAATCGTAGTGCGATAAGAGCCAGTTTTCGAGGAAGTGTATTGAAAAGTGTTTTTTAAAACTAATAAACAAAACAATTCGAAACGTTTGATAAAACATTCTATTGGACAAGTTTATATTTTGAAATTCAAATACATTCGAAAACAGAACAACTTCGCTTCAACGATACATCTAGAAACTAGAGTGAACCTTAGATTCCTTCGTCGAATGCATTTTTATCCTCAATTTAAAAGTAAAATCGTCGTTGAGCGGGCAATCGTGCGCAATAACAGGCTTCCGTTACAGTAAACTGCGAGTCCCTGTGATTGTGTCATGAAATATGTGGAAGTACGATATTATTGAGTTTTCCTTTATAGATTTTGTATGATAAGAATTTAGTTAAAGTTACGAGTATCACGGGTGAGGAGCTCATGGCTAAATAATAACTTCTTCAGGTTAAACTGCTCTTGCTTAGGTTGGTCCTTGGATAGGTGACTACCCATTAAATACCGAGTTTCCTCCGTGCCTCGGAAAGCACGTTAAGCCGTCGGTCCCGGCTGTTATTTGTAGATTTTTCATGGTCGTTACTTGTAGTCAGTAGCTCGAAAGTCTGACAACCAGTCTTACCAAGGGGTATCGTATTACCCAGTGACAACTGGGTTGTGGAGGTCAGATAGGCAGTAGCTCCATTTAAAATACTGGTGTTCAGCTGCATCTAATTAGATGGCAAGCCGATCCCAACATAGTTGGGAACAGGCTAGGCAGACGATGATGAGTTACGAGTACCACTTGAGAAGTTTCAAAATTGGCACTGATGCCTGCATACGACACGGTTTATTTCTTGGAAATTTTAAATGGCTTTTCCTAGAGTAAATCAATATTTTACCTGGGGAAAACACATCCCTATTACTCAGAGAGACTCTGTTACCAGAGGTTAGAGATAGGGGCAATTATTTCAAGATTTTCTTCCTGTCAAGATCTAATAAGATGGAGAGAATCTATTGTGTCTCTGATCATGGTCACTTTGCAGCGGTTAGAATTAAATATTAAACCACCTGCGTACCCCATTTCTTGAGTTTCATTTGTGTTAAAAATAACACTTCAAAAGAATGATTCATTTCGATAATTACCTTCAAGAGAGTATTAAATATTCGATTGCACTGCTACTTTTGTTTCACATAGGCACAGAAAGACTATTTTCAACCTAAAAATTTCATACCACTTCAACGTCCATTCCCAGGCAATTCTACAACTTAAGCCCTAGGTCTAAGGTAGAGATTCCTTTATAATTGAGCTGAACGTTAGACTTGAATAATGTAGCGGCCAATAGAAGACGTGAAGTTACATAGCCTGCTGTATTTTCATGACACGATATCACTATTGTTAAGGATTCAAGCTCTTTAATTATTTATCGTGTTTCTAATACTTTTCTTGAAGAAGTGTGGGTAGGAATAGGTCAGTTTGATTCATAAATTATTATCATGGCCAATAGGTGGACGGAGGGACGGAGGTTTGATTTTTGCTATGATTTTGTTGTGTTTTGTATAATTGACATTCGGCAGAATGGATTGTTTAACGACGCCGAAATCTTGAGGTCTAATTTAACATGTTTTTATGCCAGACATCGCCCGAATTTAATTTACTTTCTTTACAAAAAGATGCAATAATAATCTCATATTAAAGATAAATAATAAAACATTAATATGAAAATAGTAATTTAATATTTAAAGTAAAATAAGGAAGCTACTGACAAAATAAACAAGGTATTAACAAAGGTATTTCCATTGTTTCTATTATCCTAGTTTAGTCACCCCCGGCAGATTAAAGGTCTGACTCATCGAAGCGTTCTATCTGACAAGTATTTTTTAAATGTAGTGTGCGTCTCCACGGCGCCCGAGGATCTTTGTTGTTACAAATACATCTTTTTATTTTTAATAGGTGAACACACACACACACATCTTTTTTTTGCTCTTGTATGATTCCTTACATTGGATCTTACACTTGATCTCACACACACACCCGGTAGGTTACATTTGGCTCCCCACTTGATTTTTTTCAATATACTGAATTTGTTGGTACATTTCTTCAATTGCACAAAATATGACATGACCATCTTTTTGCCTACGATTGTTGTAAAAAAAATTGCGATCATAAGATGATCAGTTCTCCTGGAATATTCGGCGGAGATTAAATAAGTGAAAATATTTACCTGTAACTCCGGAAAGCTCTGCCTAACGATCAGTGTCCAAAGATTATAAAGCACGAAGACGGTGATCAGCCACAGCCAATAGAAGAAGAAGTTCTCGTCGGGGTTGACTACGGTGCGCGGCGCCCGGAGCTTGCGTCGCCTCTGTCTGTTCAATGCTCTGTGCTCGCCTGTCGCGCCCTCTGACCCGGTGTCTTCTACCTACGGGAAAGTTTAGCTGTTATTGTATAGGACCATTTTTTTTATCCAATTTTCTTTTCTAAAGAACTAAGTTTAGAAAAGAAATATACTAGTCACTTGACTAGTAGCAATGTGTGTGTACGAAAATCATTATTGTGTTTAAATATCAAAGCGTAAAAAAATAAGAATGTCATCGATATAAACTAAATTAAAAAAGTTATTGACAAATTTTTTATGGTCTTTCTTTATCGTGTGGTTGGTGTTTAAAGTGGTGTCAGAGTTTTTATGCCACCCATGGGCCTCTGACTTGGCTTTACATGTCGTCGAGAAATATCTCTCAGGCACGCTGGTTTCCTCACGATGTTTTCCTTCACCGAAGCAAGAGATAATTCTACCACACGTGAATCCAAAAAAATCAGACGTGAGTGCCTTGGGTTCAAACTCGTGACCTATGACGTGGGCGTCAGTCCTGTTTACTTTTTCTATGGTGTGACAGGTTTTTGTACTCGTGTACTTTTGTACAGGTGTTTGTCTCTTTTCACATAAATACTGTGTCAGATTGATTAGACAGTTACAATTAAAACGAAAACAGCTATGCCAGAAGAACAAGGATTTGGTGATAGTTTCTATCTATATCCATTAATAAAAACTACACGTGTGGTACACTCCTGAACTAAGAGGATTAACATGGAATTTCACAGGCGTATATTTCTGTGAATTGGGAAAAAAGTGCTCAATATTTTCAGGGTAAAAGTTATAGGCATCCCGTATAAAATTCCATACTCCATACCGTGATCCATCAATCAATTTAAATGTAATAAATATGTTCAAGTTAATCCCATTTGTAGGTCTCACAACATATCGGATACGGGACTACAACATAATGCGGTACATCAAAATCCGATAACCGAATTTATATTTAAGAAATTAAGGTTTCTTTCTTCATGTTTCACTTCCTTGTAATTCGTTTAGGGATTGACTTTACTTATTACGTTACGTTTAGGGATTGACTTTATTTATTTGCATTTATACAACATGTAACATAATTAACGCACACCTTCTTAAGGGGTCATTGTACTCATTATAACGAACAACTTTTACTATGGGACCAAACCTGAAATCGCGAAAAAAAAATCAGCTGTTCCATACATTTTGACGAATTAAGCGAACATAAATGTAGGGAACAGCTGATTTTTTTTTCGCGATTTCAGGTTTGGCCCCATAGTAAAAGTTGTTCGTTATAATGAGTACAATGACCCCTTAAGAAGGTGTGCGTTAATTATGTTACATGTTGTATATGTGAAGCATATTTTCCCGCTATTTTTTTTGTGTTTTCTTGGCTTGCGTCTCGTTTTAACGCAAATAAATGTTTTTTCTTTATTTCTTTCTAGTTTATTGTTCTTTTGGTTATACTACTATGGTATTTATACAGGGTGCAAGGCACTCCGACGCCGACGCTAAAACGGTTACCACGAATTTAGTACATCATTCTGAACCCTCCCTCAAGGAATTAAAAAAAAAAGAAAACTGCTGTTACCTACAACATTGCAATACCTACACGGTCAAAATGTACTGCTGTTTTTTTTTTAATAGCCGACAAAAAATTCCTATGTGGGGAGGATTCAAAATGATGTACTGCATATGTGGCAACTTTTTTAGCGTCGGTGTCCCTTCTACCCTTTATACTAGTTATACTTGGGACTTAACTGCAATGCTAATAATAATTAAAACTTTAAAACTCCTTTCAAGTGCAAAACTAGTTTAGCAAACCCGTTTACAAATGCGTACAAACACCAAACCACCGTATTAAAACCGCAAACATTAATAACTACTCCACTAATTTTAAACCTGAACAAATACTAATATCTCTTTGGTACTAAATCGGTAACATATTTCGGCGACATGAAAATTTTACGATTTTCTCATAAGTGTATCATAATCGGTAAAGTGTCACTACAATTTGCCCAGCTCCTAAAGTTTAGGGTCACGAACGTTTCACTTAGTTAATATAGCTTTAAAGTAATTCGAGATGGCACCACTAGCGTATGGCCTTAATCTGAAGTGAGGCTTCAAAATTCAATATTGTATGTTCGAATGCATGACCGGTAGGCGGGTCAAGTTACGTCATATGGATAAGTGTTGCATATGTTAATGATTTCCTGTATTAAACTATCGGCTTGGGTATAAAATTGTTCCAACCTAATACGCCCTACAGACTCACACGAGAAGTCTCGGCGAGAAGGCTCGCCGGAACATAGCTTGAGAACCGAGAAGGTCTCTACACTCATGCGACTTTCTCCCGATACCGGACAAACCCTTTGTAGCGGGCAAAAGACCGACACCGATCGGAGAACAGGCGAGCGTGAGAACGAGATGGCGAGAAACCAATCACATTCACTCTTCTCGGGTGTCCTCGGGGGTTCTCGGCGTGAGTCTGTATAGAATATTATAATTTTGAACTAATAATTCGCGGGCCCTTTATAGAATATTTGTAATTACTTTCCAATCTAATATTCTTACATGATAATTTGAAATCTATTGAATGCAGGTAATCATCTGATGATGCACTTCCTCGATTTGTGAAAGCAATCAATTTAATCTCTTGTCATTCTTATTTCGAGTCGGTCAACGTTATTTCCGCCAATCAAACACAAGGAGGTAACAAAAGACTTGATAAATGAGATTAAACATTCAAGAGACTTTATTGGCCTTTAGACAACAACTGGGTGTAACTGAAACCGAGTATACAATATCTTGCTTCATCGATAAAAGTTGTTCATGATAGTCTAAAGCAAAAATGAAAGAATACTCACAGTTTCTTGCGTGAGAGGTGTCTGCCTAGTGGAAAATCTCTTTAGAAAGGAGTCTTCTCTCTTCAACGGGGGTTTCTTTTGTATCGCTGAGCTGAGCTGCACCGTCGTTCGCAGCTTCATCCATCTTTGATTCGATTTTGTTCTGCAGTCATACAAACTAGTAAGTACCGAGCAATTTCGCCCAATCAAAAAGAGGGAGTTTAGTAAGCAAAAGTAGCCATGCTCTCAGATAGTTCAAGTATATTAGACAGACAAGAAATTACAGATTACTCAGTTTGTTAAGCACAGATTTCTGGAAGATTCTGTTCATTTATATTCAAGGAAAAGTGTTAGTCATATTGGAATATATCTCTATTGTTATGTGCGGTGATGCACTAGAACTCCGTGAACAGAAAGATCTCAAACACGTGCAAACAAATACCTCTAGTTTGACATGCGGCATGGCAACTCACACTATAGAAACAAAAAGTCCAACTCGAATATATACGAAAGTTTGTAGAGTGAAATATCAGTGAATCGAATCTATCTTCTCTAAAACTAGTTACTAGGCATCTAAAGTCAAGAGTTCGAAACTATTCTTCTATTGAAACATTAAAAATGCAATTAAACAATGACATAACATTGAACACGTTTTTATTGTCTCAAGTAACAGTATGAAAGTAGAATCATTTGGTGAACTAGTAAGACACAATATTCACAAGAAAAACACACATAATCCAGTGAGTAAAAGTACCATTCCCGAAGTTCCTATACACTGACGAAGATAGCACATTAGTGGGAAATCATAAACAAACAATGAAATATAATAACAATCGACAACGATGCGGCTTTACCGGTGGTCCGATAGTGTTCGAACCTCTTTATTTTCCTGAGTGCCTGGTAGTATGCCATGACAGCTTGGACGTGTCTCCATTTATGGCCGCGTTTGTCTGTGTCTGACTCCGGCCTCTCAGTGTCCTGCATGGACTTGCGAGAGCTTGACGAACTCGATGCAATGATCGGTCGCCTATAAAGGGACGTATCGTGTTATACCGAGACAGTGGTGTAGTGTGTGCAATGTTGGTGGAAGCCTCCTGGGACCTTGTGTTGCGCGCTTTGGTGAGCCTCGAACCCTCTTAGATGCTGAATTATCACGTGCCAAAAATCTAGAGCTATAAGTCTATAAGTCTACTATCATTCGATACTAAAATTCTAATCAAAACTATCTATGAAAGCTAAGCGAACATCAAGATAAGAATGTAAATGAGGTAGTTCGTCACCACCAAAGCGGACAACACAGGTCGCAGTACACGATACATTGTCAACGAGACTTCACAAAATGATCACATGCATAGTGCCTACGATCTCGTTAACGGACAGAACAATGTAATAAGTGTTTATACAATATTTTAGCATTACGTGTAGTCTACACGCCCAGCTGTGCAAGGTCGTGAACTAACTTCAACAGTTATAACTATTGCATTATGCACAAATTATCGTGGTAGGCGTAGGTCACCAATTACGTATCAGTCGTTCGTATAGTCGACGATTTAATGTGGCTTTCAAATGACGTGTGGAATGGCTTTCAATAAATCTGCAAGGCGATCGAAAGTTCAATTACATCTTAAGCTTACGTTTTTCTTTCTTTAAATTGTTTAAATCGCCATTGCAAACGTCACATAAAAGCCTCAGCTCATCTATCGGGCATACGTAATCAGCATTGGTATTGGATCGTGCTTGTTGCTAGGGTCGCAGCTAAGCGTATCCAAAGCGTAATGTGCCATTACATCAGGCCACTTACATATCGTCAGGCCTCGCATTTGGAGTGAATGGAGATAACTTGCTCAACAGCCTGAACAGGTTTAGAAAATTGCTTATCATCAAATTCTATTACATTTTATATTTCTATTACAGTTGCTATGATATGGAATTGAAGCTTTCGTTTGATTGCAGAGCGAATTGAAGTTGATGTTTCGTTGATAATAAAGAAATTATTTCAGAGAAGGAACTGAAAATAATATTATTTTCTACTTCAATATTATCTGCAGTTTCTGCGCTTTAATAATATTCTTTCTGCTTTAACATGTTAAAGCACACCTTATTAGAGAATGATTGGAATTTTATACTTATTTTTAATATTTTATTTAATTAAATATAATAAATTGATAAACATATAATAAATACATTATAATAGAATGTGTTTTCACCTTACCGTATATACTTATTTTACAAAATAATTATGATGGTGAGATTATGGATGAAAAAATAAATACAATATTATACATATTATTAAGTGCTGATTAGTTAATTTATATATATATATAATTTGGTACAATTTACACCACTCAATATCACCATAGATAGCTTTGTATGGACACATTAAATGATATACTCGAAAACGGAAACCACATACAACGGAAAAAAATCAGCTGTTTCCTACAAAAGTGCAAAACTTACACGGTCAAAATGTATGGAACAGCTGTTTTTTTTTTAATAACCGACGAAAAATTTCTATGTGGACTATAAATTAATAATTATATATATGACGGCGTAAGGGATGGCTGAGCGATAGCGCCGTCGTCATTAGGGTTCGGTGGTACCGGGTTCATGATGAAATGTTAAAATAATAGTTTCGGTTTCGGTACACAAAAATCACAGTTTATTATTTAACACAAATTCACATTAAATAACACTAACAAATAATCTCCACAAAATGGGCAAACCGACAGTTTCGTTCTGAAGGAGTGACTTGGTTGGAGTTCCGAGCAAAAGTGATCTCGGCACAATCCCCACTCTACAAAACGACTCTGTCCACGTGCCGCCATTAAAACAACATCTGACGTCACGGCGTTTACCCCTACTACAATGGTCAAATCAGCAACTTGATGTTTAAAAGTTATCGCTCTCTCCGACACGGCCAGCCTGACAAGTTACACGTCCTCGTGAGTAC
Organism: Standfussiana lucernea; assembly: GCA_964057025.1. Lineage (NCBI taxonomy): Eukaryota > Metazoa > Arthropoda > Insecta > Lepidoptera > Noctuidae > Standfussiana > Standfussiana lucernea. Next base: position 11,762,564 of record OZ059805.1, read on the forward strand.
CTGTAACCAAACAGTCAAATCTGGAGCAACAGTACAGGCTCGGTCAACCTGACCACATCTTTATGGAAAAGCATAACTTGAAAATAACAGTTGTCAAACAAAAGGTTCCTCTAAGTCTCAATCATATTTACTCAGCAACTAAATCAACTTCGATCACATACAACGCTCATGGCCCAGCTGCCGCAGCAGCTAGTGACACTTATGCCACCCATATCGTCATCACCTCATGTGATACGACCACACACATCACATAGAGTCTGCGACTCCCGGGTCAGTACAAGACCAAAACAACAATAGTCTCCATTGAGACCCAGGTCCCCGCCGTACCACCAGCTGCCCATCGCCCCCTGAACAGCTCACAAGTGAGCTGCAGTTACGACTACAGACTAGTGCGTACGGTGCGACCAAATAGCCATGGTATGTGTCTACTACTCGGTGGAGGTACTTTCATCACCGTCCTCTACGTTTAACTCATTAGGAACACTACTTAGAGGCATCTTTCGTATACGATCGTGAGCGTACTTGTAGGTTCTATTACCATTCAAAGATTTTAAAAGATAACGATCACCATCAAGTACTTCTACAACTTTAAACGGTCCCTTATATTTGGGGTCTAATTTAGTCTGATTCCGTTCTTCATTTTGAATTAAAACCAAATCACCAACATCAAATTTTACCAACTTAGCTTTACCTTTATCAAATCTAGATTTTTCATAATTTGCATTTTTGTCAATATTTATTACCGCTTGCTCTCTCGTCTCGTGAAGGTTAATCTCCGTTTCGGTATCGTCTAACGTTAAAAGATTTAGGGGTCTAGCTACGCGGCCTATCAAAAGTTCGAGAGGGCTTGCTTTTATGACACGGTGGACAGAACAATTTAATGCAAGTTGGACGTCTTCTAGTGCATCTTGCCAAGATCGATCGGATGTCTCTACCGTAGTCACTCGAGTTAACGGTAAGCCATTGATAAAAGCATTCGAATACTCATTCAAAAGGGACGTCAACCGGTCCTTGTTTTCGTTTGAAATATCAGAATCAACATTGTAAAGATCAATTACGGGAGGTAAATCGCAACAACCTACATTTGTAACTTTCGAAATACGTAGGGTAGATTCAGTTAAATGTACCGTATAGCCAAGTGTCAAAATATCGCGTCCGATCATAACATCGTATTTCATACAATCGTCGGGTAGTACGTAAAATAAAATTGACAGTTCGTTATTGTCGACCACAACATCACTAAGAATTTGTTCAGTGCTAAAAACATTCGAATTATTACCGATACCAATTACTTGCACGGTTGAAAGTGAACGTTTGCCCGAGAATTTATAAGCTACACTTTGTTTAACGAGAGAACACTCGGCGCCGGAATCAAAACAAAATGAAAACGACTCACCGGATTGTTCCAATTGCCCGCAAACACCTGCTATTTCGCAGCTATCGACGCGTCGCTCCGCCGTTGCGTTGGCAGCGCTGCCCGCCGACGATGACGCGCCACCCGCACTGCCGCGTTGGCAGTTCGTAAAGATGTGTCCGGCTTCTCCACAACGGAAACACGTTATTCTTTTGCTGGAACCCGATGAAGTCGCCGCCGGTGTAGTTTTCTGGGCGTTAGCTCCAGCAGGCTGCGTAAACTTCGAACGACAGTTCACCGCTTTGTGTCCCGGTTTTCCGCACTTATGGCACGTGAACATAGTGGAAGTTTGTGGCTTTAAACGCTTTGCATCAGTGGCGCCATCACCGGTACTGCGATCGAACTTCCGCTTCAGACTTGCACTCGCCTTAATCTCCTGCAGTAACTTGTTGCGTGACGTTATTTCACTAGTAAACGCCAAGCGATTAAGCCGAGAGTCGAACTGAGAGATATGAGCGAGCACATACGACGTGGCTATTTCTTCATGACTTCGATTCTTCCATCGAGCCAACAAGGTAGTCATTAGGCGGCTGGCGTACGCTGCGAGACATTCGCCCTCCTTCGGCCGGCCGTTGTGGATGTTAACAAGCGATGCAGCAAGAGTTTCAGTGGATGCATAACGCGCAAGGAATAAGTCGCGGAAATGCTGCCACGTCATGCCTGCATGCGAAATCTGCGACAGCCACGATGACGCATTACCTTTCAGGGCTTTGCTCAGAGCTATAATAAGCGATGCACCCTCCAGTGGACGTTCGTAGAGGCAAATATTGATAGTATCGCACCAAGCACGTGGATCGGTATCTGATAGCTCCGGATTAATTTCTGGCAGCATGATCTGAGGTGCCACTGTTGGTGTCCTGATGGCTTCGATCAGCTGCATCATGTTCTTCTGCTGCATCTCGAACATAGCACGCCAGTGGGAATCGAGTCCAGATCCCAATTCTGATGACGGCGTAAGGGATGGCTGAGCGATAGCGCCGTTGTCATTAGGGTTCGGTGGTACCGGGTTCATGATGAAATGTTAAAATAATAGTTTCGGTTTCGGTACACAAAAATCATAGTTTATTATTTAACACAAATTCACATTAAATAACACTAACAAATAATCTCCACAAAATGGGCAAACCGACAGTTTCGTTCTGAAGGAGTGACTTGGTTGGAGTTTCGAGCAAAAGTGATCTCGGCACAATCCCCACTCTACAAAACGACTCTGTCCACGTGCCGCCATTAAAACAACATCTGACGTCACGGCGTTTACCCCTACTACAATGGTCAAATCAGCAACTTGATGTTTAAAAGTTATCGCTCTCTCCGACATATATATATTATATATAATATAATTATAATAATTATAAATTTCTGTGTGAATTTCAATGTGGACGAAAAATTTCTATTCAGAATGACGTAAGTACTGAGTATGTGGTTTCCGTTTTCGCGGCGGTGTCCCTTCCTATATGTGCCTATTGCTAAGCATGGGCCACTGTGTAAAGGGTGTCTTAAACATTATGACGGTGTTGGTAATATTCATATATATTCATATATATGTATATACATAATTTGAACGTACATCACTCTTTATGGCGTTCTATGGAGACATCTGACATAAAAATGGCGGTACCAGCTTAATCTTGGCAATTTGGGGCAATATTGCCATAATTACCACCCGTTGGTATGCTGGTTAATGGTGTCGGTGGGATGTTATAAGCTCAACAAGACAATATACGGCCGTCTATAATGCTCTGGTAGATTTTGGTACATAATGTGGTTAAGAAAAAAAATCTCTGAAAATTATTTCTCCAAAGGTGCAACGAATTGTAATAGCAACTAACTGACCTGACAGATGTTGTCCTGACCCTTAACCAAATTTCCAATTACCTCCCCCCCCCTCCTTACCCCTAAAACCTAGAAAGTAAACCGTCTGTCCTAAGGCCTAATCAGGCGAACGAAATATCTGGATTTCTATTACAAGTCGACATGTTATAAGACTCCAGGTGGCCTATCATGAGATCTTAAAGCAATATGAGATGGCGCTAGACGTTCCCTATAGGTCCGGCTCTTTCCCACACTCGAGTGACATTAAAACGATACTGCTTTAGGACCTCAAAGTAACCCCCCTGTACTGATACATAATGTTTACGTTGGTAAAGTTACAGAAGAAAATATAGTAACGAATAACCAATTAGTAAAAAGCTCCGCCAATTAATATTACTTACGTAAGTTATGTGTGGAGGCACCTAAGAAGTCGTGAAGGTTAGAGGTAAAACACGACCAATAAAAACAGATTTTCTTAAATTGAATTTTCGCTCGAAATGAATTTAATTGATCCGGTTAATTGGATTAACCCAAGCAATTAATTACTTTTGGGCCTAAGAAAGTTTGTTAGTGTTGAATTAGTTAGAGGGTCGAGGATGCGCCTCTATTATCGTCTGTTGGTACCATTTTCAGTAAATAAAGGGTAATTTAGTTACTGGCTAAAGGCAAAATCCCTTTTGTTGGGCATGTGGTGGAGGGTAGGTGAACTTTTTCTATTCTTTTCATATTCATGGAAGATTAACCAGAAAAGATAATATATTGAGGGAAGAGTGGAAGGCGCTGCGGAACAATTTCGTCTGCTTAGAAAGATAGAAGTATGTACCTTTTTGTACATCACAATTCGAAACCAAAAAAAAAAAAAGATATTAACAATATAATTTACACCAGAAGTGGATGACGTAGAATGAGCATTTTAAATTAAGAACACAAACGTGTGTTGTGTTTAGTAACCTATCAAAATAGTCTAAATAGAGAACGAAGGAATAATTTGAAGCTCCCAGCTTTAAGCTTAAAATATATCGTATAATTATTTAAAATAATTGAATCTTGTGTCTCATATATCTTGCAGATCTTTTTAGACAAAAAGTAGTGTTCTTAAAATACCTGATAAAAACTGAGCATCGGACCTTTTCCCAATAGCTGCAGCTGACCGCCACTGAGTAACCTCTATTCTGGCATTGATATCTCGAATACCTGAATGTCACTAAGCGGCCCATATACACGAGAATACAACAAATCGATAAGCGACTCGATGCATAACTCGATTAGACTCGTCGCTGCCGGTGGCTTACCGGTGAGCCATGCTGGGATATACATAGGTTATAATTTATGTTACTTAATCGATTTGGGTTTAATTTATTTTGTGAAATAACTATCGATAGCAATTTACTGATTATTAAATTAAGTTAATCAGAAAAAAATGGGTTTTGCGTTTCATCTTTTTGAGACCGAAAATCGAAAATCTGAATGAGACCAGGAAGTGTGTTATTCAGTTTCGGTATCGAACTTATATCGATCTGTACTTCTTTCTATACTTATATAATATAATTATTATTTATTTTTATAATAATATTATAAATGCGAAGGTTTGGATGGATGGATAGATGTTTATTCAATCACGCCAGAACGGATCTGGATTGAATTTGGCATTGAGATAAATAGTCTGGAATAGCGCATAGTATACTGTTTTTTCTTTCTCATACACATCAAAATTTCCACGCGAACTAAGTCGCAAGCAAGAGCCAGTAACCTATATTTAAGTGCTGACTAACTGTTGACAGCTAATTGGTAGCCTATCGTTCAAAGCTGCACTCAAACGCCTGCCTATGCCTAACTTAGCCAAGCGCTATAACGCAAACTGAGCGACTCTGCCACTCGATGTGACGTCTACATTTCGTAGTGTAAACATAAATAAAGGCTATTACGTAGGTTTCGTACAGCAGCTAAGGTTTGAGGTGAACTGGTGTATAGCAACATTTCCACGGATTCATGAAGTTCTGGTACCTTCATGCAATTCTAACTTTTCCGACTTGAATCTGATTTAAATGAGATACCAGTGTAGTTTAAATGTAACCCATATTCAAACGAACCTCCTACACTTGTATGAGTTCCTGGTAAGTCTTTGCAGTGAAATGAAGTTCGGGTGACTAGATCGGCAGTCAACTGTTTACTGCAGTGTGACTGTGGCAGTGACAGTCACAATATTTGATTTAGCTACTACAAAGCGAACTTCTCTAGTTCTATGAGGTCCTGGTAACAACTTAAACTGCACTCCTGAAGCCGTGTTAAAAGGTAAGCTTGAACTTTATTATGAGTTTTTGAGAAAGGTCTGCTAAGTGAAAAACTATGTAAAATTTTTCTTCTTTAATTTTCTTTATTATCTTTGTCTATTGATTTTTGACTCTTTGGCTAGGTATTGATTTATTGAGTAAAAATTACATAAATGTGCATGTACGTACCTATACAGTGTACAGCAATACTTCGATGCAAGTATGTGTTAAATGAAGCGAACTTTATATCATTCACGACCCTGAATACCACCTCAAATGCAATCGTGCTCCATTTAATGGTTCTCGATAGACGTGCTAAAACAGTGTTAGCACGTAATTTTATGCAACTACATTTTAGATAGAAACTTATCTGAAACGAATGAACGTTTCGCTTTAAGAGCGAAATTAAATCTGAATAAGTGTAGTCTGAATTGCGTCATTTACTTTTATTCGGGTTATATAATTTATGTTCTGTGCATTAGAATGTAGTTTATAGACAATTATTGCTAAAGGTCGACTGGTAGACAAAGTCACATTGCATTAGGTATCTATGCTTTACTACCATCAAATAAAAAGTGTAATTACATTAAAGAATAAATTAAGAAATGACTGCCCGAGGCCTAACACGAATGCTTGACGTCAATGTAAAGTAAATTAGAATTGTAACAACAACCTATACCATTTTGTTTTTTTTTTTTGCTACAAGAATAATCTCAAAATTACGTTAGAATTTATTTATGTATGTTATGGCAGGGTAAATGAATGTTATGTATGATGTTAGGTAGCCTTTATCAATAGACAATAGGTAGAACATATACATAATAAATAATATAATTTACATAAATTATGTGTGTTTAATACATTGTGTGTGCCTGCCTAACATGCTTTTTGTGATGTGTTAGCAAATATGTTTTATAAGTCTATGTATTCTTAACTGCCTCCAGAAATATAACGTTTCACACTACTGACACTTCTAAAAAACAAGATTAAAAATCTCAAAAATGATCTAACTAATAAAGGAAGATGATTTTCTGGAAGAAATTAAGAATATAATTACATTTATAGTTTAAATATTTAAGTAGAAACTATATCGTTAAAATTGATATAAAATATTAATGTTTTGCTCCTGGTATTTGCAGAATTGTAATAATTTTGAACGCAGCAAATTCATTTGCCGCAATGGAAAACACACATATTCCAAATTAATTTAGCACACTACACTGTCAGCTCACATTACTGACCGCCAGGTATTCTGGGTAATAGCTTATACAACATGTAACATAATTAACGCACACCTTCTTAAGGGGTCATTGTACTCATTATAACGAACAACTTTTACTATGGGACCAAACCTGAAATCGCGAAAAAAAAATCAGCTGTTCCATACATTTTGACGAATTAAGCGAACATAAATGTAGGGAACAGCTGTTTTTTTTTTCGCGATTTTTGGTTTGGTCCCATAGTAAAAGTTGTTCATAATTATGAGTACAATTACCCCATAAGAGGTTGTGCGTTAATTATGTTACATGTTGTATATATTTACTTAATTTTCCAATAGCTTTAAATTCGAAATTATATTGAAATTTACCTGATACGTTCGTTGAATATAGCCTATAATAATTATGGAAACCCTTGGGTGAAATTCACTAATTAAACTGAACGCGACCAAACACTGACAGCTCTTCGTTTTTATATTATTAATTGTTATTTTACCTCTGATATTGCAGTGACCTTTATTCTCATAAGCATAAGGTTTATTGCAGAAGTAAAATAACTGTAAAAGGTCGCATTCAATTTTATTGGTGAAAATCCGCTCTTATTAATTTGTTGAACGATGATCAAATGCTGAACCTGATGGATTAATGGTTAACATAAAAATAAATTAACAACTTAATCTACTCAGAAAGGGGCCTCGCAATACATAATATTGCTTTTTTGTCATTCCAAGTTTTGGATCAACAATCATGGACAATCAAAATTATTTTATCAAGATTTTTGTGCCTGTTTTGTTATTGTGGGTAAATTGGTCCACTACGATGATACGAATAAAAATTTATAAAACATTATACCAATAATTTGTTCATAGGTCGTTTTTTTATTGATTGAAATAATGTGAAGCTGATTTGCGTAATATTTCTGGCCTATGTTACCTCCTTTGAGACCAAACGTAAAATACGAATTTTACGTTCGGCAATCGTGCTAGTGCCTCTGGATTATTTTCTATAATTTCTGTTCCATTTTTGATATTGTAGAATTTTTCAAACCACAGACTATAACAGATCATTCATATTTAAAAAAAGAAATCGTATCATCATAGTAAACCTTTTCAACTTAAACTTATTCTTTATTTTATTCCAAATTCAAATGAATGTCAACGAACCTCTGTCCAGGGCTTTTGCTTTCACTGCTAGCATTATTACTGGAATCGTCATCTTCTTCCCTAGATGTGGCAGCAGATAGGACTCGGGATGAACCAGCGTTAACCTCGCTCCCATCATTGTCTTCACCTTCTGATGTTCTGTTTGTGCCTTCTTCTGCCTGCCGAATAAAAAAAAAAAACATAAATGATTGATGTGTACAAGGGCTGAATTCTTATTCCTAATCTTTTTTTTAATCTGTTAAGAATCTTGACATGCGCTCATGCTGTATTGTTTTGATTTTGTATCTGTGTTTTCTCGGTTTTTGAAATATTGTAAATGTTCGAGTAGTTTTGTGTTTTGGCGTTAAATAACTTTCTTTTCTTGTTTGATTAATTGTGGATTTAGGATCTCAAATACGTTTTGTCTTAAGAAAACATTGTTTAAAATACCGCCATTTCATAACTCTTACCTATCTATTATATTAATTGAATTCTACTTTACAAAATGGCGATCCCTACAAAAGTTAATACAATTTTGATAAAATCTAAAATCATTTCATCCAAATATAACCAGGAGCCTTGCGGAAATGAGTAAAATCGAATAATTTCCTCCTGACGGTATTCTGCACTGGTACTTTTATATCCAAGAGAAATTATTTTGGAAGAAAATGGCTCTTTTTGGACCTTTTTCGAATGAGGAAGTTTCGAGTAAGGCAATCAATTTAATTATATATTTTTTTAAACTGATTAGTATTTAAATTAAAATTTTCTTAAATTTTCTTCAAACGTAGGTTTGTGTGTGCATGTCTTAAGTTGAAAAATTGAACCAATTTTACATTTTGACAGATCAAGAGATAAATATCAATCATCAAGTCATCTACTTCACCTGAAAATATTTAAACAATTAAGAACGAATTTGACTATTGAAACTGAACACGATTAACACTTAAAACGGCTTTCAGAAGTTGTCGATATTCCTTAGCAATGATGACACTGTCAGCTCTTAAACGCAGTTTTAGTTTCAAGTTCGCTCAAATATCTATGAATATTAATCAACGGTCTCACATAACTTTCTCGTAAACAAACATAAGTACATAGTCACTATCTCCAACTAATTGTTTGGCAGTTACCTACCCATACCCAAAACTCCATGAGAGCCTGGTAGGTAATGGTGGTAGTAATAGTAATTGATAGTGAAATTGCGTTAATTTATCACTCCCATGAATCGTGGCTGCGAGCCCATTACAGGCCCAGGTGGATACTGACATCAATTTACTTTATTTACATTTTTACTACAATTGGACTCGACAGTAATTTAATGGGTGTTGCCTTTATCAATTATCGAGCTTTATGGCAGCACCGTCAGGGAAATTAATTGTTAAGCAAATTGACACCCTAACTCATTTACTCGTGTTATAGCTATGTCCTTTAGAAAGATAGTCGTGTTGGTAGTCCATTTTCTTGACAGTAATTTTCTTGACTTTATCTACTGGGAAGGTTTCATGATTAAAATGAATAAATGACCAGTTTAACTTTGCAACATCAAACTTTTGCCGTTGTTGGATGGACAGTTTGGGACAGATTTAAGTTATAAATTTTACAAGATCCTACATCAAATGGTTTTAAGCAACTTTTAATTATTTGTAGGTAATCAGAATTGATGGTATAAAAATAAGAAATCGTATCGGATTGTTTTTGTATCGCAAGCCATTTTTCTAGACATTAGACATACCTATCATATTGTAATATGTACTTTTTAGTAACAGTGCTACAACTCATATTTAATAAATTACCGTTGTTATGACAATCTATAAGTAAAAGTTGTTGTTCAATCAAAATAAATACTCTTGAAGACGTCAGCCTAGCAATCCATAGACAATATTGATTGACTGTCTGTCGTCGAGACGGTCGGTCAAGGCTGAGGTAGTTTTGGAGTTCACGATCATTTTTGCGACTCATCCGAACTCGTGTCCGCGCTCTTACTCTTGAACTACGCGTCTCGAAAAAGGTCTATAACCTTGAAATTAGGTTTTTATGTACTTATGCTATTTATCTATATTGGACTTTCCTCAAGGTCAACCCCTAAAAGGGTCTTAATCTCGACCTCTAGGTATGACACTTGAAAAAGGCGGAAAAAAGGTTTTATTGACATGTTTTTTTTTTTACATTAACAATGCTGATACTTGTACCCCTCAAAGGATCAAGAGTCTGATTATATATTTTTTCTACTGTTTATTAAAGTTATTGGTCAAGAATACACTTAGTAAAGTTATTCGTTTGAAATTTTATCAATTGAACGTAATATCAATACATTTTTATTTTGAACATACCCTAATGAAATATAAAATGTTTGCAATATTCCGCTTCGATGGCGACAAACCTTTGATGTATGTTTTTCAACAGTATAGGTATTATGTACTTTTTACACTATTTACAAATAAGCCTTGACAATTCAATAGTTTATTATTGTGTGTAAATAATTACAGTTTCACACAGAATTAACATTTTAAGATATATCGAGCTGAAGTCTTGCAAGTGATAAGACTCCGCTACACAAACCTTTACGTTTACTTTGTGTGACTGACTCCAACTTAATTTCTCTATCCGTTAAGTCTGAGACGTGTAAGTCAACGTTAAAACTATCTCAACTCTATTGAAACTTCGAGAAACTTTATCAGATTCCTACCCACTTTCGTCAACACCAGATAACACCTTAATGAAAACGCACTGCTGGATTTTCAACTTTCCGCTCAGCACCAGGAGTTGAAATTCCAATGTAATATCGTCATTTATTTAAGTGTTGCTTAATGAAAACGAGTATCAGAGGTGTGAAAGCCAACGCTAAAACTATTTCAACTGCCCTGAAACTTCGCGAAACTTTATCTGATTTTGTGAGCCTACAAACTTAACTTTACATCGAATTAGGACTGAGAAGGTTTTGTAATTATTCACGATGGCACGCGCAAAGTAACGAGAAAACGACGCTGATTTATTTTTAGTAATTCAGCCACGTTTTTGGTTGTAAGTGAGCATTTTTTTGCAAGATTTATGTGGCTAATATAGGGGCAATCTTTATGAGTGAGAGGAAGATTGTAATAAAATTACTGAAATTTCATATATGTTCAACTACATTATGAAACGAATTTTGGGAGTTTAAATTAAGTAACAAAATTGTTTGTACAATTATATGAGAACTACTATTGGTAAGGTTTTAAAAATAATATCCCGATGAGCCAAACAGATAGACTTAAAATATGTGCCATAAACGTTAGCGCGCAGTTCAACATTCATTTAGTGTGCAGTGTATTACCTACACTTGGCTTTATTTAGGGACGCTTTGATTGTAAGTTGTAGTGGTTATAGTTAATTAGGTATTAATCGTTTACGTTATTAACATGAAGAGAAAAAGAAAAACCTCTCTGTATTTCACTATCATTTTAACTAAATTAACGCTTAAAAATATCCAAAAACAACAACACTAAACACACTTTAAATCTATTTGCAGTAAACCGACTATTCAAGAGCAATTAAAGTAATTACAAAAAGATGCCAAAGCTTCCTAAGAGCGCTCCAATTATACCAATTAAAGTTATAAGTTAAAGTATCCGAGCCGGATGGCTTCGACTACTTAGTTAGGCTGCCCATCTATTGGAGCGTAACGGAGTATCTCTTTCTAACCATTGAAATAGAGCTGTACGCAGCGAAGGCCAAAATGCACTCAACAAGCGACAAGACATTCGAAGCGAAGAAAGCGAGCGGAGCGAACTCTGAGCGGCTGGTAATGTTTTATACTGACGAATACGTACATTGGTACACATTCAAAGATTCAAAGAAGAAAAAAAATCATTTTTCCAATTCTTATCCTGAAACACACATTCATAAAAGTAATCACTCCTTAATAACCACGACCACCTCCGTTAGCGCGAAAGGAACCGTGAAGGTTGAGGAATGAGTTTATTTATATTTACCTAGCTCCGCTCCTCAACGCGCCAATAGACAAGCAGCCTTAATTCAAACTCACCTGGATCCGTATAAGTGGTATAGTCTCCTCTTTGTACATAATATTTGTGTTTAGAAGTTAAAATCACTTGTTTTCTTTATTAAATTGTATGTATAAAGTACTCGGTGTAGTCTATTTTACAGGAATTTACATAATTGTGTTATGTTTCTAACGAACTATGTGATTTTGTGTAATGGTAATGCTATGTAGTTAATGCTCTAGGTTTGTCTATGTTGTTTATTTTTTGTAGATCCAGGGGCTCAAAATTATTGAAAGTTTTGTGAACATTTTCAACAGATAACTAGCATGACTCAACTTTGTGATTTATTTTGTAGTGTTGCAGAATCAATTTAAGTTTTGAGCTCCTGGTCTGTAGTGAGAGTAATAGTGATAAATGAGGTGGTGACAGTGTGTGAAGGTGATGTAAGTGTACCTATTTTAAACAATTAGGTATTGTAGGTAAGGAACAACTAGCCACATTAGATTGTCTACATAGCGTTGTGATTGGTGATAAAACTGCACACATACACATAACACACACAATAATTCTATGCGTGGTACTTATAGCAAATTATTTCATAAATCTCCCAATGATAAGGCCCGCTTGCACCATTAACCATTGAATACGTCAAACACTTCATATTAAATCAGCATTCAGTCAGTCATCTTCAAAAGATTGACAGAACACAAGGCGATGTTTTAAGAATGTTCAGTGTTTAATATTTTAAGTGATATATCGTGCAAGCGGGCCTTAGTCACAATACAATATTTTATCATTTTCAATTCGATTCAATCTACTTGGATATAAGGCTTATTTTCAATCAATTTATAGATGTGAATGAATATTACGAATGGACCTATTGCATTATATCTACTAAAATATTACTCCTAACAAGAATTTGATCCCCGAGGCGTATGCAAATGTACGAATTGAATTTGAATAATACATTAAGACGCTGTGAATAGACGACTTTTATGCATTTGAGGGGGTGAAGCAGATGAAAAGGGGACGAGTAGTCCCGCCTACTGCGAGGTGCATCGGCCGACTTTTGCCGATGCGCGACGTCCATTATTTATAGAAGCGTAATTTCACTACTCCAGTAACATGTAAGATTGGCCTAGCGCGCCGCTTGTCGACTTTGAACTGCGCCTCCGCGGCGAAAACTAGGTTCGAATCTCAGCAATCACATATTATTTTGTTTTGATTTATTATTTCTTTATTTATTTTTTAACTTATTTTTTACATTTTATTTTAAATATTCCTATATAAAATCACTATAAAAACATAAAAGATAGTAGTCTACCGGTATCGGGAACAGGGTCAGAGCTACCGGCGGTCAGGGCTCCAGAGACAGGAACCTCTTAACAATTCGAGCCATCTCGAGGAGTACCGTTTTCTGAATCAAGCCTTTGATCCAGCTGCCTAACGAGAGCCTCCTCAGGTATTGGTCGAGGCTGTTGGCAGTCGACAATGATCGCTGAATTCACATCCCATATGTCGACAACCTCGCGAGCCAAGTCAAGATACTTGATTTGCTTATCTTGCTCGGCTTTCACGAGGTTCTCGTCATGCGGGACCGTTATATCAACAATCATTGCGCGCCGCTCTGATCGCTCTTTATCAGACTTGTTGGTTGTAATAGTCCCGAGACTGATGATGGATTGATCCCAGTACAGTGTGATATTGCCTTTTTCAAGAACTGGATCGGGCCCATTCCGACGACCATTACGACACCGCCAATTCCACAAAGCTGTATTTTGTTGCTGATGGATAATCCTGGCTACAAGGTTGTGTCTATGCAACTACTCTCCGGTATCTAGACGAGAACACCCGGAGATAATGTGACGGATTGATTCGCCCGGACGGTGGCATGCCCGACATTTTATTATTTCAACCGTGCCGTCCTTCACAATATTCTTATTCTTATTTATAGATGGTGGAAGGGACACCGACTCTAAAATGGTTACCACGTATTGAGTGCATCATTCTGAATCCCCCCACAAATAAATTTTTCGTGGAAAAAAAAACAGCTGTTCCATACATTACGACCGTGTAGGTATTGCAGTTTTGTAGGAAACAGCTGTTTTTTTATTCCTACATATTTTCGAGAAGTTGTTTTAAAATTCGTTCTTTTTTTCTTATTTTTAAATAATATAATCAATAATTGTTATTTTCTAGAAAAGATTTTAGAGATAATAATTATGTAATAACAGATTCGTCTGACGAATAATAAATCTATACACAGGGTGGAAACTTTCAGTAGGGCAGTAAGGGGAACTACTTTAACTGTTGCAGCTACATGAAAATGGTCTTCGGAGACTTTTTTATAATCTACTCTTATAGATCAGAAGCTCATTTTTAGGGTTCCGTACCTCAAAAGGAAAAAACGGAACCCTTATAAGATCACTTTGTTGTCCGTCCGTCCGTCCGTCTGTCAAGACCGTTTTTCTCAGGAACGCGTGGAGGTATCAAACTGATATGACTGACTGATATGAAATATGAATTTCTATATGATACTTAGTTCTACTGTCCCTGGAAGCTGTAGAAAAATCAACCTTCTAAGTCAACGCAATCAAAAGATACAGCCACTTAGGCCGCAAATTTTCGAAACTCGCACGGGAATCAAAACCTACAGGGTACTTCCCGTGAACTTAAAATCTTGAAATTTTGTACGAAGTCACGTCTTATAGTACAGATATAGGAAAAATTACGAAAACCGTAAATTTTTAGTTTCGTCATATAAAAAAAAGTTATATACCCACAGGTTTGTACGGAACCCTCGGTGCGCGAGTCCAACTCGCACTTGACCGGTTTTTTAGGGTTCCGTACCTCAAAAGGAAAAAACGGAACCCTTATAAGATCACTTTGTTGTCCGTCCGTCCGTCCGTCTGTCAAGACCGTTTTTCTCAGGAACGCGTGGAGGTATCAAACTGAAATGACTGACTGATATGAAATATGAATTTCTATATGATACTTAGTTCTACTGTCCCTGGAAGCTGTAGAAAAATCAACCTTCTAAGTCAACGCAATCAAAAGATACAGCCACTTAGGCCGCAAATTTTCGAAACTCGCACGGGAATCAAAACCTACAGGGTACTTCCCGTGAACTTAAAATCTTGAAATTTTGTACGAAGTCACGTCTTATAGTACAGATATAGGAAAAATTACGAAAACCGTAAATTTTTAGTTTCGTCATATAAAAAAAAGTTATATACCCACAGGTTTGTACGGAACCCTCGGTGCGCGAGTCCAACTCGCACTTGACCGGTTTTTTAGGGTTCCGTACCTCAAAAGGAAAAAACGGAACCCTTATAAGATCACTTTGTTGTCCGTCCGTCCGTCCGTCCGTCTGTCAAGACCGTTTTTCTCAGGAACACGTGGAGGTATCAAACTGAAATTTCTATATGATACTTAGTTCTACTGTCCCTGGAAGCTGTAGAAAAATCAACCTTCTAAGTCAACGCAATCAAAAGATACAGCCACTTAGGCCGCAAATTTCCGCAAATTTTCGAAACTCGCACGGGAATCAAAACCTACAGGGTACTTCCCGTGAACTTAGAATCTTGAAATTTTGTACGAAGTCACGTCTTATAGTACAGATATAGGAAAATTTACGAAAACCGTAAATTTTTAGTTTCGTCATATAAAAAAAAGTTATATACCCACAGGTTTGTACGGAACCCTCGGTGCGCGAGTCCAACTCGCACTTGACCGGTTTTTTTAAAGGAAAACTAAAATTTCCTAGAACTATTATTTTTAAATAAAAAATCACGGAAACAACACAGTTATGTTAAACCGTTAAACACCGAAATAATTCGAAAGTACTGTTCCCAACAAACGTCTGTCACGTCTGAGCTCCCAAGCAAAAGTGACCGGGCCCTGAGACTCCTGAGAGCGCACCGCTTGTATTGTTCGCCCCCTCTACTCGCTGCGTCACCATGATCACGCGATATCCCTGCCATCTGCGCTGACGAATCCGCTAACCCTACATACATTTTTGTTTCAGAATTTTCTCTCTCCTACTTTAGACTTTAGAGAGGGCCACACATTTTTTACGGCTTCGGAAGCAAATGTCATCAACCATTGTCTTAAGAAAGAAAGTGTGCTAGAAACCTCAATAGCAATTTTCAAGAGCTGTCGATAGACACCCCACACAGTTACATGTAGGGAGAGCCACACCTATTTTTTTTTTTTTTTCATAATTTTACATCACTTTTATGTAGCGATTCTTAGAAGACACCTAGTCTCTAAATTTCAACATTGTGGTACCAATAGTCTGGGAGTAAAATGGCTGTGACATACGGACGGACAAATAGACAGACAGACAGGGCGAATTTATAAGGGTTCCTTTTTTACGGCTATATAGAGGAATAAAAATAATACTTTCATAATTTTGAAAATTTGCCATTTTGAGAATCTGCAACAAAAAACCATACACAACCAAAAACACCAAAACACTTTGTCGTTTCTGCCTATTTGCCTTTACTATTTCGAATTTGGCAATCTGCGTCTTCTAAACCATACATCTTCTAATTATACAGATAAATTAAATTGAAGTGACAGACACTTCAATTTAATTTATCTGTATAATTTTTGTTGCAATTTGCAATGACTTTTATATCACGTGTCAGAAAAGAATTATTGTGAATGGCGGCCAAACAAAGGAGCTAATCGTGCCCTTTTACTCGCACTGTATAATGTGAGAGTGAGAGAAAAAGCTAAGTGCGGTCATTTTAGTATCTTTTCTTTAGTGACGTAGGTTACAACTAAATGAAAATTACGGTGTATTCGAATACTAAGTGAGGAAAGACGGACGCGGAGAGACGAATGAAAGAGTGGACTTATGGACGGGGTGATGGGATCGATAGATAGATGTATGAACAGTAAGAATACATAAAGGCAATTGCTCAGTTTGTTAGGATGATCAGGCTAAACGTGGACAAGATCTTTATTAATAAAATACTTGCATTTTAAAAACTACATAAGTATAGGAAAGAAAATATTATTAAAAAATTGTAGCCAGATGCAAGAATATGCTTCAAATGGCATGTGAAAAATTGAAATTAATTGTCGGATAAAATCTTTGTAATAAGCATATTATTTTCTATAATCAATTTGCCAGTAGTATTTTGATGTAATCGGATTATTTACATATTATAGGATTGTATTTGGGTGGATAAAATAAAACTATTAGTTATTATTTGTTATTTTGACTTTATTAAGTCATACGTTTATTAAATAATAAAAAGTTGTAAGGAGCTCATCCCAGTTATTTTGTAGCAAATGAAATCTGCATATTCTGCTGTTTTAGGGACATAAAAATTCTAATCTGTGAATAACTTCACCCTTAGCCATGTTGGGACTACGAGTATGAGTCGCTGTGGTGATTCACAATCCGGGCAAAAACAAGGCTTGTGTGTCAGGGGCTCTTGTGAAATTGGGCTAGTTAATTGTAGGTGAAACAATTGTGACAGTTGGAGCAGGACCTGGTACTCGATCAGCTCGTTGCCAACATGGATGGCAAATGCGATCTGAGCCATGAACCTAGAACAATTTAATTCTTAGTTATTGCCATTTCAAAACACTAATCAATTGAGTTTCTAACAATTCATTTTGAATTTTTTTTGCTGCCCAGAGATTATATTAGGAATTATATTTAGGAATGAATTCTAACTAAAGAGGGTATAAGTAACACATAAAAAATAACACATTCTTTTATTCTGTTCCATAGAAATCAAATGTTGCTATTTCATGGAGAGTTAGAATAACTTTTCAGTAAACAAGTTAGTGTTATGTAAAAACATTTTTAAAAGCATAATTCTAATTCACATAATATTCTAATGTAAACTTAATAAAAAGTTAATCCGTCCTTACTTGTTGTGGTGCTATCCACTCACTGATAGCATTTCTTATATGTGTTTCTCTGTCCGAGTTTGTGTTGAGAATATGAGATCTGCTACACCGTATAGAACTTCCACAATTAAGACATAGCTCTCTTCGATGACCGCTTGATATGCTTGGTACATTTTGCTGTTCAGGTAAGTTATTTATTGGTAATGTCCAGCATGAGTGACAGACCAAGCTATGAGCTGTAACCTGTAAATAACAGATATTATTAGTTACTCTTCATTTCGGATTTTTGTACGTGTACCTGGCCACTATGGGATCTGCAAAAATATTTCTTTCAGAATTAATAATATTGTTTAGTAAAAATATTTTTAACCGGACATCTTGTCCACGCTTAGCCGAAAATCATATTGAACAGCATTGTCTTTCTTTAGCATCCGATTTTTTTTTATGAGGTTTTGCTTTGTTTAATTTTCTTTTCATCAGTCTTCGTTCTTCAAACTTTTTCAGGATGCTTTTGGGACTTTTCCCTAAAATTTTTATATGAAGTAGATGCCTCGGGTAGGGGTTATTAAAAAAAACGATTGCAGCACTGCAACGCGCGCGGTAACCCCGACGAAGAGATAAATTAATTCTCTTTCCCCCCACAACCTTTGCAATCAACCGTTACAATTGAACAAAGAATTATGGCCGGATATAGTTTGCAGCTGCTGGATGAGATGCGTTATGTCAACGACTCTTCGTCCATGAACTGGTGGGTATGCATTATCTTGAAATTTGGTCGACGGCTCAACGAATAGCACATCGTCAGTGATTTCTCTGTAATAAAAAACACGTCACTTTTTTATAAACAGAAAAGCAAAATACATAATTCCAAATCACGGCAATAACGCATTGTGTACGAATACAATGCCTGGACATACGAGTGAGTGGACATATAGACGAGTGGATAGGTATCTAGACCTTAGCGGAGAACCTACGTTCGGTGAGGTTAGTCTCCCTGTGTTATAATAACTATTATTGATTCAGAACAATCGGGCTGGAAGTCGCGAAGTTCTTCACACCACCTCTTTTGAAGTCGATCGCGGGGTCATCAGCTGTCCGTTGGCTCTCATTGTGTGATGACATTCGCCCATCTTTTAATACTTACTCATCATAATTTAATTTTGGATTGGCTCCTGGTGTTACAAATGATTTCCCAGGGTTTTCACGCTCAGAATCCTTGTGTAATCTAAAATTTAAACAAGTAAGTTTTTAAATTGGAAAAAATGCATTATTGTTTTAAAAAATAAATATAAAAATTCATTTCAAACAAGAAAATAAGAAAAAAGTAATAATTTTATAATTAAAAAAAAAAACAATTATATCAAAAGAAATCAACAAAAAGAATACATTTACTCTGAGGTCTGAACCCGGGGTTAGACATTGATGCAGAAAATTGACCCACGCATGAGATAGTTACACCAATCGAGCTATGGATATACATATATATGTATGTATATGTCGAAATTACGCATTTATAAAATAATACATACAATCAAAATAAGGTGTGCACAAAAAGTAAGGTACTTACTTTACACTTCGTTCATGTGTTTTGTTTCATCGAATAACATCTCTTTATTGTCCTCCGTATATTTTTTTTGTTACCCATTTTTTATAATGTACACCAGGGCCGAAGGCACCTAAGCCGATTCCTGCCGGTTTCCCTTCGGGAACAAAGTACTCTGTGTAGTCTCTTCTATAGTTAAATAGAGTATTACATCGCAGTTCTGTACTGTGATGTAAAACTCTATTCCATTTAATACATCATAGGAATGAAAACATCACAAAAATGCCAACTTTTTTCATGTCAAGAAATAACAGGTAGCGCCAAATAAACCGGCGCTCGGGTGTCAGAATTCAGATCTAAATTCGTATGTACGTGCACACGTGACTTCGCGGCTAGCAGCACCGTTTTTTAGGGAATTAGGTAAGCCGAAGATTATCGAGTAACGACAGGAGCAGAAATAGAAAATATGTAGGGGAGAACTAGACAGATAGTCGATAACGTATTTGGTATCAACTTTTTTTTTGTTGGCCTATTTATAAAAGATAAAATTACATTTATTTTGTTCATAGTTCCTCTACATTTTATTCTACACAATAAATGATGAAAAAAGATCAATTTGGCGCCTACGAAAATTTTTGCTATTTTAATCATGGGTGTTATTTTCGTGCTTTTCGGGTCACTTATAACGAAATTTAAGGCAAAACGAAAATAGAAGAAAATGGGGGTGAAGACAAAAAAAATAGTAGTATAATTTTCCTTAGGGTTCTTTTGACTCTTCGCCACTGATGTACACTGATTGTTTATTTACACAATTTATGACTGAAATCGAACATAAATTTACACCAACACCACAACTTAGAAATAACTATTCACAAAATAAGTATAATAAACAGCATTCAACAACAAACAGATACGTAAATGATTTTGAAAAAAATGACACAGATCCGTCAAGCAACACGCCTCAGCGGTCACTGTCACACCGCGTAAAAATGAAAGAGAAGCCAAAAGAGGATGCAATGGCGTGAGGTTTCGTTCGACCCGTTCCAATTATTTATCATTGAATATGTTAATTCTTACAATAATCTCATTTCAAACGATAAATAAAAACAACAGTTCCCTTTATTATTATATATTACATCACTGTTTTTAATTTTATAAAGATTTGTTCTTAGATGATAGAGTTACAATTGTTTGAATTTCAATATTTAATAGTAAGTTTACGATTTTTTTGTATCGGGAAAATTTTACGAAAACGTGTTTTGAACACAACGGTTCCCTCATAAATATGATCAAGATTAACATATATTTTTTTTGCTGCTCTAAAATGTATACATTTTGCTAAAAAACTGTTTTTGTGAAGCCCATTTTTACTATTCACAGCGCCTTAATTCTGGCTCTGTAATGACGAGCCGAAATATGAATATTATGTAGTATTGTGAGATAATAGAAATAGTAATGTTTGTTTAATTAATTGAAAAACAATAGAAGATCTAACCTAGAGAAAAACCTTATGAAACTGAGGGCGACAGAAGGGCAAAAGTAGACATTTTACAGTAGTGTAGGGGTCAACATCGAACTTAGATAAAATGGAATAATTATGCAGCCACCAATAGATTGACTAGTTAGACTGGAAAACTTGTTTAAAACACGGGAATAAAACATTTATTCCGCTGTTAAGAACATTAAGATATTTTTTAACCGACTTCAAAAAAAGAAGGAGGTTCTCAATTTGGTTGTACTTTTTTTCTTTGTGTTTTCTTCCCGATTAGACCCATAGAAATTTCATCAAAATCAATTCAGTAATTTGGTTTTTAAATCAAAATAGCTGTAAAACATATGTTATCCAAGTCAAAGAAATTTTGAAATTGATATTTGACAAGGATTTGTGTGTGATACGATAACTAAAAGGTAAATAGACATTTTTTTCCAAAAAAATAACCGACTTCCAAAAAAAGGAAAATAACGTTATTTTCGGAAGTCGGTGGCAAAAAAGTAAATGAAAATAACATCAGTCACCGACTTCCGAAAGTAAAGTTATGTTTCATATTTTTTTTGTGTTGTTTTGGAAGTTGGTTATTTTTTTAAACATTAATCATAAGTTTAATTTTATCTTGAATCTTCCAAGGAAAAAATAAATTTGCCAACATTTTAACGGTTTCTCAGTGGTTTTCATAGTTTCGTGAGGTATAATCTCATCTACATCAATATATTTATCTTAAGATTTATCAGTACTTATTTAGGTATTTAAAATTGCTTATAATATAAGTGCATAAAACAGGCTTTTTGTAGTGAACTGGCGTGATTGAATTCGACGATTTTTTTTTCTTATTTCACTAAATTTACAGTATAATTTAAAATCATGCAGTGCAAAACTAAACTTCATAATTATAATAAAAATTACTTAAATACACATTATAGAATAAGATGCAGATAGATTGGAACGTGCAAAAAATATAAGAAGACAGATAAAGTTCAAATAAAACTAACTACCAAAGTAAAATTTGTAATATACATAAAACATGGTTGAGTAGAAAGCATTAAAAACATTTGACTTGTTTCACATGCCTTTGAAAATTATTCAGAATGGAAATCTACAAAAAAACTTCAATTTGTAACAAAATATAAGTAGTTACCAACAAAACCTAATACTTAAAAATATGCACTTCCCAAGGGCTTTTCTTTCTAACCCATATCTATTACAGCATAACAAAGCCGTTGACCCAATTTGCAAATCATCTGTCCATCCCCTGTCAAAATTCCGAGCAATATACGCAAATACAGAGTGTCCGGGCAATATTCAGAAAGGAACTCGATGAAAAACGTACGTATGTAATCCAATCGGATTTGTTTGAAGTGGGACGCTGACGGGAGACGGCAACGATGACTGGCGGTAGTGTTGCCATGTGAGAAATTTGTTTTAAGTTAGAAAAAAAATAAAGTTGTTATTTTTTTATTGTACTCCAAATATAATTAATGACGCCATGATAAATTGAGTCCCATGATAGAGAGAAATCGAAACATAATTTCTAACTTTATTTAGTAATTCATACTAAAGAGTCATAGGGTCTCGAGTTCGTAGCCAAGACACGCACCTCTGATTTTTCGGAATCATGTAGGTATATTGTTTAATATCACTTGCTCCGGTGAATGAAAAATCGTGAGGAAACAAGTAGCTTGAGAAATACTTCTCGACGGCGTGTAAAGACAAGTCAGACGCCCACGGGCGTCATAAAAACTCTGTCACCAGGATAGGGAACAACCACACGATAGAGATACTTCATTAGATATTAATATAGGTAGTTTAGTGCTTGTGGCACAAATATTTAAAGTGTAAACAATTGTTGGTTGGCCAATAAAGTAAAAATAAACTTACAACGAACAAAATTTTCAATTGGATTCAAAATCAGTCGGGATAGTGATTTATTTATTTAATGCACAAGTAAAAAAACTGCAGAATAGCGGATTTAATTTAAATGATTTACGTCCTTCTAAAACAAAGAGTAAGAGAGAGAGCTCTGTGGGCAGAGAAATTACACTGTGCAACTTTGATGGATTGAGTTTTACTTGTGTCAGATGTATGTATTTTAAACTAGCGACCCGCCCCGGCTTCGCGCGGGTGCAATGTAGATACTGAAGTTTTCTCTACTATAATATGAATATATTATACATATTATAAACCTTCCTCTTGAATCACTATTTTATCTATTAAAAAAAAAACCGCATTAAAATCCGTTGCGTAGTTTTAAAGATCTAAGCATACATAAGGACAGACAGCGGGAAGCGACTTTGTTTTATACTATGTAGTGAAATCTATACTAATATTATAAAGCTGAAGAGTTTGTTTGGTTGAACGCGCTAATCTCAAAAACTACTGGTTCGAATTGAAAAATTATTTTACTGTTGGATACCCCATTTATCGAGGAAGGCTATAGGCTATACAACATCACGCTGCGACCAATAGGAGCGGAGCATTAATCAAAAATGTTACGCAGATGAAGTTGCGCCGGTCAGGTAGTAATTATTAAAGAAAGAAAAAACAATTACACTGTTAATATACTAGCAACCAGATCGGATAAATGCAATCCCAGTGCTGACAGATTTCATACCCTTTTACGTTCGAAGCCAAACGTTGGAAATATGGAAGTTTTGACACGTTTAATTCTGCTACGACACTTTATTGGCACTGTGTAAATGATTGATTGATTGAGTAAAGTATTTGGATTAACTTTGTGGTAGTTCTTAAAGCGATTAAACGACTGTTAATTACCTTGAGCAAATAACCAGGAATGAATGCTATTTTGGAAAACTATATCGTATTGTGACAAAAGTGAAATAGTAACTTATGATATATGAGATGCATTTATCGTATCCATGCATGTCATTGTAAGTACTCATCTTTATACTTTATATCATCAAGTGTGAAAAAAGCATTATGAAATCTTTTCCTTTTTAATTTGATTAATTATGGTCGCCTTACCCAAGTGTAAGGCGACCATTATTAATCTGCTGACACTTTTCAAGCGTCCTTCATTATTTCCAGTTCTTGACAGTCTGTGACACCATCTTGTAATTAGTTTGTTCAAGTGGGGTTTGTGGGAAAACCTCAGCCTCAAGTCGAGCCGTTTACCGTTTTTTCTTTGAGACTCCATACTTTGCAGTATACTTACTTCGCTTACTTTAAGTAACGTAGTAAACATGATGGGGTGATGCCGATCCGGTCTAGTGCATAAATGTGTGCTATGAGCTTTATGGGTCCTGTTCAATGTTACCTTTGGACATTGACTCAGTACTCGGCCTGGCTCACGCGCGGCCCAGTTAAAATTATGACTTGGTTGCATCTTACACGCATGAGTATGTGTTAGGCAAAAGTAGTATATATAAACTGTTAAATTGTAAATAAATTAGATTTGAGTTTTATATTCTTGTCTCATTACCCCTCACTGTGGCCAAGACACCTTTAGCCATCTCTGATCAGTCTATTGAGTCTGCGGGACTGGCAGTGAGTGTACCCTTCCCGAACCTGGGAATCCTGTCCACTATCCGTCTGTAACCTTAAGTCGCATGGTGCAGACATCCTGAACTTATTTATATATTTATTTATGACATACTAGGTATATGATAGGTTAGGGCTGTAGGGCTCGAACTGTTAGGCTCGTAAGTCTTTGTAGGTTCTTTTAACTTATCATATATTTTCATGTACAATCATACCCTTAACAGTACTTTTGACGACCCGAATGGCGCAGCGGTAGTGAGGCTGCCTTACGTTCATAGGGTTCCGGGTTCGAATCCCGGTAGGAGCAAGTGTTTGTTTAATAAGCATGGACATTTGTTTCCGAGTCATGGATGTTTATATGTATAATAAGTATGTATTTACAAACAAAAAAGTATCTATGTAGTATATCAACTATCTGGTGTCCACGACACCAACCTCGTTGCTTAGTGTGGCACTAGATGGCGCTGTGTGTAATGTCCAGCGTATTTATTATTTATTTATTTATTATTATTATAGTACTGCGGCCTTACGTGACGTTTGTTAAGGGTGGTTGTACAGGTCCCTTCATACAATTGCCAATGATAAATTACGAGTATATGAATTTAGCAAATAGGTTTTTACGTTTGTAAAAAAAATGTGTAAAAGTGTTTACTTTTAGGTTTTTTTTTAAACTAGGTGGAGGCGGTGTTTCGTATCTGACTACTCTGGGAAGAAACAGACGAAACAAACTCAGAGGTTATAGTGCCTTGCTTGACTTTATCAAGGCTGTTGAAGATGCGGATTATGTGGTGCAGCTATCATCTTTATATTTATTACTATTTTTTAATTTGCTATTTTTGAATGAAATCTGGCCCAAAAGAAGTAATCGACAGCTATCTACGACGTTGCTAATTTTCGGAAAACATAGAAAATCGCCAAAACATTGTAACCTAATGCGTCGTTTGACAAGCACCTGGATTAAAGCCTTCTTTGAGTAAACTAATTGTCAGTAGCCTGCTAACAAGCACAGTCGCTTCGTTAAAATGAAGCATCTGAATAGAAATAGTAAACCATAGGACGAGGAACAATAGAGATATTGTATGCCCTCGGTGACACGCTGAAGGGTAGCGGTGACGAGTAGCGAGCGATAGGATTTTGTTTCAGTTTATGTTGTTTTTGTAAAGTTGTGATAACATTGAATGACAAAATATTTTTGGATCAAGTTTTTTATTGTTTTCAGGACTTTTTGACTTGGGATCCAAGCCTTTTCACAGCATAAATGTAGGGGTCGGCTTCCAGTCTAGCCGAATACCAAGTAATTTTGTAAACATTGAGCGACTGTCAATCTGACTTACAAAACCCATTCGTTATAGGTACATATACATTTTTTCAAAAAGCAGAAAAATATAATATTAGGTACATAATTTTATTTATTTATTTTTATCTAAACAAGATTATTCCTAATATTTTCCAACAACGTACCAATTTTATACCACCAAATATGAAGATATCAAGATCACCAAATTTGAAGTACTAAACCTCCGTTTGGACTGGATTCATTAAAAGGCCATCTCCATCGCAATTCCCAAACTGAAAAAAAAAGAAATAAAAACTGGCTACCGTCAAACCGCACAACTGTTCAAAAAAAGAATGACAAAAAAACAAACTATACCGCTGTATTCGAAATTTAACTTGTTCCTCAACTCATAGACAAGTGCTGACAGGCCAAGCACCGCTCATTATGACCCAGATCTGCACCTCAGTGAGGCTTCATTTTATCGTTCATAGAGCTATCAAGATCGTATTTAGAGGCTGACAGTTTTTGTTTTTATTTTATGGTGAAATGAGACTTTATTGGTTGTTTTACGTGTTATAAAGTTACGTTGATTAGCAGTATGACACTGTTAAGGGCAATGTTGTCTTCTCGAGCCTGAATAGGTATCTCTCACACATGCCAGTGAAAGGCAAGACTTTTTCACAAATTCTGAGAAATATTTGTAATTTCCTTTATTTATATCCATACATATATATTTTTTACATTTTTTTTTTCAAATATAAAAAAATAGTAGCCCACTGGTATCGGGAACAGGGTCCAAGTTACCGGCGGCCAGGGCTCCAGAGAAAGGACCTCCTAGTAAGACGAGCCGTGACCAGGAGTACCGCTTTCTGAATCAAGCCCTTGATCCACCTGCCCAGTTTGTAATTTAATTATTATTCTCTTAAAAACAGTGAGAATGAACTTAAGAAACCAGAAGAATTATTATATGTCGGATCTGGTCACTGAATGAATTGCAGGCGCGCCAAGTGGTGGCAACACGAGACCTACTTACAAGTCTACCCACACTTATAAAGCGCCTCTACAAAGTCGTGAGGTTTCGAGCTCGCGGCGAGGAGGACATAGAGTGTCTGATCGCAGCGCAGTCAAGACGTCCCGAAACTGTACCCTATTCATTGTGCCCAGTGTTGTTGTGATTTCAACTAATTGGTTAGTTTAATAAAATCAGTGTGATTTCGTTGTACGAAACCTATCTTCTGCCCAGATAATGCTCGAGTGTAACGGAATAAATTCTGCCAATCCGACGTTATATACCTTTGAATTGCTAGTTTATTATATTAAAAAAAAACTTATTATCAATACTGAAGATGACCCGGGTACACCTCTAAAACCACTTTAGTGAACAAGAAATAATTTTACCACAATTATTATCTCGCTTCACCAACGAATTGTTAATCGTAGCTAGTGGCTATGTAAGCACGTTCGCGTTAATTTATTCAATTGATTAAAATTAAAACATTTTCTTACTTCAAAAACTTTTTTTTTTCATTTGGCCTGTTGCCAATGCTGCATTGCGTTCGTGACATGTTTGCTATTACATAAACATTACGCCTGTAATCTCTGACGGGTTAGGTAGAGGTGTACCTAATAGTGCACCCACATTTCGCTAGGGATGTTTAAGTCCCATGTAACCTATTACATGGGATAGGCCATCAATTATCAATCAGGGACAAATCAGTTACTACGTGTCTACTACTGAGAATATCCTGGAGAAGGTAAAACAATACGGTAAAATAGCACATAGTAACACTTTGCCCGAGCTGGGGATCGATCAAACTACCACATGCTCAGCAGTCGCGCTTGCAACTACTAGACCATCAAGGCACTTGCCTTTCTATTTAATCTATTCCCAATATTGGTATAACATTATCTTGTTTGCCGCTATTACGTGTAGGTCTCCTCATGTGTATTCAAAAATTCCAAACGTTTGAATTTCCAAGCTGCAAATGCGACAAATATTTTTATCAAATCGCACTTCCGTAGTGGTGGGTAGAATTGAATTAGTGATTCGAATTTGGAATCCAAAATTGGACAGACTATTATTGCTTTATTGGCAGCTGTTCTTGCTGGCTGTGTAAGTTGAAGTATCAATTACGTCTTGCAAGTAATTTTAATTAACGGAATGGCTACTGGAACAGGACTATCTACGAACAGAATCCTTACTTAAGTACGTCTCCTAACTACCCACATATCCCCAATCACACACAACACATCCACATGCGCACACACACTCTCTCTCTCTCTCTCACACACACACACACACACACACACACGCAAACAGTCACACACATCGCGTATAAAATATTAACTATTACTTAAATTAGCTTTATATTCATAGTCGCTCAGGTAGATCGACACAGTCTACTATTATACTCGTACATACTTACAGCATCACTTCTAAGCTGAATGTCTCTCAAGATACAGGTTTCTTAATTTGAGAGGCAGGGTTTTCCATACTGTGTTCAGATTTCAGTTCTTAGATTATATTGCATTGTGTTACTACCAAAGCTCATTTAAACTGTGTTTATATAAAACATGTTAAATCTGTATTTTTGTGAAATAAAGTTATTTATTTATTATTATAAGTTGTACTCATTCTATAACTTCGTGAAAAGATCAAGGTTAGTTTTGAATTTAGAAAAACTAATTCGACAAAAAATGATATTAATCCTTTAAATTATTTCAGCAAATCTTGATCTTAATAATTGTTCACCGCTTTTAGTATATCCCGGACGTTAACAATGCCATAAAGCATATAACGCAAAAATATGCGGAATATTTTTGCGTTATATGCTTTATGGCATTGTATCTTTGAGAGCATATTATTTAAATGATTAAATTGACGTTATTACTTGCAATATTTCTTCAAATTAATCGCATTTTTATCCGAGACATGGCATATCCTTAATCGAATTTATTCATTCCCTAGTTGGTCTGGGACGACTGTCCGTATTCGTCAGTGACTAGATCCCAATTATACAACATGATCGGGGAGGCAGCTGAACAAAAATGTCAGATGTAGGCGGATCAAGTGTGTGGAAATTCAAATATAAGGCTATTTACAAATCTGCGACCGTATGAAGGTCGCATATATGTATATCTGTTTGGTCACGTTTTTAAGGTTACGAACAAAAACGACCGGAACCTTTATAATCTCAATTTCTTGTAGTGTTGTTTTTACCGTGGGACTATACAATTTAGGACTCATAGAAGCCATTTGGTGAACTACATACTTATTTCATGTCAGAGTCTGTCCAACGAACGTCAATTTTACTTGATAAGAGAGAAGGTATTTCCAAAAGGGCTGTTGAGTTATGAATAACGTCTGCATATTAATTATAAAATTAATATGCGGACGTTATTTATTTTTAACACGAATAATTGTAAACTCGAGATGATGCTTAAACATAGAACAGTTTTGATTGGTTAAACTTTTAATAGATGCGCAATCAGCACGAATCCCGTATCCGCGATTGTGTGCACACCCCAACACGCATGTGTAATGTGAGTAATTGTTTATTCAACGGTTGGGACGAATTCTGGAATCAGAATAGTACGAGCGGAATACAAGAGCGTTTTAACAGGGTTAGTGATTATTTTACGTTGTGTCAAGTGTGGAAATAGCTAATCTGAAATTATGTCCAGGTTATACATGCACAGGGGCACCGGTAACAATGTTTTTATAGTAGCATTAAATTCGGTTTTCGTAGCGTAAGTGTTACTACCGATTTGCGTGATTATTTTTTATTAGGTAGAGGAAACCCGCGCGGTGGTCCCATATAAATTTTATTAACTTTGCTTGAGTAGTTTATGAGTTAGCTCAATTTTGTCCCTGGTGTCCTGAAATACAAGTCACGGCTTAGTTTGCCTAAACTAAGCCGTGACTATGTATGACTATGTTGATTTTTGGGATACTGGTGCCTACCAGTATCCCACAAATCAACATTGTCATACATTATAATGATATTTTTTTCTATTAGTTTTAGTTAATAAGTGTTATTTGTGGAAGAAAATAAAGATTTTTATTATTTTTATTTATTTAGATTATTTTATACGTATTTTTTCTTCTTGGCTTACGCTGATGACAGGATGGTATCTGTATAAGTTCTAGTTACAATGTAAAATTATTTAATGACAAGAATTTGTATGGATACAACTAAAAAGGGTATTTTTTTCTTTCGTTTCTCTATTTTTTTTAAGTCTAAATTGCACAAGTATAATAAGGATTAATGAATGTAATTTCTATAGTTTAAAGGAATTTATGGATCAAATAAATGTTGATGTCTTGTAAAATTGTGCTAAACCTTGAAATTTTGCATACTATGTTTATCTTAGCTAAACTTGTTTGAGCCATTCTAATTTTATCTAACAGCATTGTATACCAGGTTTTATGCAAATAAATGTTTTTATGTTTATGTTTAAGTGGTCATTTTATGTGGTTTTTTTAAGTTGTTTTTTAAGGGTTAGTGTGCTGCTTTGTGTGTGTAGTGATTATGATTATTTGCTTTAATCCAGGCTACAGTAAATTGGTAAACATATAGAGCCTTCATTGTTCCCACTGCTCGGGGACATGCCTTATTTTTGTGACTCTCAGTTGGATCGGGTTGGTAGCTTGCACAAAAATTTTTTTTTGCTCAAAAAATCCGGCGTAGTATAACAACCGACGGAAAATTGTATTTGTGCCTGTAAACAAACACAATTTTCCGTCGAATGTACATACGTACTTAGGACGGATTACAAAAAGGTGATACACAA
Source organism: Standfussiana lucernea (assembly GCA_964057025.1). Classification (NCBI taxonomy): domain Eukaryota; kingdom Metazoa; phylum Arthropoda; class Insecta; order Lepidoptera; family Noctuidae; genus Standfussiana; species Standfussiana lucernea. Next base: position 11,792,879 of record OZ059805.1, read on the forward strand.
CAAATTCAATACCCACAAAGCTCCCAAATATTGCTGCTGTGTAAGGGATCAATCAGTTGGCAGATATCAATGAGCTCATAATTCCTGTCAGCACTCGAATGACACGTGTCAAATCCGCTCACACCTGTAAACACGGCTTAAGCCACAATCAACCGAATTGGTTTTTAAGCAATACAAGCTGGATATCAGCAATACATATTGGTGTTATGATTTTTCCAACACGAATCAGGTTTTTTTAAATTATTTAACTTGATTATGAAAATGTAGCATTGTATTTTATCAGCGCTATTAACAAAGACATTCAAAGATATTTATGATAGGTGGAATAAAATCGTATTGCATTTGCAAGAGCCAACTGGTTGCTGTCGATATAGAAGGCATTTATTTTTATTAAAGAAAAGAAAGAAAGAAAAAGTATTTATTAGTCTCTCACTGGACAAAAAAAAATGGTAACTTGACAACAAAACAAGATTTAAAAAATGTAAACTTAAGAACAAATTAAAATAAAACTAACTAAACTGGTCCTGTACGAGGCCAAAAGGCCCCTATCTCAGCATGGTGCTGTAACATAGCAGAGCATGGTATAGTAGATAGTATTACTTTTACCGTGATCATTGAATTATTGAAATATTAAAAAAAAAGTTAAGAGAATCGTTCAACTGTCTACTTTGAATTCCATTTTTTTTTTGAAGATCGTTATTCTATTGTTCATAAACACATTTTGAAACAAAGTAGAGACTAACATTAATGTAGTTAGATAATTGAAACTGAACCAATGTATTGTAGTCCAGTTTTAGTTTGTTTAGCCAGCAAAACTTTGTTAATTTAGAAACCACTTTAATAGTTACATTGATGGAGGGGTTACGTTGGCACCGGATGGTTTTGCTTCCTTATTGTGGCCGAAAGGCGGCAGTAAAATATTCATGGATACACCTTTAGGGTTATTTAAATAGGCTGTTTATACAATGCTTTGCATTAAATTTTCGTCTGCATAAAACAGAATCATTGGTGAAAGAAAACATCGTGAGTAAACTTGAACTCATACTACTAACTGTGTCAGTCTGAAAACGCCAATCTGCCTTGAGCAAGCGTGGAGAACTGGTAATTCATTCTCGTGCTTTTTCTGCATCAAAAAAGCGTTTGCCCTGCGGTGCGTTCGTTTCAGCCGGGTATTATTGTTCATTTTGATAAAACAACAGTATGGCCTCTTTTCCATTACACGGTTTCTCGCCGTGAAAATCTACGGTTAATTCGCCGCGTGTAGGCACGGTCGTCAGTGTGGTATGGATCACTATATGAGCTTGTCGACATGCACGGTGGCGCCAAGGCACGGCGCCGCGGCCGCGTGCGCCGTGACTGCCCCTCGGCGCGCCGCGTCTACGCACGGCGTGATTTTCACCAGTGTTGTATGGCAGTCTATCGGGGTGTGTCGACGGTGCCGGACGTACGCACGGATTCGTGACCGCTTATATACGCTGTTTTGCGATTTTATTATAAAATGAACATAAATCAAGAATTATTAATTACGTTGATTCAAGAAAGGCCTGTAATATGGGATAAGACCATCGACGATTATAAAAATAAGCGGCTTAAATATGATTCCTGGAAAGAAATATTTATTCATTTCCAGCCCACATTTGAAGATTTAAGTGGTGATGAGAAAAACAATTTTGGTAAGTTACAGATATTTTAACTTTTTACTTATGCATAGTTGTTTTGATAGGAGAGGCGACCTTCGTTAGATACAAAATATTGTGCAAATCTGTTGCGAACTTCATTAGCCGCCAAACTTCCGCGAACTGCATTCGTGATAGGTAACTGGATTAGTTCCGATTCTGAATCAAGGGTGGACTCATTTTCACTCGCATTGTGAAACTGAAAGTTTTCCTGCTTATGTATAAAATTTTGCAAAACACAACATGTTTTCACAATATCAACTGCCAAATCGATGGACACATTCATTGGCCGGTGAAAAATTCGCCATTTATTGGATAAAATGCCAAACGCACATTCAACAAATCTTCGCGCTCTGGTGAGTCTGTAGTTAAATGTACGTTTTAATTGATCAAGCTGATGACCACCAAATGGACGAAGCAAGTGATAATGCAAAGCAAAGGCTTCGTCCGCAACGAACACATATGGCAAATCGTAGTCAATTCCAGGCAAACGTGTTGCATCGGGTAGATTTAATCCGTTGTTTGTTAAATTTTTCCAAAATGGGGTCTCTTTAAACACACTGGAATCACACTCCTTTCCGTAGGCGCCAACGTCAACAAATATAAAGTTGTAATCGCTATCTACTACTGCCATCAAAACTATAGAAAAAAAATGTTTGTAATTTAAAAACATCGAGCCACTATCAATTGGCTTAATAAGTCTGATGTGTTTTCCATCGACCGCTCCTAAGCACAGCGGGAAGTTGGAAGATTCTTGAAATTTGCTTGCAATGTGTAGCCAGTCTTCTTTAGATGGCATTTTCATATATTCTTTATACAGTTCTAACCAAATGTAGTGGCATACTTCACGTACGATGCAACTTATGGTTTTTATTCCAATTCTATAGCTGTAGTATAGGTCAGTAAAGGTATCTCCTGTTGCTAGATACCTGAAATATAAAACAAAACGGTTCAGGTTCAAATACTAAAACCCCATTTTAGGTCGGGGTCGATTCAGTTTAGGTCGGGGGTTTTTATAAATTTTGAATTTAATAATTATTATTTATTTATTTTCAGGGCAAATGGTGATGAAGAAGTGGACCAATATGAAAGATAGCTGGATAAAATATGACAAAAAAATTAATGAATGTAAGTCTGGTTCTTCAGCAAAAAAAATAAGAAAATATATGTTCTATGATGAAATGATGTTCCTAAAAAAAAATGTTGAGCATCGCAAGACCGATTCTAACATGACTGAACATGTTCATGATTCTAGCCTCAGTAATGAAAATTTTGATAGTGCAGTCCCGAATCAATCAAGCTCGGGATACACTGAACGGAGTGAGACGCAAAGGGCTAAAAAAAAAAGAAAAAATGAACTAAGTGAAGTTGACATTAGGTTTATGAAGTTTATGGATTCAGCAGAACGAGATGAGAAAAAGAAAAGCCGTAGTATGAACTTTTTTATGGGAATCGCTGATACAGTTGACAAGTTCAGTGATGAAAATATGATAGACTTTCAGTTTCAAGTAATTTCAATAATTAAAAATATTCAACAAAGACAGTGTACTCAGTATATACCTACATCAAGAAACCAATGGGATCAAGGCCATCAAGGATATTTAAGTGGTACAGCATCCTCAAATGCGCAATCGTCAACATATGGATATTCTACAGCTGCTAGATCGGGCTATGGAATAAGTCGTCCACAGACGTCTTCTCATGATTTTGGACACGGTTCTGGTTTAGAGCCAATCCACTACCGACCCGAATCACAATTATCTGTACATAGTGTAAATGCGGAAAGTATCTCGGCAGATTCTCAAGTTTCTATTGAAGACGAATTCGATTTTAGTACCGCACTTGAGTAGCATTTTCAGCGTAGTGTATTTTTTGATTTACTTGTTCTTAAATTAATAATTATTAAAATTCAATTACATGTAATAATTTTGTTTGTGTGCAATAAACAATTTTAAACTAAAATATGTCATTTAATTTTGTACCTACTTACCTCAGAGTTACAGCCAATCTTTCTGCGGGCGATATACTCTCTCGCATAAAAGTATCTTGATGTTTTAGTTCCTGGGATAATTTTTGGAGCAAGTTGTCGAATGTAGTTTTCTGCATTCTAAAATAATTGTAAAACTTGTCTTCATCTTCTCTCAATTGATTCTTGACAAGTGTATGAAACGCGCCATATTCCTCCCTTTTTTCTAAAATCGGATGTATCCAAAACCTTACTTCCCTTTTTTTTTCTATTTTCTTTTTCCTATATATGTAATAAGCAACTATAATCTTTTTTTTCGTAAGAAAATTCATGACGCAGCACGTCCTACACAGCCCGAGTAAAAAGCGCTACTAGCCAGTACTTACCAATGTCTCGCGCGGTGATTTTGCCGTATCATGTACAAGCTAGCACGTTTTTTCAACCGTACGGCTTACACACCGTACGTTGAACAACCGTGTAATGGAAAAGAGGCATTAGTTTGATTTTCCGTTCGAACCCACGCCTTCGTTTCTATCTAGTGACAGTTTGATTGACAACAGTAATAGGTATTTGCTGGCGAAACGATGGAAGAGCGGTAACGAGTATTACGGCGCTGAGTGCGAGTGTCCGTCAACATCATTTATGGTAAAATAAATAAAGTAAAATATCAAAATGGAATATTGTTTCCACTTATTCAAATAATCGAAAATGGACTACTACTTTCCATAAATGTTAATTGTAATTTAATTTCAACAACGAATCATTCAATTAGGTGGTGAAGTATGTATGCCATTAATTTTCATAATTTATTTTGGACCCAAAACGACAATAAAATCAACTATTATATCCAGATTAGAAAAAAAATCTGGGTGTTGGGTTTTTCCATCACGAATTTCTCAGTCGCAGCCAGGGAGTCTGGATTTTTGCCCCGTTGATGGCAATAGGCTCGCCCTCTATTACATAGGACTTAAACACAACCGACGAAGTGTGCATGGGTGTACTATTAGGAACACCTCTGCCTAAACCTTCGGGGATTACAGGCTTGATGAAGAAAAATCCATCTTCAATATTCAAACCAGGCAAGCCCAGCCATATTCCCCGTTTCAAACAAACAGGAAACAACGATGTATACCCACAACTCTTTGTACAGGTGAATATCTATTTCCGTGATCATTCGGGAGCGCTCGGATAGACTCGTGTCATCTCGTGACAACTCGTGTCTGTCAACCTTTTACGTGTATATCAAGTTGTCAGTGAATCCGGATTGTATTTTACGATAAAAACCTTTTTGTTTCTTTTTTGAGGTAGTTTTTGTTGATTCTATTTCTAAAGGTGCTTTGATTTTTTTCGACATTCATGCCATTACTGTATACAATCTGTCACATGTATGTTTTTGTTACTGATATAAACACTGATGACAGTGACAGTGACAAATCGATGGATATAGCTAACGAGAGATTTACGGGTCGCGTTAGCACTGTTTGTTTATGACACTGAATCATTATGTGCAGGTACCTAATAGAAACAATTATACAAAACTATGCTTGACCATGGTTTGGAAATTATCCGTTTGAAACATTCTTCCGGGATAAAAAGTAGCCTATGTGTTAACCCAAGTTATGTTCATGAAAATGCGTAAAGAGGTCAATTGGCTTTGGCAAACTATTGTACTGTCCTTGATCTGTTTGTGCTAGCTGTAAGTCTCTCATTTTATTTAAATAAAAAAAACCGATAGACAGATTTAATTTCGCATTTTTAATATCAGTATGGTACACCATTATGAAGAATTTTTCATTTAACTTAGTAGCTAAGAAAGTAAAGTAAGAACCAGCTTTGCGAACCCAAAGGAAATGAAATTCCCATCAACATTAATTTATTTCACAAAAACGAAAAATTCCTCGCCCAGGGCAATACGAGATTACTTGTTAAGACACTTATTTCGCCGCTATCTTTAATTCTAGAAACATTAACTGCAAGTGACTTCAAAGCTGCAAGTTGCTTGAGACTGTATTTACGTTGGGATGGAAGCAAAAGATTTGCTTTAGTAAGTTGCTTCAAGCGGCTGAAAGGGGCATGACAGGTGAAATACTTTGATTTATAGCTTTGTTTGTTGTCAGATTATTCAAACCGACATAGTTCTTGACATTAATTGCTTTCCCATCAATCTTACCATTAGCAAAATATCAAATGCTTAATAGAGTTTGGACTCGTTCCTGACTGATTGGCCAGAGAAGGTAAATACCGGGAGAGTTGGAAAAGAATAGGGGAGGCCTTCGCCCAGCAGTGGGACAGAAAAGTTTAACAAAATATTTTTTTTTGCAAAATAGTTTTTAAGTTATCGTATCCCACACAAATCCTTGTCAAGTATCTATTTCACAATTTCTTTTTCTTTTACTTGGATGACATATTTTTTTCAGCTATTTTGATTTAAAAACCTAACTACTGAACCGATTTTTATGAAATTTCTATGGGACCAATCGGAAAGTATATCCTTTCAGATAAAAGATTTCTTTTAATCGGTTCATAAATGACGAAGATATGAGGTAAAAAACACAACAAAAAAAAAATGAGAACCTCCTCCTTTTTTTGAAGTCGATTAAAAATAGCCTTAATCCTTGCTTACTAAAAGCATGCACCTCTTAGTTTTTTTTGGTCTCAAAAAAAGCATCTCCAAAATACATGATGTTGTTCTTTAGACAGGCTATGTGTGTAGTACGCGCCACCTGGCGTGCGTCTATGACCAGATGTATGAGCCTGGAGGAAGCAAAGGAAGTATGACAGGATCGTAGCAGGTGAAGTTCTGTAGTTTCTGCTTACACCCATGGAAAAAAGATATAAGTTATTTATGTTTAGGTAACATAACATAACATCACGCTGTAATCTCCGAAGCGTTAGGCAGAGGAGTACCTACCTTATACCACACCCCCAATTCGCCAGTTATGTTTTAGTCCCATGTAATAGGGCGATCTATTGCCATCAACCGGGCACATATCCAGACTCCGTGGCTACTACTGAGAAATTCCTGATGGAAAAACCCAATAACACTTTGCCCGACGTAGGAATCGAAACCAGCGCCTCATGCTTAGTAGTCGCATTCGGCCGCTGGACCAACGAGACATTTTAGGTAACACTGATTGAAATTTGGAAGTACCTTCACAGCGAAGTACAGCCTTTGTCCTCCACTATTTATAACACCAGTACCTAATTTATTAAGTCGTTAGCTGTCATGTATGCTAAGCCAATAGCTCGACTAATGACTACGCAACTCATACGCCCATTATAACTGCGATAGGGATATTATAAATGACCATTTGTTTGTGGAACTTTGAAGTGTTGGTAAGGAGTTGAGGTGTGACAAGATATTACGTGGTAAATTATGCTTTATTTAGAAAGCAATTTCCATGCTGAAACCACCATAATTAAATAAAAACCCAAACATTTTGGAGTTTTTATTCATGTTCTAGTTATTTTTTACTAATCTACTACCTTTTGCCCGCGGCTTCGCTTGCGTTAGGTTGGAAGTTTTGAATATAGCGTGCGACTTCAGGGAATAATTTAGCTTCCAATTAGTGAAAGAATTTTCGAAATGGGATTATTAGTTCCGAAGATTATCCGCTACATCCAAACTTAGAAACGAACAAACTTAATCCCGTAATAATATTAGTATAGAATCGCAACCTCAAATCTGCTGTTCCGCTGTTCTCAAATAAAGAAAATGAAAATTATATTTCCCTCTCAACAGCTCTCAAATGAGAAAACTCTATGAGAGACTGGTCGCTTTTGAAGTTGTTATAAGAAATTTAGAGGAATTTCTTAAAAGCCCCTAACCATGAATTTTCATAACTGATGCGTCATTCATATCCACGGGCGAAATATGGCCTCAGTGATATTGATCTAACTAGACATTAACATAGACACTAGTTAACACTTCATGGTATTTATTTTAATAACATAACATAACATCACGCCTGTAATCCCCAAAAAGGTAAGGCAGAGGTGTGTCTAATAGTACACCCACATTTCGCCAGTTATGTTTTTAAGTCCCATGTAATAGGTGGCGAGCCTATTGCCATCAACCGGGCTCAAATCCAGACTCCGTGGTTGGTACTGAAAACTTCAAAAACTAATAACACTGACCTACCTGGGGGAATCGAACCCCAGGACCTCATGCTTAGCAGTCGAGCTTGCGACCACTAGCCTAACAAGTACTGGGAGTGGAGAGGACTGGGTGTACGATGTATTTATTTAAATATACACCAGTAACAATGAAAACAATAAAAGTTCAAGAAAACAATAGTCGTTAAAGCACATCGACCTGTATTATTGCTTTAGATTGCTTCTCATATAGCGCTGCTGCAAAAGAGATTGTTTTCATGCAAACATTTACTCGAAAACGACCCCATATCCTCTAAAGAGTTCCTTTGCAATCGAAGAGAACTTTTGTTTTGGAGCTCGATGTGATCTTTACAACTGGTCAAGCAAAAATCAACTCTGACTACATTTACGATAAAGTAAATACGGTTACACTCGTAAAGAGAAACGACATACTTCGCTACATCTATGCAAATGTCAACTGTCAAAAATCCTCAAAAACTTACGCTTCAATACTTATTTTTAGCGTGACGATGGCAATCTAAATTGTGTCGGCCCAGAACTGAGCCACGAGGTTGGTTTTTCAGTAGCGTCCACCAGTTTCTGTTATGAACGAACAACAGGACACGCAGGACACGATATCAAATGCCCCATCGTTTGTGGAACAGCACTACATTTACACTCCAGGGCAGAGTCATCAATGAATCTCCACCTGAGCAGATACTGACTTCCATACGCATATGTGGCATACGGAGCGAAGGCCTGGGGACGACAAAGGATCCATTTTATTATAGTAGTAGTTCCTGTGGGATAATTTCCGACCTTCACGCGGGCGAAGCTGCGGGCAGAAGGTATAATGCACTTAACTAACATAACATCACGATTGTAATCCCCGAACAGTTAACCAGAGGTGTACCAAATAGTACACCCACATTGCACCTGTTATGTTTAAGTCCCATGTAAAAGTGGGGCGAGCCCATTGCCATCAACCGGGCACAAATCCAGACTCCGTGGCTGCTACTGAGAAATTCCTGAAAGAAAAACCCAATAACAATTTACCCGACCCGGGAATCGAACCCACAACCAGCTCAGCAGTCGCAGAGGCAGAAGCTATAGTGCACTTAACTAAGTTCATTTCACATTTGTTATCGATTTTACATCGCCACATTTCCCGGTAAATCCAAGAATTAGAATTCCTTTGAAAGACGCGTTAAAGATAGAACTTTGTCGAAGAAAGTTTACAGAAAACTGCGGTGTAAAGTAATAAATCATTAAATAGTTTAAACCTGTCGAGCGCTTTCAAATCTTTTCGTCTTAAATCTTAAGATTCTTCTAAAGTTTGTTTAGAAAGGTTAGATGGGTACACTAATAATGAGTTTAACTTTCTAGACTATTTGGGTGATGTAGTAGATCTAAAGTTGTACGAGGATAAAAAAGTGTCCTTAATTTGTCAGTTAACAGGACAATGCCTAGATTGTGGTCCTGTAGTAACTACAACATTTCAAATGAGACACAATTTACGTTTATGTCGATGGAAAAATAGCAAAAATTAACAATTCAACATTTTAAACAACCCGATATCAACAAACGTACGAGAAAATTGCTCAACCAAAATATAGAAAAGGCACACATAGAACCGATCATACGAGCATTCCGTGGTTTTTGGCCAAAGCCTTTGTGCAACGGAGGTCGACGGTAAACCGGTGTCAGAATGGCTAAATTGGATATACAGTTTGACGGCTTCGACAAAGTGGCTTTCGATCAGGTATATTATGATGGACAACCCAAAAAGTATTGGAATGACATAACCTACCGAAAATTTAATATTAATCCAACTAAATGTCAATGTAGAAATAAGAAACACTGACAGCGACTGCCTCTTGCTTACGCCCTTTGTATTTGATTAAAAAAAGACATAAAAGACGAAGAGGAAGATATTTCAATAATAAAACCACAACATAGTTTGGAAGAAGGCTATTCATATTGATAATGATGAATTGCCAGGCATATAGAAAACTGATATTCCCCTCGTAACTGTTGAAGTGTGTCATATAAAAACGTGTATCTTGCAATTATCTCTCAAAGTACAGTAATACAGTTTAATGTAGCAATTAAAGACGTCATAGTCTTCACAATCGTGTTACCCGTATCAAGTTTATGGATTCAAGTAAGCACCTGTCTTGAAAGTGGAAATAAACACGGGAAACAACTTTAAATTGCTTTACGGTAATTTGTTAAAACACTTCAGAAGCTTTCATGGCTGCTAAAGAATTAAGTTCTAGTCGAAAGAGTAGCTTTCCCCCCGTTTTTTTTGCCCGTTAATTTATGTCATTAACTACCCGTGGATTATTCAATTAAAATTCGTTCAGCTGTTAAATTGTGTTTGAGAAACATACATCCAAATATTTCATTTATCTTACTAGGCTAGCAGAATTGTTAAGTTCAAGATTGTAAATTAAGACGTGGCGGACATGGAACTGCTCTAAAACCAACTAAACAGTTTTTAAGTCACATCACAGTGCTGAATTCCTGGTACAAATGCATGGATCTATGATGTTTTTGACTGCGTTACAAAACGTCAAAAAGGTTGTATTTGTCAAGTAACCTTTTCTAGGATTTTTTTATTAGCTTAAACAGTCTTACTCCGAGTCAAGAGTCTCCCCATTCCTTGCACTTTTCCCAATATCGTGATCCTTTTCGCCAATGTACGAAGAGTTCAACTTTCATCTTTCCTTTAATCTCGATCATAAGTATATCGTTTCGAAAAAGCTCGTATAATAATCTTCACAATTCCTATACAAAACAACTCAATGGCTGAACAGTACGGGTAAAGGCCTGAAATGTTGAGTAATCAATCAGTAGCTATTGTAATGTGGCCAACAATACCGATTGTGTACGTAAGCCGGGCTGAACACACAAGTAACTACAAACAACTAATAATCGTCAAAATGAATGATTTTTGGTTGGTTTCGATAACCTTACTTACTGGTTTCTGGAACAATTTAAGCTCTTGTTCAATCGTAAGTCAACGTTCACTCGACCGCATGCCGGTGGTAATACTCTAGCTTTGAGCTGCTCTAGCGTAACATGGAGCTTCGATAGAATAAAAGACTAGATTATACTAGTTTTTGTTAACCACGACGCGCAGCCGACTAGTACACGGCCGTTGATATAGCATATTGCTTAGAACATGCTAGGTTTTGCTGATCATCACCTCTGTTTCTTGACACACTTCCCACGTGCTGGAATTTCTCAGTAGCAGCAGCCTGTTGTTTGAAAGTTGTCAGTATGACACCCTCGTACCTTGGAACGCACGTTAAGCCGTTGGTCCTGCGCCTGATCTCTTTAGGGTCGTGTCGGATTGTCGTGCCATCAGATTATGAGAGTGAGTGCACTTTAATATGTCCTGCATGGTCAACTAAGCCTCTTCTGAGGTAAGCCGCCATTGCGATCGACCATAAACAACGGTCGGTCATGATATTTGGCTCGTTATTTTCAGGTTAGACTCAGTTAGGCTTGCAGAAATCAGAGGCTACTGGCCTTTGTTTGTTGTTTACCTACTGAATGTAGAAGATTTTGTTTTGGATAATTAGAAAAGGACATTGTTTAGAAAGTCGGAAATTGTGCCAAGCATGTGATGAATAATATGACTGAAAAAAGTTTTCCAACTTTTATTTACAAAGCGAGACGAAGGATTTTCGAGAAACTTCTCGTTTCTCTAAAATCGTTTCCTCGAAAATGGCTTCCTTTTTCTTTTATTTTTTTCTTTTTAATTTTAAATAATCTAAATACGGATTTACCATTATGAGATTATATTAACACTCTGATGATATTTCTATATTTACAAATAATAAAAATTCTAGTTCCTTTTATGTCTGCCTGTGTGACCGCGTTATTCGTCTAAACTGCGAAATGGATTTAGATGAAATGAATGATGAAAAATGTTTTTTTTTTTAATTTCTTTTTTTTTGACGCAGTTACTTTGCATACATGCATGGTGATTACTTTAATAAATACTAGCTAATGCCCGTGGCTTCGGCCGCGTGGAGCTCGGTAATCTTCCCACGGGATCGTACTACCGGGATAAAAAGTCCTTCGTATATGTTAATCCAGGTTATAAACTATCTGTGTGCCAAATTTTATTCTACTGAACGAATTTCTGATTGTTTGTTAAAACATCTAAACATCAATACAATAATTATATAAATTAAATTATTATATTATTATATTATTGTAGTAAGATAAATTAGATTCTTATGTAACTTATATATATAATGTAATAAATCACCATGTTTTGTTACGTCGTAAAAGCCTTGATAAGAAGCGACAGCCTTTGTAACCGACTTCAAAAGAAGGAGGAGGTTCTCAATTCGGTTGTCTTTTTTTTGTGTTTGTTACCATATATCTTCGTCATTTATGAACCGATTTGAAAAATTCTTCTTATATCTAAAAGGATACACTTCACGATTGGTCACATAGAAATTTAATCTAAATCGGTTCAGTAGTTTGGTTTTTGAATCAAAATAGCTGGAAAAAAACATCCAAGTTAAAGAAATTGCGAAATTGATACATGACAAGGATTTGTGTATGATACGATAGCTAAAAAGGGTAAAATTAAAACTTTTTGCAAAAAAATAACCGACTTCAAAAAAAAAACGAATGGAACAAACAATAGTCACCGACTTCCGAAAGTAAAGTTATTTTCCACTTTTTTAAGTGCTTTTTTTGGAAGTCGGTTATTTTTTTGCAGAAGTGTTTTTTTTTACGAAGTGTAGACTTTCGAGAAACGGGGAGATTTTGTTTATTCTTATCTTTTCTTGATTATAAATAGTCCTATATATCTGATGAGATTATTAACAGGTGTTAAGTATCTGCTACGGCGACGCCTGAAATTATTCATCTGATTAATTATTGTGTCATTGGATAAACTTAGTCCTATCAGGTGTAAAATATGGGTAATTTGAAACGTAATTTAATTAGTTAGGTAAGAAGGTAGGGTACTGGGTACTGGGTAAATGTTGCTAGTAAATAAAAAAAAATCGCGTCTGTGTAAACGCGTTGTCCTTCAAACTAGGTAGCGGATTTTGGTGACCATCATTCGGAGAATTATTTATTAAAGTTTTTGTCAGTATAAGTATCCCCTATGCTGTCAAGCCGAAGCCTGGGCGGGTCACTAGTCATAAAATATTCAAAAACCCGGCAAAACTAGAAGTTTCTTATTTCTGAAGTAACCCCAGTAACCTAAAATGTAATCATAGGCAAAAAAAAAACTCGTCAAATGTTACCAGAATAACACTGTAGGCAGAATCTTCAGGCATATTACTTTCATTGGGGTAATCTAAACTTTCCTCATCTCAATATTGCTATCAAAGCGGCTTAAGCTTTATTACCAATATTGATAGATTTGTTCGAGTGGCTCGAGGTAAAGAAAGTGTATTGGCTATGAACAAGGCTCTCATTCTTAGATGAAAGATCTATATATGATGGTTTCAAATTATGATTTACAGGAACTGACATTATGAGGGTACACTAAATTGTATTTTCCTGGCTTGGAATGTAATCTTTATATAGCTTTGCCTTGATTTACAAGTTGGAAACAAAAAATAACCTACAAAATCCTCGCTAGGTTAAATTAATAACATGAAAGGAAAAAATAAACCTTGTGTTGTTAATAATAATACATGACGACATGCAATATGTTTACTAAATTCACATCGAATGTAGTGACTTATATTTTACTAACTTACTTACATTATAAATGTTGCAAGAATCATTACCCATAAACGAAGGGTTTAGGGTTTAAAATTCAGGTTACTGTGAAATAGTATAATTCATAAATTATCATAATCTGTTGTGTATTAGACCCAAAAGGCCTAACCTTACCTAAATTAGACTTCAAGCATAAAGTCTATCTGACTCAGACAATTCCCAAAGGTACGTAACACAGCGCTAAATTGTTCACCTGGGACAAAAAACAGTTGTAATTATATGAACACTGTAGCCGAATAGCCATAAGTGTGGCTATATGGCTAAAAGGCTATTTCGATCTACAGAAATCCGATAATTGCGCCTTAATCACACAGTGTGGGTGAACAGTTGAATAATGAATGGAGTGTGGACAATGGGTCTCGGAGGAAATGTGAACAGAATAAATTGTGGACCAAAGAATAAACAGGCGGTATTGGGATGAAATATATTGCTAAAGAAATTCCGTTTTGGCAAGGAATTTTATGCCAATGTTTGTTTAGGTGTTAAGGACCATCATCTATACTAATACTATATGGAGGAACGATTTGATTGTTTGTTTGCATTGAATAGGCTCCGAAACTACAAGACCAATTTGAAAAATTCTTTCACCGTTGGAAAGCTACACTATCTCAAAGTGACATAAGCTATATTATATTTAAAAAAAAAATAGGGATCCTTACTAAAACTCCAATAATGTAACCCAAGGTGTAAAAAAATTACCTAAAAACACCTTACATCGCGTGCGCTGCTAAAACTATTGATGATAGAACAAAATAATGTACTACGACTTTGCAGAACACATCATTATCTACAAAAAGTGTCGCGACAGCATAATATGTGTAACTTTTATTTTTTTACTTTTTTAATTTTATAACCTATTTGCAAAATAAACATCATTTATCATTTTATCATTTATGTATATGTCACAACAATTGTTCTTCTATTTTAAAAATTTAATTGAAATGCCGCCGCCAGAAATGGCTCTTTATTTGTACCTTGGTAGTAATTCTTATCAAAATAAACTACTTCATACTCACTGCTTCGACTGGTTCAATACCTTTAAATAACTTTTCGAATTATTCAATTTAGACATTCCACTCGAAAGATATCACGAGTTCAAAAATGTGAGGATTAGAAAAAAACTCGCGTGGTCGCCGCTCACCGCTCGGCTTACTATGCGATGTAGGCGTCACTGAGGTACGGGAGGGGAGTCAATGTTAAGAAATTCGGCTCCCTACGCAACGGTTAAAAAATTTAATAAATAAGTTTAATGGATTTTGTTTGTAGTTATGATTTTTTTTTTACAAACATTAGAAATAAAGATAAAATAATCGATTATAAAAAAAAAAAAACAAAAAAATACCAAACTTTCTTTATAATGTACTTACTCTTTTTTAGTAACCCGGTAAATAGAAGGGTGTCTGTGTGTGAGTGTGTATGTGTTAAAATAAAATTCTATCCCGTCCTATCCTTTCCTATCCCGTCCTATCCCATCCTATCCCGTCCTATCCGGTCAAATTTTTGTTAAATACCCGTGCGAAGCCGGGACGGGCCGCTAGTAAGTAATAATTAGATAGTCTGTTCCAGAGATGCTTGTTGTGTTTTTTGTTCTTTTTTCGTTTCCTACAGCTCGGATATGCGTCCTGTTTACGGCAATCGGCTTGCCCTCTATTTGGTACATGGTATTTGTAAATGTAGATGCACTGTAGGCACACCTCTTCCTCTCCTTTCGGGGAGTACATGGCCATGATACGTTTATGTTTTGTGCGTTTTTATTTTCCAAGTACTTTCTTCTAAAACCGCTTCCTCAACCCATCACGCATTTGACGGCTGGTTGAATTTCTGATTGATATTCAACTAGGTACCCTATGCGTGAACAATCCACTTCTATCCCTTTCACAATCCAAGTGAGTGAAGGAAACAAAAGGCGCATTAAACCGTAAATGTGAGTATAAATCTCAACGCGGAGATACAAAACAGAAACATTTCTCTTACATTAAGAGTCGAATAAAGCTCTCTTATCGCCGAAGACGAGAAATACGCTGAGATAATGAAACCCATTGAAATAATTACGATGATATATTTCACTTTGTTACCTTTCTTATTGTAAGAGGATTTGGGTTTGTCAGAGTGTACTTACTTCATCATCTGCCTAGCCTTTTTCCAACTATGTTGGGGTCGGCTTCCAGTCTAACCGGATGCAGCTGAATACCAGTATTTTACATGTAGCGACTGCTTATCTGACCTCCACAATCCAGTTAGTACCGGGTAATAAGATACCCCTTGGTAAGACTGGTTGTCAAACTTTCGGGCCACTGACTACTTAAAACGACTGTCAAATGACAGCCGGGACCAACGTGCTTTCCGAGGCACGGAAGAAACTCGGTATATAATAGGTGGTTACCCATCCATAGTCCAACCTAGTGGCAAGTGCTGCTTAACCTGAAGATTGATCCGAGCGGCTGTTATTATTTTAGCCACGAGCTCACTCAGAGGGTACTTACTCAATGCTTCCAATTAGAAAATTATTGTGAAAGAAAGGTATGTTGCAGGTGTCTGTTTGTGATAGATTTTAATCTAGATCATCTTCAGCTTAATATGATGGTTTAGTTGAATGGTTATTTTTTAACCCAAAATTATGTAGGTAAATACTTTAGTAGGAACATTTTTGACCTTAGAAATATTTATTTTAGTCCACAGGAAACCTTGACCAAAGTAAATTTTTAATTGTCGGTTTCTGAATAGTGAATAATTGATGTTGAGGACTTATCAAGCTTTAATTAAGTAAATATTGTTAGTATACGGTGGAAGTTGAAAGTCAGTCAATTAGAGCCCCTCAAAAAAGAGTTATTTCGTTATTAATTTGAATTTAAAGTTTATGGCTATGAAATCAGCGATTTGACCTGATCGCTGCACAAAAACAAATACGACAAACAATTTGACCTGTGTCATCTATAATAAAACATTACAAAAAGGATATAAAGTTTGTAAGTAAGTTTCGGTGTAGCGACTAATCTTCAAAACTACACATCCGATTCCGAAAATTCTTTCACTAGCAACATTTCAACCAAACTAACCCTTCAGGTTTATGGTATTAGTGTACATAAATATAATAAACTCGTCTAAGTCTCGCACGTGTCATCATCGCACTTGCTTGGCTTGCCCCCCATGCTGACTGTGACCCCATCCTAAAACGTTCTCTTACATATTTTCAGTAAAAATCTGCTTAGGTATGTGTTTAAGGGATTAAGGTAGATCTGTTCAAAAGAAGGATTTACGCCTACCACCTTTGGTTGTATCTTACATTTCTTGCGTATTTATGTTTTGCTCGGTCTTATTTAGGAGGATTTTTACAAGGCTAAGAACACTTGTGTGAGATTTCGAAAAGGTTTTTCATGAAAATAACACAATGTTTAAGCTGTTTTTTGTGTATGGTAAAAAACCCTTAACCGTTTACGTGTTATTTTCAGGTTCATTAAAGGGTAGTTCTAACAGGAGTTTGGTTGTCAATTCTTGAATCAGTTTTCGTTTCCTTTCGTATAGATTGTCTGATAGTGCTCGATCACAAAACATGATTGCCTCTATTCTAATTTGCAAACTTTAGAGTGTACTTAAACTTTCAAAAGCTCTTAGTATAAGTCATAAACTAGATTTGACGATTTTTTTTATAATGCCAAAAAGATACACAGATTGTCTGGCCCTTGCACTTGCTATGTTCTTTTTGTAAGACCTTAAAGAAAGTGATAACGCGCCCTTTTCGTCTTCAAAATTTTAGCCGTTTAGTTAAATAAGACCCCTTTCTTTGAAATTATATTCTTATGCCTCGCCTGCTGCCTTTGTTGCCCTAACACTATCAAACTCATCCTTCTTTCGTTACTTTTGCCACAAAGTTCATAATGCCTTTTTAACTGAGTCCACATTGTTAAAAATGTTTGTGTCACTTTACTTTATTCCCTCTTTTGAAGAAATGTGTGAAATGAGCAATTAATGCTCTTCTTTACTGGAAACGGTACTTTGAGACGAATACAGAGCTACTTACTGACTAATGAACAACCATTATTTTTAACTTTCCTGTTAAGCAGCTTAGTAACTGCAATACAAATATTTAGACCATACATTTGCGTTATTTGGTAAGGTATCATCTCAGTCATCACCGAATAAATTATGTTTCCTACGTAGTATTTGCGACACGCCATCATTCATATCATTTTATTTTCCTCCACCAAGATCAATGACCCCTCCAATGAAACATATGACAGAAACAACAAAACATTATCAGAACAGCTGTTCCACACCCGAGCAAGTTGGACGCGTCACTCAGAAAGATTAATAACGTTACAAGTGGAGGGCTAATACCCTGTCACTATTTGCTTAGAGAGACATCCATTTTGTCCCCTGGGCACCTATTCAATGGGCGTGCCGGTTTACTCAAGATGTCTTACTTTATCAATTGATAAATTGGGTATGTTCTTTTGCACGGTGAGCAATATTTTTGGCGAAAACATACAGTTGCTAGGAGTTTATGATTATATTATGACTACAACAGAATTTGAAATGTCCAAGCTGGTAAATAGCTAGATTCTGACACTGTTTTAAGCTTTATAACTAAACTTACACTGTCACTTAGTGGATATCTTCCGTGATGTTCAATTATTATGAGCTCTCGATATTTCGAAGCTGTTGCAAGCGCCATGATCGAGGGATGACTTGCTGACAGTAATTGAAATTATTAGTGCCAAAGTAACGTCGGTTACCTATTTATGGGCAAACAGATAGATCATGACATGGGTTAGGACAGGACATCCTTTTCTTCTCTCAGTTCGTTCCCGTGGGATCACTTCCGACCTCCTTGCGAAGAGGCCGCGGGCAAAGACTTGTCATATACAGTTATGCCAACATAATAACCCAATCTTTGGCTTAAAAAGGAAAACATAAAGTAGATCCCCAAAATTGAACCCAATAATAATTAAACCAATCTTCAAATTGTTTTCTTGCTACAAAACATTGTCACTTACAAGCTTCTTAACAACATAACAAGAACTCGGCAAAAGAACTTCGTTGTTATGCCAATGGATTTCCTAAAACTCTGCGCCAAAGACAAAATTCTGTGGATGATTAGCGAAACCAATTTTGTAAGTTAATTAATATTTAAGACTTACTTGTGATATTTCCTTTTATCGTATTATGGTTTAAATATGTTAAGATGTTTTGATGACTCAGTTACGATGGTACTTCAGTTTTAATTAGCTGTTATTAATTTAAATCTCTGTTAATTAAAATTGTTTCGTAAAAGGAAAAGATTGTCCTGTTATTCCTTTTTATACAATATAAAAAGCGGAATCTTGTCTGTATTTGTCTGAATTGAGTGAGATAAATAGAGAGCAGGAAGCGGTACAAAAAAATCAATAAGTACGTTTTTTTTAAAAATAGAAATCATTATTTCTTTTTAAGACTTGAAGTCAACTAATATGGAACGAACTGAGTAAAGCTGGTTTATTTCCACAAAATTATGCTGGCTTCATATTTCGTTGGTTAAAAACATAAGAATTTCACTAAGAATCAACCCTTTCTTATTCCCTCGCAATTCTGTAAAAACGACGACTATTATCGACGACTATTATTGACGACTATTATATATGTATGTCATTTTTTACGCCTTCGAAGATCAGACCTTTGTTAGACCCAAAGCTCCCTAGAGCCGTTTTACTTATGAGACAAGCCATGTCATAAATTAAAACGTTCTCACGTTCCTGGAGGCCTAGTACCTACATCATATAATATGTATGTACATGTGTATGTATGTACCTACATTCACTTCTAAAGCTCACACGTACGTATCTCTGGTAACCTACGTGTAGTCCAAAGTGTTACTACGATGCTACCTCATATTAATGTTACACAGTCAAGCGGTGGTCATACTGAAAGCAGAGCGGGTACGGTCTGAAATAATCCAGTTAAACAATCTTAAGATATTATGTTACGTGAAAAACATATGTTTCAACGCAAGGTATTTTTACAACAAGCATTTTTTCACTTTTTGTGCATCTTTTCAACCATTTTAAAAGCCACACATAAATAAGCCCATGTAACAAAGAAAGTAAATTCTGTGTCTGAGTACTGTATCTTTAGATTGAGTACTGTATTTCTAGTTATTATGTCATGTGACTAGGACCGTAGCTTCATTTTTATTGCTGTCTTTGTTTCGACAATTCAAAAGTGCCTGTAATTGGCCTACTTGAAATAAATGCTTTGATTTTGTCTTTACAAGAGAGGTTTTCTTTTTAAAAGAGAAAATCATCACCAACACAAATCCTTGAAAAGGGACCAAAACTTCACGCTATTAGAATTCAAATATACTAATAATACCTACCAAAAAACATACATCCCCGCTTACAGTATGACACGTTCCAAACAAACTCCCTTGTAACATCAGCGATATTTGGTAGCAGCTATAAATTATGACACGGGCACCCATTCCTTCATACTTACGACGTATAAAAGTAACATTTGTACCAGTGTGTTATGAAGAAACTTAGTTTATTAGGGAATTTATTGTATCTCTATGTACCTTGGTACTGAGGAATGGAGTATAAAATATTTGGATAGATGTTTTGGTATTCTTCTTGAATTTTTGCTTTTCTTTTAAAAATATGTATTTAACGTGGCTAGGCTTATTATCATACAAAGACAGAAGAAAGGAATCTTCGGTTTCCTCTTTATGTTTTTTTTCCACCGTTTGGTAAATTATTGAAATAAAAGTTAACTAACCATACAATATACACGTATGGAATAGGAAGGTAGTAAGTGACAAGGTAAAGTTAATAATTATATAGTGTAACTTAAGTTTCAGAACATTGAAATCAAAGTTAAAGTAGCTTCGTTAAACTATTGGTGTTAATTAACTAGAAACAGAAATTTACTTTGATGCCGATATATTATTCCAAGTTAGGCTGCCTTTAGACAGATTCTACTGAGCTACTAAATAATTGCATCAAAGTTACAACGTTAGGACTTGAGGTTATAGAATCTTATTAATCGTTATCTATTGATTAAAGTTATATTATAAAGAGTAGCTTTACACAGTAGCTGAGATATAATTAATTAACATCAAATATAAGTAATTTTTCACTGGTGAGATAACAGGTTATGTATTAAAAATAAACCACTGGTAATCAAAACGATTTGTTTAGCTACAGGAATTAGGGGACAGATAATTTCGCTCCTAAAGCAAGACATGGAGCAACTGCCTATGTCCTATATGTATTGTGTAGCCTAGTTCCTCGGTAACACAAAAATCCTTGGTAGAACTGATTGTCAGCCTCTAGGGTTTCAGTATACCCTCAAGTAATGACAGTCTAATCTACAAATGGAACTTTACCGTACCAAAATATAAATTAATATCTTCGAGAACAAATCAAGCGTGAAATGAAACATCCTTTAGTAACGGCTTCTAATTAATCTTCTGATTTGTTTTTCCTTGTAATAATTCGTTTTCATCGGTAACTAACTTAATATTGGCTGTAACTTTCGTGTATATCGGGGCAATATTTACTTTAGATATTGCGATGGTCTTTATTGCCTAGTTTTTAGAGTAAATAGGGCCAGTCGTGTTTGTCTGTGGGTGTTTGGGTTGACTGAAAGAGTATGGCAAGAGGTTGAAGCTGGAGTTGTTAGTACTATTTTGTTGTTTTTTAGGGTTCCGTACCTCAAAAGGAAAAAACGGAACCCTTATAAGATCACTTTGTTGTCCGTCCGTCCGTCCGTCCGTCCGTCTGTCAAGACCGTTTTTCTCAGGAACGCGTGGAGGTATCAAACTGAAATTTCTATATGATACTTAGTTCTACTGTCCCTGGAAGCTGTAGAAAAATCAACCTTCTAAGTCAACGCAATCAAAAGATACAGCCACTTAGGCCGCAAATTTCCGCAAATTTTCGAAACTCTCACGGGAATCAAAACCTACAGGGTACTTCCCGTGAACTTAGAATCTTGAAATTTTGTACGAAGTCACGTCTTATAGTACAGATATAGGAAAAATTACGAAAACCGTAAATTTTTAGTTTCGTCATATAAAAAAAAGTTATATACCCACAGGTTTGTACGGAACCCTCGGTGCGCGAGTCCAACTCGCACTTGACCGGTTTTTTTTCTAGATACACAAAAAGAAAAAACCCTACAACCGTGTCTAAAAACAAGTCAAAGTGAGAACTTGAGTAAAAATAATAACTTAAGATAGGATTTTTATTCTGTAGTTCAGTCATTGCTTGAAGTTAAAACTATCAAAAGTTAGGCTTCTTAGCTTTGCTTTCTTTGACGGTTATTAATTCGTTCAAATTATTATCTATTGCATAAAATGGTTGCATTACTTAAACTCAAGTAATTAGTTTAACTTGATTATAGATACTAGGGTTACTAGGGTACTTAGACAATAAAAAGAGCAGCCTATGCTGTAATAAAAGTATTAGTTACTCGGTAAAGTTAATCTATTAAAAATAATTATCAACATCAACCCAGAGAAGTTTTAAACGAGGCAATAACAGATTAGTTACAACCAGTTTTCTGCGTAACGAGCTCAAAAATAGCAATAAGAATAAAATCGGAAGTAAAATAAAATCCCGCTTTTCAACTTTTAATTAAAGAGATCCTGCCGAATGCTTCAATAAAAAGAGAAAAAGTCCTCGATGTTTGATTGATGTACGGAACACGAGACTCGGAAAATGATGCTCAAAAAAAATATTAAAACGGGCTCACTTTATCAATGTTGTGAAGGTTATGTATTGAGTCTGAACTTGTTAGAGATTTGTAGTCATAAAGCCTAGTAGAGCATATCTCACCATTTAAACTGATCGCGATTATCACATAATCCGGAGTTCAGTGTTAATATCCCATGGCAAATTATGACACTAATTAATCGTCGTTTAGATGTGCTGATATTCGCTCTTACTATTTTCATTAGGCTATTCTGCCGTGCTAAACGCAAAAGCGGTATCTCAGAGAAAGTCGGTTTCGAGAAAATTGAAGTTTTGTAGATATATTTTGGTTAAAACTTTACGGATTCGTTTTTTTGCTTATTAGTATTTTTTTTGTTTTAAAATAGATATTGCTTTTTACCTAAGTTAATGAGATGCGTATTTATTTAAGCTATCCGATGCCATCAAAATCTATTTTACGTTTTTTTTTTGAGATACCGCTTTTGTGCTTAGTAACGCAGTATTTTGATAAGAAAAATATAAATAGTTTAATGTATAACCATAAATCTGGAAGCCGACCTCAACATCGTTGGAGAAAAGTTAGGCAGATGATGACGAGTCGGTAAAATATTGTTCCGTATTTTTATTTGGTTTTGGTTATTCTTGAACTTCAAATTAAATTCTTCCACGTATAGAAATAAATAGTGAACTAAGTTTGTATTTTTAGCTAAGCCTATTCAGCCTTCCGCAATCTGATGTTACTTAGAGATAAAGACTGGGTTTGTCTGTACATTATGCTTTTGTTATTCAGAAGATCCCACTAATGGTTCGGTCAATCCAGTATGTATGGTCCGGCTGCGGACACTGGACTCTTAACAGATTTTTCAGCACATTATCTGTGACGGTCAGGTATCCGGGGCCGCTTCCGCAATTTGTCCGTACCGATTTGCCCGATCAAACCGGTACCCTAAATATGTAGAAATATTTCAAAGCAGAACAATTGTTCTCATAAACAAATCCATATTTACTTATACTCCCGAATATAAAATAAAACGTGACGAAGAACTTGAACCCCCAAGAACAAGCAGCCACAATGAAGCAAAACATTGTTAAAGGGGTGGATATCGTATTTCTTTTTGTACATCACAAAGTGACACCGATCAAAGGTTATATTATATAAAAGCAGGCACTGACTTGGCCGGGTTCTTCCGCGCATTAAGCAATCGATACTCGTTTCCACATCATAGATTCTAGAGGTACGTTGTTTATGAAAACAGTTCGTAGTTAACTTATAGATGAGACTCTTTATTATCTGACGTAGAGAATTTGTGTCAAATCAAACTTTTTATAATCATAGCTTGATAAACAGAGTAATCTCTAATAAACCTACCTTTGCAAATGGACGACTAGAATCAATTCTATATCCTTGTAAAGCCTTCAAGATACACTTTTGAAGGCCAATTTCAAAAGTGTCGTTTAATGTCTTAATTGAAACAAATTGTAAAATTTTGTATTGTTTTCGCTTCAACCGAAGGGTTTGACACTAATTTATTTAAAAACAAAATAATAATCGCAGACAAAGATCTGAGAAAATGAAGTTTTATTTAATGTAAGCATACATAATATAAATACTTTATGATAAACAGAAAATGTATCCCGCAAGGGAATACCTTCGGACCTTTCCTTTTTCAAAACCAATTATATTCTCTTGAAATATTTGGTGGCTTTTAAAGTAATATAATAAAAAGTACGGTACACAAAAAGTGTAAATTCTAAAATGAAACTAATAATGGTACTTCAAAAGTTATAAAAGTGGATTCCACTGTTAAGCCAACAAAAATATTGATACAAGATGGCATACAATAGAAGTGGTAAAGTGAGAGATCTAAAAATAAAAATAGATACAATTTTATTTGATACGGATGGAGTATCGGGGCACGTTGGTTGGATACATAGGGCCTCGAGTGTTCGCTACGATGATTGGCTCCTTAGCATTGTTGTCCGAGTCGAGGGTCCTATTCATGGCAAGTTTAGATATTTAATAAGGGACGTGAAAAGGGCAAAAAAGAGAAAGGAGTATGTAAGGATTGTCAACCCATGGGAAAAAGGTGAACATTTATTTACTGGTACTAACTCTGAATGTTCCCTTAGAATGTTTTTCATCGTAACTATTGTTTCGTTAACTAAACAAGATTATTCCTGGCAGCCATTAAAACAATACAACTTGTTTTGTTTTCATTACATCAAAGAAATAATAATAGGCGCAACACAGTACTTTCCATGAATTCTTCATACACGAAAGTGTAAAAGTTTTCCACGCTGACTATGACTACAAAATGTTTGAATACGTCTTTTAAAATGTCTAAAGTCGTTTACACGATTTCACCTACAATAGTACCACAGAATAAAAACAGTCAGGAAACAGAATTTTGGAAGCAAATTTTTTTAAGCACTGACCAAACCTAGTCAATCGGAGTTCTTCTACATGTGGCACTTCAAATCGTCTAAAATGTCTCAAGTAGCCTTAAGTAACCCATTTTCTGATAGGAAGCGTATAATCACGGAGTTATAAGTGATATCACACTTTTTTGCCAAAAAAGAAAACGCATTCGAATCAATCGTGTTAAAATAAACTTCTAATCGTGTAAAGTTGTGGTTCCAATCTCGTGTCACCAGACAGTACTAGTTCAGTTTCAGTATAGATCAAAAATCAATGTTAACTCGAAGAAATAGGCAAAAAAACGCACTAGGCCCACTAATATTTTTCATGAAATAGGTACTCATCTAGAAAAAATATTACGTTACAATATTCACGTGTAAACCACGTGTTTGAGCTCTGACCGACGACTCGACGAGTGACCTAATCCAATATCAGATCACGTGTCTTATTACCTAGAATATAGATAATAGTATTAATAATGGAAAGGAATAAGAAACTCTGTTTGCGTGTTATGAATATAACACGACATTATTTGGAATTGGACAACTTTTTATAAAACTTTTATAATTTATCAAATTATTCTATGTTTTTTATTTCGATAATTGTTGTCAGTCGAAATTATCCTTCTGAAATTATTTATTCTGTGGCATAACTTGCTAAGAAAAACAAATTGCGTCCATGAAATAAACAAAAATGTTCATTGAATCAGTGAAATTATGTTGTTTTAGAAAAAATATTATTGCCACAGTCGTCAGTTGTTTTTTATGCCTCGTTTATGCGCGTTTAACAAATTAAGGAAATAGCTGAAGATCTTTCGGTGGGTCATAATAATATGTATATTATACATGTTAGTACTTATCAGAATGTCATATTTTTGGTAAATTATTTCATTTTTTGGAAGCATGTATATCCTTACTCCCTTGGTTATATTATAAACTCGAAAATTTGTATGTATGGATGTTTTTAGGGTTCCGTACCTCAAAAGGAAAAAACGGAACCCTTATAAGATCACTTTGTTGTCCGTCCGTCCGTCCGTCCGTCCGTCCGTCCGTCCGTCCGTCTGTCAAGACCGTTTTTCTCAGGAACGCGTGGAGGTATCAAACTGAAATTTCTATATGATACTTAGTTCTACTGTCCCTGGAAGCTGTAGAAAAATCAACCTTCTAAGTCAACGCAATCAAAAGATACAGCCACTTAGGCCGCAAATTTCCGCAAATTTTCGAAACTCGCACGGGAATCAAAACCTACAGGGTACTTCCCGTGAACTTAAAATCTTGAAATTTTGTACGAAGTCACGTCTTATAGTACAGATATAGGAAAAATTACAAAAACCGTAAATTTTTAGTTTCGTCATATAAAAAAAAGTTATATACCCACAGGTTTGTACGGAACCCTCGGTGCGCGAGTCCAACTCGCACTTGACCGGTTTTTTTATTTACTCTTTTACGCCAGAACTACTGAACGGATTTGAATGAAACTTGGCATACAGATAGTTCATAACCTGCATTAACACATAGCCTACTTTTTATCCCGGTAGTATGATCCCGTGGGACAATAACTTAACTCTACGCGGGCGAAGCCGCGGGTATAAGCTAGTAGTTCATATTATTGAGATTATTTGTTTGGGCTTTTTTCTTTGCAAACATTTCAAAGTTTGCAAAGGAAATTGCCCAAACAAATAAATAATATTCAGTTGAGATCATATGAATATGATATCAACTGAATATTTATCTTCATACAAGCTGCGGAAATATGATAAAATAAGTAAAAGCAAACCAGGCCATCCAAAAGCGTGTTGTATTGATATCGTTAACGTCACGGAAAACCACTGGATGGGGGACCCACGGCACCGAGACCAATGGCAGACGAAAGGGGAGGCCTGTGCCTACTATTGACTTGTTATTTTTCCGAAAAACATATATTTGTTTACATGTTTGGAAACTTATTTACGAATTCAGTATACTTATTTTTTATTGTTTTTTTTTTTTCCAGAAGCTTCTTCAAGCATTTCCCATCACGACCCCAAATGTTTGCTACCTCCCCACATACACACATATAACCCAGCACTCAGTCAACATGGCTTCCCCACGCCGTCACCGCAACAACCACTCGCTATAAACGCGTCGCTGACAATGCGGTGACGCTCAACGTCACTCATTTTAGCTTGTTCGATTGGTTTCTAGTACCTATGGCGCTGCCAATTTATCGGTTAGGAAGTTTTATCAAAAGGTTTGTTGGGCTAATTCGTAAACGTAGTGATGGAATTTGAATATTTTGGCCGCCATTTTAATTTTGTTCAAAAGTGTTACAGCTTTATATCAATAGCTGGCATCGATACTAATAAGAATTGTTTTGTACGTTGCCGCTATTTTGAAAATAAAATGAAATGGCGGGCAGTTAGGCAGGCCAGGGCCAAACGTTCCTTAAATTACGTAAGTGTGCACTAAGAAGGGATTTTTGGAAATTCATCACCTATCGGGCTAAAATAGGGGTTGAAAGTTTGTACGAAACTCTGTCCTCGCGAATGAAGTTAGTCAGCTAGTTTATCATAAATACATTGTCTAGAGTACGTTTTGCACACTTTCCCTAAAGAGAATCCAAAAGGCAAAACGCTTCAAGTCCCCAATATCCTTTACACCGCTGTGACGCCCATGATATAAGACATCATTCTGACAACGACCATCCTTTTCTCCCGGAGACTCGGCAAAAAGGTCTCTTCGCTTCAAACGGAATTCTCAAAGGTCCTAACTCAAATAAGAAGCAGGCTATGTTACGTCATTTTAAATCTCAGAGTTTTTCAATACCGTCATATTGAAAATGATCTCGACTCGAGGGTATGTTATTTATTGCAACCATATTGTATTGGACGGGTAACCGAGACTTCTGAAGTTCGCTCTTTTTCATATCGTATCAATCCCTTGGACTTACATAAGATTGGTAGGAGTTTTATTAACTTTTGCCTCTGTCGTGTGGTAGTCAAAATATTTACAGGATGTTATGTAAATTAGAATCGTCATTTCAGCCCGAAATCACTCTCTGCTAGCTCTCTGCGAGTGAAAATCTAGAATAATAACTTTAGTAGATACGAAAATCAACTTAATTTACATTAGTTAACGACAAAAATCAACATAGAAACATGAATTTGAATTGTATTGATTTGTATAACGGGCCGGTGGCGACGTCCGCAACGCCACGTCCAAAGCGCGTATTTTCCGTAAAGAATTTGAATATACTTTATTTGTAACTGACAGTATTATTTCATCAAACCCAACTAAGTATAAAAGATTCTTATTTTCGTCGATCACTCAAGTGATGGCGTTGGCAGAGCTAAGTGAGGAGTAGGTTTAATGGGAACCGAATACCTATTTACGACAATAATTTTCGACGACTTGGATGACTAACCGGCTAAATTAAAGATACAAATTCTAATGTTTTGTTCAATGCCGCAAAGGGGAATCCTTATCCTTAAGACGAAGACTGAGCTATTGGAAGCACTTAGTATACCTCCGAATTTAATCTCTGGCACTAATAGAGCAACATTAAGGATTAATGTCAGTTTGCTCTAAACCTAGACTTCGTCTAAATAGACACTTAAAAGAGTTGGGTATTTCCTAATTGCTGGGTGAACACCAACTTTGAAAACAGCTTATTTCGTGCAATTGAAGTTGATTTGAAGTTGATAGTTTAACTATGCACGCAAGTCTTAATTAGTAAGGTTTGTTATTACGTT
The DNA here is from genome assembly GCA_964057025.1 of Standfussiana lucernea. Lineage (NCBI taxonomy): Eukaryota > Metazoa > Arthropoda > Insecta > Lepidoptera > Noctuidae > Standfussiana > Standfussiana lucernea. The sequence continues at coordinate 11,821,218 of OZ059805.1, forward strand.
GACTTTTATAAAAGTTTATTTTATAAAATCAAAGTGTTTGATATACTTTTATTTCTGTTGTACTTCAAAAACTACTCTTTCTGCTATGATATTTAGACGATTTTATTGTCAAATGTTACCGCTGATATGCGCTTCTAGATCATACATCCTCATATAATACACTAGCTTTGCTCGCGGCTTCGCTTCACTTATGTACAGAAATAAACCCGCGGAAACGTTTTAAATATAGCCTATGACACTCGGGGATAATGTAGCTTTCCGTTAGTAAAAGAATTTTCGAAATCGGATCAGTGGTTCCGAAGATTACCCCTACATACAAACTTACAAACAAATGCTGCTTTATACTTAATATTAGTATAGATAATTTACTGCACACTAGACTAAAATTATTTTATATTAAAAAAAAAATAGAAAGATCCCGTAATAATTTCAACTCCAAAACAGAATAGTGGTCTAAATACGATATTACGTCGACTTTCGTTTACCATCTCTAATACCTACTTCAAAATTACCTTCCCTACAACAGTATTGTACAAATAGACAAATGGAACCATCGCACCGTGACATATCAGAGCGGCCTATATTCAGTTCTCAGTCACATTGGCCGTAACCGCTTGGCCGTGAGGGCCGTATCATAATGAGCACGAAGGATAGTCCAGCCTATATTTATAAGGCCCTCTACCATTGCTGCGGTATAATTGAATGTCTATGGGGGGTTTTGCATTGATTGAGCTATTAGATAACTGTCGTGGTTAACCACATTCTGATGTATAAATATGAACGAAGCGAAGCATATATTCGCATTAGCGATTTAGTTTCCAATAAAAGATAACATTACGCCTGTTAACCAAAAACGGTTAAGCAGAGATGTACCTATACTTCACCCAAATTTTGCTAGTTATGTTTAAGTCACGTGTAATAAGGAGCTAGTCTATTGCCATCGCAGACACACATGCAGTTGGCTGCTACTGAGAAATTCCTGGTCGAAAACCCAATAACACTTGCTCTGCACTTGCCTGCCTGAAACGACAATGATTTCAGCGTTTATTCTCTATTCTATAAAGGGTATAAATAGATTCTTAGCGAAGCCGAAGGGCACTTACTCTCCGGTCATTGCGATCATTTTTTTGTTCTGTACCATGCCTGGGAACCTTCTAGTTACGGAGATATTGGAGGTCACAGTTCCAACTTTTTCACAAGTTTTTATTGAAATTCTCCCATGACCCGTTCACTATTCAATGCATCCATCAGCACAATGTTTTGAGTGCGTTACATTGAGTTTTACAGTAAAACATGATTTTTTACCCCAAAAAAAGTCGTTTTCCAGCAATTTTATTTGCATAGGGTCACTTAGTTTGACGGCGTCGTGAAGGGTCCGTTTACTCCTCGTTTTATTATTTTATTTAAAAAAATCCCTACCATTCTTATAACATGGCGATGAGCCCGATATTCTGTGCCGCGATGTCAACAGAATATCAACATAATACAATAGTACATAAGACTACATTTGCACAAGTGTACGTACGAATGTGATGTCATGTACGAATGAGGCGGACTGGACTAATCCAATTGTACACTTCTTAAGGTTTCAAGACAATGTTGGATGATCATTCAACACGTATTTAGTTACGTTTTATTCACACCTTTTGCGGTTCCTGTTAGGTACAAACGTAAGGTTCTGTTATTTCAGATATAAACGAGAAAATGATTTTAAAATTAAGACGTGTTCTGTATTGTGTTCTTTATTGAGAGTGGTGGTGGAGAGGTGCCTCCGTACCCCGCTAAGCCTCAAACACCAACTCGCCGGTAGAAGGCCTGTACCTAGTTTGCATGTTGCCAAAGGATTTGAAATAACAAAGAAAGGGCTTGCTTACTGTAGCTATAAGTTGCCAGATTATGTAGTTACTGATTTTGCAAGCCGCACACCAACCTCTTTAGTTGTTTGTACATAAAACGTTTAAGCGAGAATTGGAAAACCCTACTGCACTAACTTTGGCCTAAATGCAGAAAATTCTCAAACGGTTTAAATCAAATTCCTCATCAATTGTGAATCAAATGCACAGCTGAGAGAAAGCTCAACCGAAATCAGGTTTTAATTAACTCGAGGCTTTTGCCAAATGCAATTTATTTAAAGCGAAGCTTCATTGAACTGGAGCATCAATCCAAACTGACAGTATTTCGCAAATGAAAGAAATTTATACTAATACACAGGTATAAGGCAGAAGAGTTTGTTTGTTTGAAAGCGTTAATCTCTGAAACTATCAGTTGGATTTGAAAATATTTATTGCATTTGTTGGCCAAATTCTTGAGGCGTGTGATGCTTCAAGAATTTGGCCGTGATCCCTAGAAACTGAGTAAATGAAAAAACTTTTTTGCAAAATAAAAACCGACTTCCAAAAAAAAACACAAAAAAGTGGAAAATAACATTACTTTCGGAAGTCGGGGACTATGGTTTGTTTCATTGACTTTTTTGGCACAGACTTCCGAAAGTACAACACTAAAAAACACTAAATAAAAAAAGTGGAAAATAACACATTTTCCACTTTTTTTATTTAGTGTTTATTTTTGGAAGTCGGGTTTTTTTGCAAAAAAGTTTTTATTTTACCCTTTTTATTAGTTATAGTATCACACACAAATCCTTGTCAAGTATCAATTTCGCAATTTCTTTTACTTGGATGACATTTTTTCCAGCTATTTTGATTTCAAAACCAAACTGCTAAACCGATTTTGATGAAATTTCTATGGGACCAATCGAGAAGTAGATCCATTCAGATAAAAGAAGATTTTTTCAAATCGGTTCATAAATGACGGAGATATGAGGTAACAAACACAAAAAAAAACATACAACCGAATTGAGAACCTCCTCCTTTTTTTGAAGTCGGTTAAAAAAAGGTAGAAAAACCGTTAACCTAATATGACGCAGACGGACGATGCGGCGCGGTAGGTCGGGGCTTAAGGAGGATTTCTTTTAAATTAAAGTGCGGTGAATCCGCGGGGCACAGCTAGTCGAGAATAAACTGTCAGTTTGACTTGATCCAGTTCTGTGATTGTAAAGCAATGTGATTGATTTTAGCGAAGTTGAAGTTTGCTTTGAAGTTTAGATTGGAGTGGTTTCTTTTTAGATAAGACTTTACTTTTAGAGTGTTTTTCTTTTCTTGCGCTTTTTGTTTACTATTTCTTCAGTCCATTTGGCTGTGTTTGGCTGTCCTATACAATCGAAACGTTGCGGTCTCTATGCTAAGTGAAGAAATAGTGGTCTTTTGATTTTGCCTGGAAACAAAACGTACCCTGGTTACGAATCGAATACATTCACTTTATTATTTCGCGAAGATCTCGGGGAAAAATTAAAATATCAAGTAAAATTCCTCTTTTTTTTAATAAATTAATGAACATAATAACTTCTGTTCATTAAGAATACAAGTTATTATTAATTTATAAGATGCACGGCAAAGTATTTACAGAAACTTTCGACCTCATTAGACTTTGTATCCAGTTTGCTCAACTTCGATGTTTGCTTCTCATTTTTCATACACTTTTTTTATTTTAATAAACATAAGTAACTGAAGAGAAATCTATCTACTATAGTAAAATATTTATAATATATTACCAGTTTCGCCACTTAATACGTATGAACGTAAAACATATGAAGATAGTAAGTTAGATAGAATACTCATTATTTATTATATTCAACATATAAGTTACAGATATAAAAGTAGTATGTGGGGTGACACATTGAGTAGACTTATCGTTAAAAGCGATATTTTAGAATCAGCCTTTGGATGGTTTATATGGAAGGAGAGACAATATTGTAGGTATGTGGTGAACCATTTGCATCACTACATAGTATAAAACAAAGTCGCTTCTCGCTGTCTGTCCCTATGTGTGCTTAGATCTTTAAAACTACGCAACGGATTTTGATGCAGTTTTTTTTTAATACATAGAGTGATCAAGAGGAAGGTTTATATGTATAATACAAGCATGTTATAGTAGGGAAAACATTAGTATCTTGTTGTAAGTACGAACTTATTTTTAAACTGAAAGCCGGAAGGGCCAAGTTGCCAAGTATCGCCCAATCGGGCACCGCTTGACATCTGTTGGCTGATATATTACCTGGCAAACGACTTATTTGTGAGATACATTGGTTGCAGATTTAGTTATGTATAAGAATAATGAACTGTCACAATGAAACAACAGATACACATACACACATACACAAACACAATACACACACATACATACACACACACAACACATACATACATATGCATACATACACATACATATACATTTATACATATTGTGACAATTGGTGCTTTACCAAAAAGTACAAAAGGTTTTTTATACTAAATAGGCTTGCGTTTGGCCGCAACTTGTCTGATGTGAAGCGATGATGCGGCCTAGGATGGAGCACGCTTGCTTAGAAGCTTTCTGGTTGTTAAAATATGTTGGCTACTCAGAACAATACCTTGTCAACGCAAAAGTAATTCTGTCCGTCTGTTTGTTTTCTTTTTATACATTAACTACTGAAAGGACTTCGATAAAATCTAGCACTCAGGTATACCAAGAAACATGATACTTTATACCGGTAATATGCTCCCATTGATAATTTACGTTTCCAACCTCCAAGCAGGTGAAGCCACGGGGAAAAGCTAGTTTATTATAAATCACGTAACGATTAGGTATCGAGACAGAGATCGAAAATACATTAACAAGCACAAAATCGAAACCAAGAAAAAGATAATTGCAAACGAAAATTAAAAAAAAAAACAACAGCGTAATCCCTCCCTTTTCAACCTACAACTCGAACCTGCACGGGTTACACAACCTCTGGCCGTAACAATAAACCTCCGGAGCTCTAATCCGGTCATTCGGACAATATCCAGCCTGCCATCACCCGACGACGGCCGATGAAATACAATGATATAATTTTAGTATCAACTGCGAAGGCTTCAGGAGAAATCTTTACGCGGTGGAGTTATCTAGGTGGTCTTTTTTTTTAGTTGGGATCATTCCACAGCATGAAGTCTCATACCCGTACTAGTTTTCCGAAATATCGTAATTGGTAATATGCGTAAGAGTGCCAGTTTGGGGAAGTCAGCAGTCTGGAAGTCTAACTACCAGTCCTATCAAGGAGTTTCTATCGTATTATCCAGAAACAATACAATAGACACTGCATGATAAATACTGGAATTCTGTTGTATCCGGTTAGACTGGAAGCCAACACTAAATAGGAAAAGTTTAGGCAATGGTGAATTGTTTTGGATATCACTCAAGAAGAAACAACATCATCGTATCATGTATGTTTGTTAGGAAATATAAAGAATTATTTAAAACAGCAGAGGAAATAAGTTTTCGAAGTCGTCGTGATCCATACAGACTTGTACTAGATGAGCTCCCTAGGTTAGCAAAATATAACAAAAGCTGTCTGGCTATGTGTGTACGTGTTTATAATAAGTTACCTAATGAATTTAAAATATTAAATGGCAGATTATTCAAAACTAAATTGTACAAATGGCTAAACGAAAACAATTTCTACAGTATTAATGACTATTTTGAATTTAAATTATAATCTTTGTAAATTTTTAATTTTTTAAGTTTGCATGCTTTAACTTTAAGCAAAACATGTATGGTCTTTTATGCTATAATAACACCTATGTATACCATGTTTTACGCAAATAAATAAATTATCTTATCTTATCTTATCATCTGGTGATAGTTTTAAATGCAACGTGTTATTTATCTAAACTCCAATGTAACAAGCTTTTTATACGGAATTTAGAAACTCCATTTCGAAAATACGTTATTAATAATAACTTATTTCTTCTCAAACCATTTTATCTCCTAAAAGCTGTTCTTTATCGGACTTCTTGGCGCCATCCTCGTTTTACGGACCGACCTCTAGGGAGGAACCCAATAGGTATAGTTTTGGGACTAGGACAGCAGATATATAAAGGAGTTTTTGTGTACAGTCACGAGCACCAATATGTATACACATTCCTAAATGTAAAAGCAATTTTCGAGAGAAATAACGATTGTAACTTAGAGATAGGATCTATTTCATAAAATATGACTTCCAAAATGCTATGTTCGTAACAACATCAAATTTTAATCAGAACAGTAGGAGAAAAACAATTTTAAAAGATGCTAAGTGTTTTCATATTGGTGCTCGTGACTGTACACATAATTTTTAACCTAAATGTTTAATTTACTGAAGGATCATGAAATGCTGAAACTTAGTTGAAAACTTTGTCTTCAAATGGACAGGGCAATAACCCCCAATGTCTCAATGTCGCTACTTCAATATACATATATCTCAACGAAAGACAAGTTACGTGTTTTCCAAAATCTTTTCATCATCATCTGCCTAGCCTTTTACATTTTTTATCCAAGCGGATACAGCTGAATACCAGTTATTTTACATGGAGCGACTGCCTATCTGACCTCCACAACTCAGTTACTGGGTAACTCGATTTCCTTTGATAAGTCTAGTTGTCAGACTGTTGGGTTTATGATTACCAGTAACGACTGGCAAGGCTTTTACATGGAGCGACTGCCTATCTAACCACCACAGCCCAGATAGTAAAGTACCCTTCCCTCAGTAAGTCGAAAACTTCTTTATAAATACAAAATTGGCTTCACGAAAATATGTGTTTATTACGTGGGTAAACGAAATCTCTTACGCGTCTCGATTGAACTGAAAGAGGTAATCTGCGGAGCAAATATGTGAAAGGAAACGTATTTCGCAAGCAGTCATATGGAAAAATATGTAAACATTGAAGTATTCATACTTGAATGTTTACATATTTCAGTAAACTGAGATTGAAGTAATTTTTGGAGAAGCTAAAATATGGTTGTCTCAAAAAGTGAGCTCATGGAGCCCAATACTCATTTTCGAAGAAAACTAAAGCCCGATCTAACATCAAAACATGGTATTTTCCATGTTGTGCCTATGGGATTAGTTTTTTGTTCGTGTCACATGTTTTTGACAAGTTAGTCTTCTACAAGGCATGTCGAACAGAATTATCACAATACAATCTGAAACTATTGGACAAAATGGTAGTACGTATGTGATGGCACAACTATTAAACAGATCCTAATCTGATATTTTATTAAACTTTATCTCTTGAACTGACATAGGTATAACTTTGACATCAATGATATAACTTATTTATTTCTATAAATCGATGCATGAGATCTTATTTGCTGTTGCTGACTATTTATTATTCTTGTTTTATTTTGTTCTGAATACACCTAATTAAAACAATAACTTTGTGGAGATTAAAATTAAATATTTGCACACCATATGTAGTGGTAGAATGTAAAGGGGCCATTATAGTTTTAAGCTCATACGTTGTAAATCTACGTTCTGGCAATTAAATAGGTTTTTGATTTTTTTAAATAAGAATATTTGATAACAGACTGACCAAATTCCTTGGTTTGTTATCATAGCATTAAAAACAGTGAGCCAAAGAGTATTTATTTTTTTTAATTTAAAAAAGGCCGATAACTTTGCATTTATGTCTCCCACCCACAGATAAAGGATTATCCATTAATTACACCGTATAAGACTAGTCTCAGGGCATATATGTATTTCTGGTCCCTTTCGTTTGATAAAAGAATCGAAGTGATTTTCACTGAGCCTATTTGTAACACCCCCATCGCTATGCATCGTTAAGCACATTTCTAATCGACATTTTAAGTAGGTACCTAATTTGTGTAACATCAAAACAGATCCTTGTTTGATATAATCCAAATTCCTGTGATTATTGGCATACATACAACTCGAATTAACAGAATATTTATGATCGGGTGTATATTTACAAATGTAACGTTACATGACGCCTGTGATTCTCAAAGGGTTACAACTACGTTTCGTAAACAGCATTATAATGTGTGTGCACAAATATACGATTTTCACTTCAAAGAAATGATATCCGTATCATTGATTCCGTACATTTAAAATCCCTCATAACACGATAATGTAAAAATGTGTTAATAAATTGTGCTACTAAAAACATTGATGATCTATTTTCAGTACATCACACGGTAGTTAACTGATTGTTCATTATGTTAATGTACCAGGACACCACATGGTAATAGGAGGTAGTTTAGGTGTTTAAGCGACGATCAGGACAGTGCACAGTTTGGTTTTTAAATTATAGCATTATGTTTTGCTTTTTACAGGCTATCTTAATTTCGCGAATAGTGATGCCTTCTTTATACAAGAGCAATAATGTATTTTAATTAGTAAAAAAAATATAGGATAGTACCTACGTGTAGGTACGTTTTAAGCAAATGGAAACACCAGCCAGACATTGGAAATCTATTTTTCCGACTTCGAAAGGGTGGCTGAGACAAGATTATTTAATACAAAACTTTAGTAGGCACTTTAAGAAGAATGTTTGCCTCTATCGAAAACTATTGGTCCTTCGAGTCCATTTTACGAGCAGACGTTCAAGAGCAAGAATTTAACAAGTACTAGGATGACATGAAAATATAAGCTTGCTCAGTTCGACAAAGTCTCTGATATGAAATTATGTGTTTACCGAAAGTTCCAAATCTTTTGAATACAGTATAGGTATTCGTAGACGTAGAATTGAATAATAGTTACTAAGACTAGGAAGAAAACTAGACAACAAATGATAAAAATAATAATAATACCAGCCTATACTATCCCACTGCTGGGCAAAGGCCAGAGAAGGCACGAGCATTGATCACCACGCTTGCTCAAGAAGGGTTGGCGATTTCAGACTTAAATGATATGACTATTATATTTAATTATCATACCCACTATCAGTAGAAAAAGCTTAATGCTACCTATGTAGGCAGGCGGTACTGTGAGCAGTGATAGTCTAGTGGTGTGACCGTTGGACTGCCAAGTCATAGGTCTCGAATTCGAACCCAAGACACGCACCTCTGATTTTTCGGACGTTTATCACTTGCTTCGTTGAAGGAAAACATCGCGAGGAAACCAGCATGCCTGAGAGATATTTCTCGACGGCATGTAAAAGCCAAGTCAGAGGCACTTGGGCGGCATTAAAACTCTGACACCAGGTAAGGCACTAACCACAAGACAAAGAAAGAAGAAGGCGGTACTTATGTTTTGTTATTGCGCAGGTTCCTTTGAATTGCGAAACCCAGCAATATCTACGTTTATTGTATCCTGGGCCGTTAACCGCGCTATCGTCCTTGCTAATAGCCTTGAATTAAGATAGTGACTTTTACCAAAACAAGGTCTAAATGGACCCTTCACGAAGCCGTCAACCAAGCATTCTGTACATCAAACTAAGTAACCTTACGCTAAAATTATTGCAGGGAAACGACTTTTTTTTGGGTGACAAATCACGTTTTACTGTAAAACTCAATGTAACGCACTGAAAACATTGTACTGATGGATGCATTGAATAGTAAAAGGGTCCTGGAGGTATTTAAAGTAAAGTTATAACCTTAAAAACGAGTACTTAAAAAAATACTTGTGAAAAAGTTGGAACTGTGACCTCCAATATCTCCGTCACTAGAAGGTTACCAGGTATGGTCCAGAACAAAAAAATTATCGCAAACACAGGGAAAAAAAGTGCCTTTCGGCTTCATTAAGTGTCATTAAGGTATTTATTTACACCCTTTATATTTAAATTACAGCAAACGTTTATGTTTTCAATTTACCAAACACCTCATCTCGATAATAATAACTGGTTTTCTCCGAACAACAACAAAGCGTCCAAAGTTTCAGGAAGTCATTGGCAAAATTTGACCTAACTGAAACGTCTCATTTAAAATTATAACTTAAGCATAAATATTTGCACCCTAAAAACTCCACAAACATCGCGAAATTCACGAAAACATGACGTTATTATGATGAATATATTAGCATATTATTTAACAAACCTCTCCTTAATGAATACCGCAGATTTTGACATAATAGACTCTAGGTATATGGAAGTAACTACATACGTAGAATGTTCATTATTCAATAATAAAGACGAACAAGATTATAGATCGTAGATCGATAAAAGTAAGTATCTGGACCCACTTTACTATTTTGCGTTCGTGGACGACCCCCCTGCATTGGAGAAAACGTTTAAGGTCATTACATATTGGGCCAGTGTACCGAACGGAACGGTTTATTGACCCGAAGAGGAACAAAGAGAAAGGTATAAACTTTAGAAAGAAGATTGTTTACGACATGTTTCGAAGGTCAGGTTAGGTACCCGATTTGGCTTATATCTTCTTAACCTTTTGAACGATAGAGCTTAAACACACGCGCGTGCCCCGCATCCAAATTAGACGTGTTATGCCGTCCGTGTCGTCGTGAGCGCTTTTTGATTTGACGTCCATAGGCGTCCGTGGCGGTCAAAAGGTTAAGGGAGAAGCGCCAAGGTACGCCGCGAAATCCAAATTTTCTTTAGTTTTTTTTGCAATTTGCAGGACAGTGGACTGTATGTTAAACAAAATATGTTTTGGGACCGTAATACATATAAAATTATATAATTATACTCATATATAATTATACTCATTCAAATCATCAATACAACCCTCTAAATTCACAATCAAATTAACACAGTCCTGCAAATTGAAAAAAAAACGCAACAAAATTTGAATTTTGCAGCCTAGCCTGGTGCTTTTACCTTCAATGTTTGCCGTCATTATATCTAACTTCTTGTGAAAGGAGCAGCTACCGGTCAGGTCAATTTGTAAAATCGATTTCATAAATTCTCTTCTACCTGAAAAAGATATGAGCATGTCTATCCAGTAGATCGATTTTTCAGGTCAAGTCTTAAATGGGTGACTGCGGTTAGCAATTAGAACCACGACGTCTCTGGGGCACCACTTTAAGCTTTCACTCCCATCTGTCAGTTACTGAAACGGTTTTCGGAAAAGTTCTTGCATATTTGACTGTGACTATGTTATCTATTATTTCATTTTAGAAAACGGTCTCGAGTAAGATGGTATTCGGTTGGAATGGGTAAAATTGGAGGCAAAGTCTAGTAAAAGATATATCGAGACAATCAAGGTCTACTTATTTTATTAGTAAGATTGTTTGTATTGAAGAACTAATCTGCGTTAGACAAATGTGATTTTTTCCATAGTTGAGCAGTACGGCCAGACTTATTTTAAAAATATTTTTTATTTCAATAATATACACATTATTATAAATATATGTACATTATCCGCCTTGGAGTTTGCCAAAGGGCAATGGAACGCAGCATTCTGAACAAAACTATTGCGTGTCAAAAGACTAGATAGGGTTCGAAACAACACCCTGCATGCCAAAACGGGCATAGTGGACGTTGGCAAGAAGGCTGCTGGGCTTAAATGGGCGGGTCACGTCAGCCGCATGCATGATGCCCTAAGGGTAAAAGCCTCCACACGATGGCTGCCGGAAGACGGACGGCGCCGCCAAGGCCGGCCCAGAAAGAGGTGGCGAGACAATCTGGACGCGTACGACAAGCGCTGGTTCGAGGAGGACGGGAAAAGAGCAGATGGCAGGAATTGGGGGAGGCCTTAACCCAGCAGTGGGACACAAGGACAGCACAGGCTAGAAAAAAATATGTGCACTATTGCAAACTACAAATATACTGTATTTTTTAATATTGTATGTCATCACCTTGAATTAAACAAATATTTCACTGCAAGTGGAAATTACACAATTTGCTAAGTGAACCTAAACCACTTGTAAAGTCTTGAGTTCCTGTTGTTCGTACAACCTAATTAACAACGTAAATTATTTTAGAAGCACAAACATGGAAACTTCAAACAAATATAGAAGAAGTCTGGGCTAAGTCGAGGCAGCTTGAACAAGCTAATTTTATATCGGATCGATCCTGTGAAATCTATTCCCTTGAACCACTGTCTATATTTAGTTTAATACTATCTGAGTTGGCTCGTGTATTTTGTAAGGGTTAATTTCTGTTTCCAAAAATTATATGTTCTGCCTATTTTGTATTTAATGCAAATACATGTAGCTTTGTAATAATATCTCCAACCTGTAGGTGGAAGTGACCCCTATGCAAAAACGGTAACCACGTATTTAGTACATCATTCTGAACTCCCCCCTACGTAGACATTTTCCATCAACAATTCAAAAAAAAAACCTGCTGTTTCATACATTTTGACCGTGTAGGTATTGCAATTTTATAGAAAACAGCAGATTTAAAAAAAATTGCGATGTAAATTTTGATGTGTCCGAACTACGTATAGATTGGCTGAAGAAGAAAAAACAAGGGACATTTTACAGGAAAACATTCAGTAAGTTCTGCGAGTAGTAACCGGGCAGACAATATTAAACTAAGAACAATGAATAGGGCGGGGAGACATTTTTGGAAGATATTGCCTCATAAAGATAGTCGCCCCTGATCAGTTGCAACAAACAGGACTTTTATTAGCAACCGTTACTGGCAAGGGGACGTAGGGCTGTCGAAAAGAAGAAAAGAAAATATTTAAAAAAAATGCATTTCTTTAAAATGAAGTAGTTTTTTGTGGTCTTGACCATACTTTATTTGAATTTATTAGGAATGGGTCTAATAAAATGAATATTAAAACTTCAGGTGATAAAGATCTCGCTGTTTTGTCAAGGCGTAAGACCGTGTGAAACAACAAATGGCGGGTCGCAAATTTGAAATAGAAAACAATCATCGTTAGTGTTCTGTATTTTTTATAACGTCTTCAAACTAAGTTATGAATGATGATGTATTCAAGAATCAGTCATTGAGTATTGGTGACTAGATTAAGAGTTTAAATAGTCTGTTCGTATTCGATTACAAGACTTAATAACTAACAGTGACATCTACTCAGTTGAAATTGAATTCGAACTTTTCATGTGTTACAAAATGTGGGTAACAAAAAACAAACACTATTTTATGCGTTATAATAAAAATCACTTTAAGAAAATCGACCATCAAACTATTATGAATGAATTTCATAATAACATAAGTTAGCCGTCGACACACAAGTTTAAAAACTAATTAATTATACTGAAGAGACACTCCAAACCCATTAACTCCCAAGTACCAGGGACATAGGAGTGTATAGGAGTATACAACGGAAACATTTATATCAGATATGACAAAGCGAACGGTCGACAACAGCTGCGAGCACACGCTTGAGTTTCTCACAATAAATTCCATGCGAGGAATTATATGCAAAACGTTTTGACAGTCTAACTTTATAGTGTTGGAGGAATGCTTACTTATTTTCTGGGTAACCTAGTCAAAGTGACATTCTATAAGCGATAATTAATGGTGATGAAAAAGAAAAAAACGTCAGTCATAAAACTCTTTGTAGAAATACGAATTGCTTTGAGTGAATGCCTGTCACTTTTGTTCATCAAGACACTCTTATCTAAAATCAACTTGTTGTGTTGACGGTATAAGATGACGATACTGGAACATGTATAAGTGCTCCATAAATTTTGCAACCGTTGTGAAACTCCATTTAAAAAAACAAAATCACAAATATCTGTTCAATTTTGCCATGGTCCATAGTTAATTTTTCTGCAAATTAATATATATTTCATTTTTGCAAATCGCGACAGTCTTTGGTGACCCTATTACTTAACCGAAAGGCGACGATGCGCAGAGAAGAAATCTTTCCTGCCAAAAATAGGGATAACGACATTTGTTACAGGCGCGCACTTGCTCCCTAGCAAACTGTACCTACAACCCAAAAACATTTAAATGAACAGGGCGCAGAAAACCGTAGCTTGGCGCGACGGAATAAGTAACAGATTATTTACACTACCCAGTTACAAACATGTCACATCGAGTTTAAACAACATGTTTTGAACAAGTATTATATTTTGCCATCTTGTAAGAGATGTGTCCAAAACATGTCCTGAATCAAACATGTAGTGATGTTACACACATGTATTGTTCTTATTTTTTTTAGCTAAATTTTTGTGCACTTGTATACAACTTGTTTTAGGCGTAAACCATAAACGAAGACAGAGGATGCAACATGTAGAAAACAATTGTTTTATACCATAATTTTCATGTCATTATTACATGCAAAGGGTGGCAAGCAAGTAGGAGCCCCTTGCTGGTAAGCTGTTACTGTCGTCGTATCTGAAACCTAGAATACCAAAAACACAGTGGGACTTTTGTCATCCCAGAGACCAAGTTAAAATGTCCCACGTGCCAGTAATTACACCGGCACCCAAACCCTTTAAATGAGAACACAGCAGTCCTGCTTAGCGGGAGCAATAAGGACGTGACGAGCTAACTAAAGGCCACGTTTAGTTGAACGTATATGCAGTTAGAAGTTTTCCTTAGTCAGTTGAGGGAGCAAGTGTGAATTTTATGTAACGTGTAAACATGAGCTTGTGTAGAATGCATTGTCCAGCAATTAGTGTTCCACGTAACATAATTACGCCGCGTTTAAATCCACACTATAAACTAGTTTGAATACTTGTTTCCGACGAGTTTTGTAAAATACTTGTGAAAAAATTGTTTTGTCTAAAACATGAATTGACGTTGATTACGACACGTATTTTAAATTAAATTGTTCAACTTTTTGACAAGTTTTGTATACAATTCTTTGCTAAACGAATTGATAACATTCATGTTAAATTTTTGGTGTATTATTTACCTGTTTGTTTATGAAATATCTACTCAACTTTAAACTTTCTCTAAAACATACAATATACTGGTATGGATTGTTCGGTTGGTATACAGCGAACGGTAGGCCTCAAATATCACATTACGTATAACTAAAATAAACAAACGTTAACGTCCTAGAGAGTTATTTATTAAAGAAATACTACCTTTATTATATCAAATAGAGACCCTCTTATTTTCCGAAGAAAAAATCTTTATAATATAAACCCACGCTTCGCATAACAAAGTACCATCAAGGAGGTAAAAGTTCTCATAGATAATGCACTTGTCAAACAAGGATAGTGTTTCTGGGGAATAAGGGAGGCATAAGGGGCGACCACAGAGTAAATGACAGCTGGAGTGAACTTTTTGACAAATGTGACGCGAAACTAATTTACAAATACGTACACTTATGTCGTGTTAGTAAACAGTGAACAGGTCTGAACAAAAGCACCACGAGTACGTATACTGTTTGAATTAGCCACACGTGTCCACATTGGAAAATTAAGTAACTGCTTGTTTGAGCCGAAAAGTGCCGAAATTATAAAAATCTTTGAGACAGTTATTGTCAATTAAACGTACATTGAAAAATTCAAATAAAAACATTCAATGTCAGAGCATTCCAAGAATTTATTAAACGGGCTATTAGAACAAAACTGAAGCTTGCTCGACTCAATACTTGCACAATTGCACACTAGCCATCTATTCCCTCTTTAATCTGTGGTTTCTACGAAGTGGTAAGCCTGACGGACGTCGACCTTATGTCCAAGCGCTGTGTATGGAAGTGTGAGCGTTCTGTAGAACCAGGACCATTCTACTAAATGGGTGAACTGTGTTGGTCGGAGATTATACTGATTAATAGATTTGTTAGCTGTTAGTGGGCTGTTTATAGGAGGAAAAGTTATTGTTTACAAAGCTTGGTTGGTGGTGAATGAATAGTATATTCAAATAACTAATAAAAATAATTGAAAGTTCATGAAAACTTCGTTTCTTTCAAGAAAATAATAATAAGTAATTGTGACTTTTCAAGCTTAAGTTATAATAAGATCATTCATTTATATGTCAAATGCTTTTAGATTATATGTATGTAACTAATTCAATGTTCAATAGAAAGGTCTTATTTACATTTACCAATAAGAAAAACACATGAACAGTAAAGCAAAATTTGTTCCAAAACTTGAGTTATTTAATGCCTTGTAACAGTTCTAACGTTCTCGACTAAGGAACTCGAAAGCAAGCCGTTATTCGTACACCCAGCAATTACCGACCTCCTGATTTATTAGCACTGAAGACTTTTCATTATTACTTACAATGTCTTGCAGAAGACAAGTGGGTTGTTTATTTTGTAAATAAACAGTAAAAAAATATCTGGCTCGCATAGGTAGCTCTCAATGTAAGTGAAATTACTTATTCCTGCTTTTAATATTACTAGGCGCTTTCATTTAGGCATTCAATTAAGAATCTCTGCAAGTTTTGTCTTTTGGAATTATTTTACGGCACTGTTCCTTAGTTAGGCTAGTTGTAGGTCTAAATTATCTAAATTAAGTACCAAAGTAACTTATGTCAAAAATTGATATCTCTAAACATTTTTCAAGCTCAAAATGTAAAAAAAACTAAGACATTTCCATCAAATAAAAACAAAGGCGCAGTTATTTGAGTAAAATTTCGTTTAAAATATTCATTCAACTGTCAGTATTTCTCTTTTCAATAGAGAAAGCTCTTAATATATATCTAAAGATCATCAATCAGTGTCAATGTAAAAAATATAAATGTTATCATGAACATTCACTTATATAAATAACAAATCCTATTTAAGTCATTTATCGTTCGTTTAATAGTCAGTTTTTCGTACTTTATGAAATACTCTTTGAAAGAGACTTAATAATATAAATAATGAAAAATTTTCAAAAACATCGATAACTTCGCGCTTATTCACTGTTTTCAGCATTGTTAGACTGAAATAGGCTTCTGTATAGCGTTTGACCACTCTGTGTTCATTCATCACACAAAAGGACCACGCTATATCGATATTTGTTTACTTTAAAATTGTAGAATATTTTCACGAGGAAAATATCAGACACGTTTCGATGTTTGGTTAACATTTTCATCGGTTTTGTTTGCTTAATGACATCATGCGAAATAAATAAAACCAAATATTCGGTTATTTGTTGTTTTTGTATGTAATGATATTTCCAATGAATATTACATAACACAACATCACGCCTGTAATCCCCGAAGGATCAGGCAGAGGTGTACCTAATAGTTCACCCACATTTCGCCAGTTATGTTTTAATGAACCTGACATTTTGGTGAAATTATTACTGCTGAGCAAAATATTATTGGAATACCATCAATAACTTATCGAACCTGTAGCTTTACTTTTGGAACGAAGTTCCTTATCGCGCGTTGTGAAAGGGGGCTAGACGGAAAAAATTCTTACGAAAAGTTGTCACGACACTTTTTGCTATAGTAAGCTATTGTAAGCTGTGCGGCGTCGCATGTTTCTCTGTCTGTCTCTCTCTCTCTTATAGAAAGCAAGTTTTGAATTTTCTTTTGTTCTTTTTTTTGTTTTTTATTTTTTTTTATTTTTAAATTTTATTACAATTCCTTCACTAATTAATCGAAAGGAACTTCGTTCCATCCGGGTGTCCCTTGACACCTCTCAAGTTTTTTTTTTAATGTAATTTCTTCATGAAAGCTTGATTTTAAAACCTGATTGAAATGTTTTATTTGATTCGCACGTAATCTAAACCCCATTCATATTATTATAATTAATACGTTAGATTACTTTCCTCTATAATGATAAAATCTAAAAAAGAAGATCTATTTAAACCCTCGATTTATCACACCTGGCAGAGCACACATTATTAACCCTATGCTGCCCTCTCGCGGCACGAATAAATTAAAATTTTAATGTCTACGTGATTGCAGGATCCGGGTTTTAGTCATAAAATCTAATTAGTAGACCAAAGCCATAAACATATTTAAAACATAAAATATGAGAGTAAAACATCAACCTGTACATATACATATATCTCATGTACAGGATGTCTCTTTTGAAGAGTATAGGAATTAATTTATCGAGTTCTATAGAATTTTCCCAATAATGTGGTTTCCATTGTCAACAATAGACCAATTGTGCTGAATTTCATATTTTCATAATTGAATATATTTTAATCAGTTATTGAGAATGATAAGGGTTCGGATTTCAGAGCCATTTATGTGGATTTCAGGAAATATTAATACATTTCAATTTGGATGACATTAATTAAAAGTGTTGGTATGCAAATGCGAATGTCCTTTAATCGTAGACCATTGAGATATTTGAGGTTAAATCTCGTTATTAATGTAGAGCCTGATGATGATGCCGTCCAGCCGAATTTCGCCACAGCGACTATATTCGATGGCTTTCAAAGCTCTTGACAACCACCCTATGGTTGTCGAGAGCTTTGAATATAAATGCTATACGAATAAACACACATGTCTTAAACCCCAAAAATTATCAGACATCAGACAACCACCAAAAAGCATTGATCTCGCATGATGTATTACAACTCACTCCCTCATAAAGGAGGTCTGTGTTACCTATGTCCCAACACTGGGAATTAACTATCCTACACATTTATATATTATTTATAACGATTTTTTGGATACCTTTGTTCGATATTTAATTAATTAACAATCTATACCCTATTTATATCGGTTCCCTACCCCCTTGGTAACAAACTATTGTGCTTTGTATGTCGACCTGATCATGTTACTAAGTATACAATTAGTATTCACATGTCATTTTCTTCTCCCCCTCTCGTATGTAACGCTTCGGAAAAAAGTGTATTGAATATACTCGTAGAATAATTGAATACTTAAGGTTAGAAAAAATTGCTGTTTGGACTACGGAATAACAATTTCAACTTGTCTACATACCTAAGTTCTTTTATGAAACTAAGTAATAGTTATGATTGTCTATAAACTATCTTTATGGTATTGACAAGAGCTAGACTTTTTCGTTTTAGGTCCTTCGCGAGTTCATGAACCTAAAATAAGTAGACCACCAAAACGTAAGTAGTATACCACAAACAAAGATTCGTAATGTACTCTAGGGCGGGTGTCCATTTGAATCTTTCTCCTAGGAAGTTCGATAAAACCTAGAAACATTCGGAATTCAAACACATCAGTTTACTATATTCAAAATGACCGAAAACGTAATGTAAAACTCCAAATTAAAAAACACCAGTCCTATAGAACTTCACCAAAGAGGGTGAGGTTCTCATAAAATTTGTCGCACATGTTTTCAATTCTACCTGGTCGTGCTAAACCCGTCCACGAAACCATTTAGATTACTTGTTCCTGAAAGGTTAATGCGATTAACCTGAACGGCCAATAGCCTTGATCACTAATAGACATTTCTTTTAGCATACCTTTGTGGGTCACAAACGCTTCTTTTTAGTGTTTTTTTTTGTTGTTATATAATTATGTAAATTGAAGACCAGAGGGGCTAATGACGGATCTTCTGTATTTTCTACGTATATTGCTCGGATTTTGGGTAGGATGTAGAAGTGTAGACTGAATACTAGAAGTTTGGATAAAAAATATCAGAAAAAAGATTTAGAAAAAAACACCGAAATATTTTCGTATGAAGAAAAATTGTAAAATAAAATATGTAGATTTATACTTACTGCACTTTCCATATAAATGTTATATCCCGTTATTCCAAAAGAAAATTCTATGTCTACATGTTTTTATAAATATTTTATACTAATAACACTGCAACAATAACTTTTTCAATAAACCAAGACCATTATTTTCGTTTCTAATTCTTATACTTCGTAGATAAAACGCTACATAAAAGAGATCGAGCTAAATTATATAAACAACAAAACAAGCCAAGCTAACTACGTCGGAATTATGTAAAAACCTGTAAACATGCCACTATGTATACACTTTCATTGCAGCCTGTGCATCGCATTAAAATCTCAAAATCTTACCACAGACGGCAAACGTACTACATTATTTTTTTTAGTTGCCATCAAGGCAGCATTTAATTTTTTAAATTGGCAATTTTTATCACTGTCACATAATAAAAAAAATCACGCGCGTAATTTTTGACGTTTATTTTTATTTTTTGTTGACTCTAGGGTTGGCACTTATTTGTTTTTGGCTGTAATTGTTTTGTTTGTTGGAGTTTTTATGTTGTTCGCGTTGTTTTCGTGTTGTTTTTGTGGGAGCGTGCGCGGTCGTGACGGAACAACCGCCCGTGTCGTCGCCGACGTTAGACTGAGTTGCGACCACCTATAAACTGTACAGACGAGCGCTCAAGTGATTTATCTTTTGATGTTTTAATTAGCAACGGAGGTTTCTCAAGATTCGCATGTAGTCATTTGAACTTTTTGGCTTTGCGTTCAGTGGGTTTCATTACCTTTACGGTGATTTCCTTAGGTACCTTTAACATGAAAGTGAAACATTAGTTAAAGACGATGATGTTATTCTCCAAAATATTTTTCAAATAGAAAAACACATTTTGTCAAAATAACATCACTTTTGTGCGAAAACGTCGGATTGTGGGAGTTGTGGTGCAGGAACAGCGAATAGAAACACAAAAGAAAACGATAGTAACTTTTATTTGTTACAATCGTAACCTTTGCTACGTCAATAGTTTTACGTAAATACGACCTTTTCGCTCCCATTATATTGAGGTCTATGGCGTCTATTAATATTCAATGCTTTAATATTGAATGTGGGTAATACTCCTTTTATCCAATAAGCGAAGTTTTAGGCTTCCTGAGGTCGGGTTCATTCTTTGTCTACAGATAAAAGCTCTCTCCATGGAATGTAATCGACAATAATATATTAAGATGTCGCCTCCCTAATATTAATGCGAATTGTCCCGAGAAGTTCCGAAAATACACGAAGTCGAGACGATCCTTGGTGTTATGATTAACATAGATTATTTAGGAGGTTTTCTAGAAGGTCACAGTGACACATAATAAGGTACTTAACAGAGCGAAATTAGACGTGGGATTATTTAGTTATCAAAAGTAATTTTTACCAGCTGTTTATAATCTTTAGTAGTACTTATTAGTAAGTTATAATCAGGCTATAATGTTCCACAGGCCATCTCTCTATGAGAGGGAAATCCACCACTCAGGCCCAGTGCGGATTGAAAGATGTCACAGGTCTTTGAATTTTTTATTCTAGAACATAGCCGATTTCCTTACAACGTTTTCCTTCACACATATTATAGAAAATAAATAACACAAAGTAAATTACCTGCTTTGGTTTGAACCCATAACCTACAATACGTAAATCGGGGTTGTTATCAGTGAACTACCGCTGCTCATTACACTGCTATAGTAAATTTATATAATATTTAAATAACTCTTTCTTCAATTTCATTAACACTGAAAACGGAATATTTATCATGTTTACTATTAAATTTGTTTGAGTTCCCATTTTCAGTGACCATGTCAGTTTAAAAACATATCTTTCTTCAGCGTTAGGTACTTTTGCGTCAACCCTAAAAAATATATAAAAAAACTAAAGTGCCAGCAATCAATAGACCACCGGTTATTTCCCGTGAGCACCATAAAAGGCAATGGAATAGCCGGCAGATCCTCTTGTGTGTTGTATCAACAAACCTTAGATTATTACGTGCTGACTGTGTCAGCATTATAGCGTTATTGGAAGGGTTAAATTTAATGAGAGACATTTGAGGGTTATTTATGTGAAAATTTTAGATGACATTTTTATAATTATAATATCAGCCTGCAGCAGTGATAGTTTAGTGGTGTGACCGTTGGACTGCCAAGTCAAAGGTTTCGAGTTCGAACTCAAGACACGCACCTCTGATTTTTTGATTCGGAATCATGTGCGTGTTTTAGAAATATCACTTGCTTTGGTGAAGGAAAACATCGTGAGGAACCAGCATGCCTGAGAGATACATTTCTGTATGAGAAGAGGCCTTTGCCCAGCAGTGGGACAGTTACAGGCTGGTGTTATTATTATTATTATTTATGTTGTCTGATAGAAATAAAGATTTCAACTAAGAAGGGAAGAGAACGGAGACTTCAACAGTTACCTACGGCACGGTTAGCGCAGTGGCTGAGCAATTAGCTGATGCGCGGCGTGTCCCGGGTTGGATTCCCGCACGGAACAAATATTTGTATGGCCTACAGGTAGTTGTTCCGGGTCTGGCTGTTGTTGTATATTTGTAAACGCAAACATGATACAGCAGAAATTCCTAGTATGCGGCAACGATTTATTAAACTGATAATAAAAACAAATTGCAAGGTTTCGAGTCAAGAACAATAACCGTTGCATAACAAGACCAAATTCACAAGATATATCTTTCCGATAGACAATTTATGAATCCCGATGGCATTTTGATGATAACTTAATATTATTGACACAATTCCATTCGTAAATAAATAATACTTCTAGCTAGATTCCTCTCGGACGGCGACCGTTATTCATGAAACGCCTACGGTCTAACGTCTCTACCTTAGATCTATTTGTTTGTTTATTATTAAATAACTTCGTTTTGTTGGCAATCAGTGATGTTTTGTTTGGGAACCTGTCTTGATTGCTAAATTATTTCTACTGTTCTGAAGAGCTTAGTCTTGAGGTTGATTTCCAGGTCGGGCAATGTGTTATTGAGTTTTTCTATTAGGAATTTCCCAGCAGTCGAGTTTACGGAACGATTAAAGCTATAACGAGGTCGTGCATCCATACCTTACCCATACGTTTCACCTGCTGGAAATCTCCCACCAGTTGCCATGGCTGACGTGGAAGTCTTTAAATAGACTCCGGACTCAGGTTGGCCGTAGCTAGGAAAACCTGCTCATGGAGATTCATTGATGACTTTGACCTGAAGTGTAAATGTGGCGGTGTTCTAAAAACGATGGACCACTTAATATCGTGTCCTGCGTATCCTATTGTTTGTTCATTACAGGAACTGATGAACGCTACATAAGGCGTCAAACTATAGTAAGCGCCAGATAAACGTGGAATAAAGTTCTATAATGGTTCAGTTCTGGGCCGACACAACTGAGATTGCTATCGACACTCTAAGAAGAAGAGTAAGTAGGTATGTATGTACATTTGTTACGATGGCTGTCAATTGATTTTCATTTTTTTTACTTCCTTGGTTTAAAAAAAAATCCGTCTTAAAAATTTGGTACATAAAAGATTTTTGACGGAGCTGTCAAAGAAATAACTATCTATAGCTAGAATAATATCAAGAAGTAGTAAGGTTTGTAAGTTTGGATGTAGGGAGTAATCTTTGGAACTGATCCTATTCCGAAATACACAAATGAGAAGCTGCATTATCTTCGAGTGTTATTTGCTATATTTACGGCGATTCCGTGGGATAATTTCCGATCAAATAGCGTGTGAAGCTGCGGATAAAAGCTAGTGTTTTATAAAGCAGCAGAGACTAATATTAAATAATAGTAGATAGTAATAGAGTACAGCAGTCATTGTGCCAATAGACGTGTCAGCCAATGGTTTAATAGCCAAGAGCCTCGACCAACAGCTGAGAAGGCTCTCGCTTGATGTTTGTACTGCTTTCTGAATCAAGCCCTTGGGCTTGATTCAGAAAGCAGTACTTCTGGACACGGCTCGTATTGTTAGGAGGTTCCTCTCTCATGAGCCCTGACCACCGGTAGCTCGGACCCTGTTCTCGGAACCGGTGGGCTACTATTTTTTTTTATTTTTTATATATTTAAAGATATAAAACAATAAAAAGAAAAAATGAATAAAGGAATAAATAATAATAATAAATAAATAGTTTATTTCAGGCAATGGCACCCATACAAATTATGCACAAGTTTTTACTTAAGTACATGCAAACTAAAGTAATACAAATTAAGTTAAAAATAAAAGGAATGAGAAATAATATAAATCACAAAAAATAAAACGTTCATACATATCAGGTTAAAACAAAATATTTGGTGGACATGTAAATGGTGTGAAATACGGTGATCACAATGTCGTTTTTTAGACTTAAGTAGTCGCAAGTGAAAAGATGCTCTAAGCTTACGCATTACAGCATAGAAATCATCAACCCTGTTCTCGGCAAACATGCCAGACTCGCTACACCGCCACCGCCAGGGCAGATTAAGCATGGCCCGGAACGCATTATTGTATTGCACACGAAGAGTATTGTAATTACTCTTCGTGTACTTGTACCAAAGTTGGCCAGTGTAGAAAGACTGACAGTATGCCTTAAAGAGATGCCTTTTTATGCAACAATGCGCAAGAGAGGCACCTCGCTGGTTCGGCGAGTGCGGGGGAGCTCCAACAGCATGTGGGCCGCGCTCGCGGAAAGGTTCGATTGCGCCTATATTAATCACTGCTGTAGGCTACACATTGAATGCAGGAAATATGGGAACACTGCAGGTCAAGTCTTGAAGTACCTATTTGTTGTTTTGTTTGAATTATTTATTGTTTGAGTATAATTTCTATAAGTTTTTAATTCTATATTTGATTATGTAATGTGACTGTGTGTGTATTAAAAATGTAATGTAATGAGTCTGTGAAACTTGAAATAAAATTATTATTTAATATTTAAAGAGGGTCACTCTAATAAATGGAAATATATAAAAAATATTAGGAATATATCTACAACATTATAATTACTGAAATTTATGTCCCTTGGTTTCCTTTACAGATTTAAGTTTCGATATGGTTGAAAATTATTATCAATGCCTACCTATGTCAGTAAGATAAATTCTCAATTTATAACCTGTAATTGGAATTTCCAGCCTTGTCTGTAATAGTTCGGTCGTTACAAGTAACAAAGAGATTTTATCGTTTTCTATGTGTAGTAGAAAATTTATGGATACCTTTGCCTCTTCTGGACACTCAAAGAAAAATAAAAAGAATTTAAGGTTGAAATAATAGTGTCAATTGATTGACCTAGTAGCTAAGCACTTTCTGCTTGGTATTTTTTCATAATGGTATAAAGTTCAATCACCGCTCGGATAAAAACATTATCTTAAACACTGTTTTAAGCTTTCACGGTTTATAACTAAACTTTCACTATCACTTACGGGAAGATATCCCGGACACCGCACGAAAGTAAGTCTGCAGGATTTTGTTTATCACTAATGTGTAACCATGAGCACCGTTCAGTGAACAACCACTGAACTGATAGTGAAAGTAGAAACAATATTTTGTTATCAAAACCGGACTCAAAACTTATTCAAAGTCACTATCAATGCGGAGTTAATGTGAATTGACACCGAAGGCCTTACAGTGTCTGCCACAACTTGTTTTCTTATAATATTACGTTTTTGCAGGCCACCAGGCTGAAGACAGATTTCGGGCAATAGACAAGTTACTAAAATTAATATGAAAAGGGCAGAATTTATAATTGAACTTGTGTGAGACAGAACTCTATCTCTTTCGAGTTTGCCAACTAATTGCCACCAGCTGTTATGGCACAATTTCTTTGTAAAGTAGTGTTTACCCAACTACATTTGATAGTACCATTTTGTAAGTGACGATTAAAGACTATTGCTATCTCATAATGCATATGCAGCTAAACTATACCACGCTCTATCTCAGAACTATGCTTGTAGATAAGAACATAGGTATAAAAAAACCAAAGGCAAATAAATAAACAATTTTATAAAGTCTCGTTTGTAAAGTAAAAATTGATTACAACGACCCAACATTCTTCGTGCAGTCCTGGTATGTATAAAAATGTGGTTGTTACCTACCTCAACAAAAACAATACATCATCGTTAAAAAATTCCCAATTTTTCGACTGTCACACTTTCCCGTTCACCTGTACTGCAAATTGACAATGAAAGATAGAGGGTACACTCGTTAACAAAATTAATTGGCCTGATCAAATTGCTGATTGACTCCATGTGTCGGTAACCAAAGGTGTTTATTTATTGACTTGGTAAATTGATTTTTGTTACCTAGGTAGGAAAAGGTAATTTAGTGTGGTAATTTAATTGGTGGTCAAGTTGTTCCTTAAAAATATATAAAAGTGGGAAAACATGTAACAAAGCTATATGAAGCTTTTGGCGCTTAAATAACATTGGAATATTGCAGTGACTGGTAAGCATTTGAGAAATAGTTTCGTGAAATTGATTTGAATAAAAGGCAAAATTGCGTCGTTAGTTCCGACTTTGGCCACGCGCCAAACGATCCTTGTGCAACTATAAGGAAGATATTCATAAAAACAAAACAAACAACAGAAAGTAACTACACCCAATTTTCTAAAGCATTTGTATACGTCAGGGCTACGCAATTAAACCAGACCTCTTACCCTCGCCAGTTTTTCAATGGCTTTGTTTTCAAGGCTCCGTTACAAAAAGGAAGCTCATACAAAATCCTGAAAAATCTCAAGAGCCTACTCGATTTTCGGGTTTATTAAAGACACTTTCTTTCTTCCCTTGTGTTGTAAGCCCCCAATATCGGCGCCACTTCCCCTTCGCGTACTATATATTTATATACTTATCATACATGTATTATCATTTTTATACGAGTACATTGACTGCTTTGTTAGTTAGAGCACAATGAGCATGAGGTTCCGGTTTCGATACCCAGGTAAAAGAAAGTGATAATGGGTTCTTCCCACTTTAACACAACCGAAACACCCATTTCGTCTTCTGCCTAACCCTTCAGAATTGCAGGCGTGATGTTATGTTATATCTTTATAAATGAAAACCCATGTATTCTGATATAATTATAAGGTATAATATTATAGTAGTTAAAGTTTTATCGAAATTATTTCAATAGTTCTTGCGTGAAAGAGTAACAAACATAATTATATTCATCCATGCACCTTTCAAAACTTCCGCGTGCTACAAACATGTATTAGATATATGTACATACGTATATCATTCTCATACACACAATTCCTTCGCAGCGTCACCCTTTATCTTATCAGGTAAGTCGTAAACTGCGTTCGAGGAACAGGATCTGCTCGTAAATTCTGTGTCAGGGAATTTGTCATGGTTTTGCACCTTCACGTGTATTTATTGGCAAAATATATAAAAATTTGCATATTTCGTCGCGTCGATGTGTCCTTGTCTTTTCCTTACTTATGTTTAGGTGGTCGAAATGCGTTTGAAGATTTATTCATAGTAACCGGCTATATAAAATTATCATAATTCAATCCGTTAACTTTATATTCAAAAGTTTCCTCAATAAAGATAACTCCTTGAATAATAACGTAAATTCTTAAGGGTGCCTCAGACATGTTTGGGTCGGGCTGATTTGACCAAATCTAATGCTTAACTTGGCCTTTACCTGAACATGTCGTATAGAAAGCTTTCTCAGAAGGAATGTTGCATTAGACCTACATCGTCTCAACTATATTTATAACATCTGAATGCGAATTATCGGAACAAGTAATAATATTACTCCAATATTGCGTTACCTCGATGAAGCTCTAATTGGAAATTCTTCAAAATCAGTGATGTAATGTCCCTCAGTTCTTGGTATCATTAACTGCAGTGGAAATCTGCCAGCATCGGTACCATCTATACCAGGAATTCAGGAGCACTGGGTATTATGCTATAAACTGCTCGAAATTCCAATATTCCAAATATTCTCTTGGTAGAGACAAAAGCAGATCAAAATTTAGTTTTATTTAGAACACAAATTGTTTGGATACTATCTCTCTTTGCGTTGTGATACTTGTTTTCAACAAGTTTTGTAAAATATTTATAAAAATATTTTGGTGTGTTGTCATGTGGCATCATGCATGACATGTAGTACTAACGTTGTTTCAGATATACATTGTTTCCCCATTTTGGCGTTTACTACAATTTTGTATTAAACCAGTCTAAATTCAGTTTTAGGTGTAAACGATAATCGATGACAACAGAAGACTTTTTCATTATTCGTTTATTAAAATAATATGCATCATTACTTTAAGATACGTTGCATTTTTACATAAAACTAAACGATTTAAAAGTACTAAAAAGTAATGAAAGTCATATTTAATGCCTTGATAACTCACTTGCTGAAGATCCATAAATTGAAGTAAGCTTGTGCAAAGACACGTCTGTTGCGTCAACATCAATCATGGTTGATGTTGGTATAGATTGTAGTCTTTTATGCCTCATGCAAATAATATCAGTCTCTACGGCACTATGAATAATGTAGTCAACATTCTTGACTTGCTAAGTTGGTTTTATCAACGTGAATAGTCTATGGAACTCAGTGATGAAAGCCGATGGGAAAACTTTACATTCACTGACAGCCAAGTTACAGCCTAAACCACTGTGTCCAGAAGCTTGAAATTTTGCATTAAAGTTCCATAAGGAAATTAAGGAATTTTGAAAAAGAATCCTAAACTTTAGATAATTCTTTCGTTCATAAATTTAATTCGCTATTTAGTTTAGTTTAGAGCTAAAAGCGAATTAAATATATGATTTAGACTCAAGAGGGTATGAAACTTTGTATGGAAGCTTATCAACTTTGTATGGAAGCATATCATTTATGGGGAATTTCACATAGGTTACTATAACATAAATTTATTAAGGATTTTTTTTATCATCGAATATAGTCACCATCTCACTACTGCAAGGTTTTGAAACTAAATAAAATAGTTCAAAATCGAATTTTTATTCATATAAAAGCTCATTGGTTTGAACCTAATAAGCTCTTGACTCCACTCCCTGTAATCGAGTTTTCATTTGATCGCCCAGCTGTGCGGCTATTCTAAATTCAACATTATTATTTAAATATGGAATGGGATGAGTAACAAATAAGCTTGGAACGGAATATCTGGTGCAATTTAGATAGTACATAATTGTATTATTTTAGAATGCATTAATATGGATACGTCTGTGGAATCTCAGAAATAATGAAAAATTAATATTTTAGAGCCTTAAAGATGCTACTGTCATGTTTGGTTCAGTATAATTGAGTTTTTTTTTGTAGTAATTTGTTGTTTAACATATACTGCCAAATTAAACGTGCCGACCCAAACAAATGCGTGGCACCTTAGCACGTGACACTTGGATCAGACGGCGCCACAACACAAAAATATACGAACAAAATACTAGACGGCAGACAGACTATAAAAAGGTAAAAAAAGTCTAAACATCTCACTGACCTCGTTTCTTATTTACTAGAAACTCTATTGTATAGAAGTTTACTACCACAAAATTAATTACTTCTCAAAGTGCTACGGAGCTACGCTCTGCTACGCCGTAGCCACTAGCGTAGACATTGTGCTACGAGTGGAGTAAGTTGCCGCCTATGATTCCCAAAGGTTAGACAGAGGAGAACCAACACCCGCATTTCGTCACTTATGTTCTAGTCCCATGTAATAAGGGGCCAAAATCAAGACCCTGTGGCTGCTTCTGAGACATTGCTGAAAAAAATACTTTAATACTTTGCCCGACGTGGGAATCAAACCGAGGACCTCGTGCTTATCAGTAGCTCCTCCGACCACTAGACTAACAAAGCATTACTGCCTTACGGCAGCAGACCAAAGAACACGAGCAAATTAAAAAAAAATTGTTAACGTTCAGGAAAAAAAATCTTCCAAGGGTTTTCATTGAATATTTTCTTTCACTAATCACATTACGTTTTCATTGGCCGTGTTCCGCTTCAGGCTTTTCTTACATATCCCTGGAAAAGCAATTTCCGTTTTCTTTTATTTGTTTTAAATTGAATTAGTTCTTGTTTGAGCTTCCTTATTCTGTTATGCTTTTATCACAAGCGAACTGGAAACGAACTGGAAGCGGCTGCTAAGTAATGTTCGTAATCGTTCTAAACTCGCCTTAATAATAAAAAAAGTATATGTAGAGAGTTTAAAACAGCTGTTGGTTTAGAGATCTCAAGTGTTACTTCTGAGCAAGGGTTTTATTCCCAGTTCGGGCAGAGTTTTATTTGGCTTTTCCATTGGGATCTCTCAGTAGCAAACTGAGGAAATGTGGGGGACTAATATGGTGTGGTAAAACCTTTTTTGCAAAAAAATTACCGACTTCCAAGAAAAACACAAAAATAAAGGAAAATAACTTATTTCTTTTATTTGCATAACGTATTTTTACCAGATATTTTGATTGAAAAACTACAGAACCTATTTTGATTAAATTTCAAAAGCACCAATTGGGAAGTATATTCTTTCAGATAAAAGAAGAATTTTTCAAAACGGTTCATAAATGACGAAGATATGAGGTAACAAACACAAAAAAATAACAAAAATACAACCGAATCGAGAACCTCCTCCTTTTTTTGAAGTCGGTTAAAAATATAATTAAAACTAGAGTAGGTAGTCGACGTGCTTGTAGTAACCCTCGTCATCATCATCTGCCTAGCCTTTTCCCCAACTATATTCCAGTCGGCTTCCAGTCTAACCAGTTACAGCAACCAGTATCATTACTTTATTGCCTAGCTTATGTACCTCCACAAACCGGGTACTGGGTATTACGATAACACTAAACAGGATTAATAGCATTAATGTACCGTAAATATCGTCCTACAAACTAATATTATTGTACCAAACCACATTAATTAGATTTCCGACGTATTTCGAACAGGCAAAGTTCTCGATAGCTCCGGAATAGTTTGGCTACCAACACTCAATCGGCAACTTTGCCTGTGTAACGAATTAGTTTGCCAAAGAATAATTAATGAATGAGATTTGGTTTCAATTTGGGATTAGCTATGAATGGGTGATTATTGGCTATGGTTGTTAATCGTATTTTAGTGCTAGTTGAGCTCCTACTGAAAAGCCTCGTCAGAGGAAGGTCAGATAAAATTGCTCGTAGGTCACTGCAATTAAGTTTATTTTCCAAGGCTAAAGATTGTTTGGTTGGTTTACTGCGTGTCACGGTATGCCCGATGATAACAAACAATGATGATTAGCGAAATTTTGAAGCTCACAAGTGCCCCATTAATCTCGTCAAAGGACCGCTACGCATAACTTTTAGTTACGATCGATTGGTAAGTTAAACGATTTGTAATTGAAAATGCAAATTGGCCAATAAATTGTTCAAGTTTATATTGTAGGTATAATAATTAATACCAGCTATTCTTACATAAACGAAATCTTTAATTAATCCTGAGATATTTGCCACGAATTTTAAGTTAAACATTTTCGATAAAAACTACAAAAACTATTCATGATAAAATGATAATGGCTCCATCATATACTAAGTATTATCTACGTTTGAAAACAAACCTATCAGAACTTAAGAATCAATAAATTTAGATCGATTCGTAAAATATACACTTTCAATTTCTTAAAACGAGTCTTAGAAACTTTGTGTAAGTGTATTTGAGTTGGTTAAAATATGTACTTCTTTTTCTTTATGTGTAAGTTGGACCACTTTAAAGTTGACGAGCATTTTTGTCAAGTGTCTTCATTCAAATATGAAGCTCAGGTTTTCTCGCGATGTTTTTTATGCTTATTTACAATTATACTGAAAGAAAATGTATTTATTGTGCTCGCATGATAATAATACGTATGACACACATCAAACATTGAGTCGCATTGTTCGTTCCAAAATTTTTGAGACCGTGGCCAACAAAATAGTTACAACAATTTTCTGTATTTAAAAACAGATTTGTATAAGTTTCACCTGAGAATCTTATTATTCACTCCAACATACAACATAAATAATTTGAACTCATAAACAAATGCTTAATTGTAAATGTCCAAACCCCAGCCAGTTTATCCCGAGATTCTCAACCATCATTACAACACCCCTTGAATAGAAGTTACCTAATCAAGCTATTATTTGAATTACTTAATAACCCTTTGAAAGGGTGCCGAACGGCCAGATAATTAATTTTATGCATAACGGCAAGCCGGGCTTGATAAATCTCGGTTTTAAACCCTTTTTTGTCGAATTTTAACAGAGTTGGGTGTGGTATTTTGCTTGAGTTATTTTGAGGTTCAATTAAACTTAACGCATTAAGTGCCGTTTTTTAAAGGAGGTTTACGGTGGATTTCGGAACAAGATGTGACTGAAGTTTAGTACATCTTTCTCTTGCTTCTCTGGTGTATGCGAGTCTTACCAGCGACGTTCCCCGCGATATTTTATAGGTTTCCCTATCTGGTACCCGCGCCACCTTCGCATTAAGTATAGCAATAAACAATAATTAATCAAAATCAACATACAATTGCTTTCTTTCAAGCCTTAAAATATTTTATTTACCATACAACCAAAATATTTTGTACAAAATAAATACCAGACACTTTCAACGTGTTTATTTAGAACGGAAACAAGATAGAAACAAAAACTTTGAAGAGTATACAGAAATAGGTTCCAATTTGAATAAAAGGATTCCATCATGGCGACCCCATTTAAATAAAGAAAACCTAGCGAGGATATAGTTTTTACGAGGGTCAATACTTTCTACTTCGGTAAAGTAAGATTTAATACTATTTTAGATATTTATAAGTATAAGATAATAGAAAGTACATACTTAGAATGGTGAGAGGTTTTAGCCACTTTAAGTTCGCACCTAAGTATTTTCTTAGGTGGATTTGGACAGCTTTGTTTACAGTCACACTATTTATTTTTTAATAATTTTCGTCCTATTTTAAAGGGCTTTGAATATGTCTGTACAAAAGCTGGCCTGCCTAATTTCCGCCATTTTATTTTATTTTCAAAATAGCAGCCACGCTTAGAAAACAAATAAATCAATACAAAAGTATTGTATGAGACAAAAACGTCATGTTTTCATGATATAAGCTATCAAGGTTACAATCTTCGCCATCAGTACAACTTTGGTAACTTCGAGTACCTAATATCAAAAGCGAAGGTGAAGAACTCTTGAGAATCAATTACATAAACATTTAATCAATTTGCCACAAACCAGCTGTGCATGTATGTATAGTGTAATCATCATAGTGAAGTATTTCACTATCGAACGACCCGCAAGCGCCTTGCGAGGTAGGTAACAGTCTTGACAGCTGTTGTTTCCCATTATCAACTACATGTCATTTATTATTCAGAGAAGTTGATTTTCTCACAATCTTTTTGCACCTTCTATGTTGTTACACTATTAAGTAATAATAGGACTGACTACTTACTACGTAGCAAGCAGAGAAGTTAAAATTGTGACATCACTTTAATTCAACACCATAACATGCGCGTAATCTGCAAAGGATTTGGCAGAGGTGTGCTTCGGACTGTCACTGACAAATTCCTGATGCAAAAAAAAACAACAATAATTCACCCGACCTGGGACCGAACCAAAAACCCTAAGGCAACAACGTTGTCCCTGTCATTTTAATTAACTAAAACTTAAAAAAAAAACCGTGGATAAAAAAAAAACATAATGGTTTAAACTAGACATAAAAACGAACACTAAAGAATTTAAAAAAATCCAGGATTATAATTATCTTCTACATTATAAATTAAGACAGCAAACATCGCAGTCCTAAATTCGACCATATCTTCCACTTTATCTCCGTCGTAAATCTGCAAGCCTGGTACGTAGACACACAGGGACATGTTCCATTCTGCTCACGTACATGTTCTCGTATGAGGACGAACATGGCGGTACTAGAGAGCCTTCTATTGCATTCTTTTGACTGCCGAATTTATTGTGTAGATATATTTTAGGTTAGTAGAGTAGTTTTTGGCAGGGAGTACCGGTCGTGATGGCCCAGAGGGTAAGGCCGCGCCTCTCATGCACGAGGTTGTGGATTCAAATTCGGAAAATTACCAATGTGACAATGTTCTTTCTAAGTTTATCTTGGTTATCACTGACATCGGTGAAGGAAAACACCGTGAGGAACCCTAGATAAATATAGGTCTGAAATCACCAACTCGTCTTGAGCAAGCGTGGTGATCAATGCTCGTGCCTTCTTTGAATGAGAAGAGGACTTTGGACAGCAGTGGGACAGTAATTGGCTGGTATTATTATTATTTTTACACTAACCTCTTACGGTGAGTATCCAGAAGGCTTAAGAAAAAGTCACATTATATTATGAGCTACCAAAAGTCAAACCTGTTGAATATCGTTTTATAATAATTACGAAGCGCTTAAAAAAACAATTACAATCTGTCTCTAAGCCCTCTGAAGTATTTAAAGACCAGCGTCATCGCGGGATTTGGTCATAAAAATTACCATGATAATGAATAATTTAGTGCTATAAAGCCAACATGTTGCAATTAGCTTCAAGGAAAGCATGATGGAGCTATTAGGACAATTTCCCTGTAGTCCATTTAGTGAAGCGGCATTTAGAAGTTTCTGTGATCAGCCGAGTAAGGGTGTTACCACACCAATCGATCGATCGCCGATCGATGCCCTCGATCGACATTGATCGACGTTGATCGATTGGTTTGGTAGCTTTGGTTTATCGACGGATACCGGGCGATAAACAATTGATCGACCGCCGATCGATGCCATCGATCGACATCGGTCGAACTAAAACTAGGTAACTAGGTAGTAAAACTATCAATAGACGTCGAGTAATCCATTCTACCATTGATCGATGGCATCGATCGACGATCGATCGATTGGTGTGGTAACACTATAAGTTCGTGTCAAAATTATGTATAGTATGTTTATTTAGAGAGCCGTAGATTTGATTAATAAATAAATAAATTAATTTTCTCTGTAAGAAAACATGTACTTACATAATTTTATTGTGGTACAGACAAGGACAAGATGCATATCAACCGTTTCTGAACTATGTTGAAGTCGGCTTCCAGTCTAACCGGATGCGGTAGAATACCGATATTTTATATGAAGCGATTGCTTTCAGATATACAGTGACTGGGCACTGCGACAGATACTCCAATATTTTAATGCAATATAATAAATGGGACATCTTAGATCCCATTTTATTGTCCTTAAAAATGTTTACCTTTCAGTAATATCTTGTTCTCGATTTAAGAGCTTAGCATCTCGGCACAACCCATCTATACAACACTTGGGAAGTTATAAAATTATTTACGACAAGCATTCCTTTTAGAGATTCAGTATTTACGACATAATACTCATCACACTAAAATATAAACAAAATGGCTGTCGATATTACCGATTATTGGAATTGTTTAGTACTCAGATCGTAATTGTACTCGAATTAATACTTAAATGGGTTTAAGGAATTAAACAAGGAACAGTGATTTGAGTTTTATGTTTTGTTTCGGTTTTAAAAGTACCATCAATTAAAATCCGATAAGAAAGTTCATAACATAGAACTGTAAAAAAGATAAGAAACTTCATAGCAAACTGTATAAACTGTTCGTGAAGATTCACATTCACAATGTAATTGTAAAACAAAACAAACAAAATAATCATATCTGAGAAATGCTACGAGATACATGAATTCAGAGCTTAGTAGTAATCATCGATTCAGTAATTATGGAAGACCTGTGACCGTTCTATAAGATATTCAGTGTAATTCGGGTCGGAACCCTTATTGAATAAGCCCTGCGCGCTCTTGGTCGTTTTTTTTTGCAGGGTGAATACTGATTGGTCGACAATATTCAAAGATCTTATTGTGTTGCGTGATGTCAGTCAGTTTTCAAACCAGCCTAAAGTTGACACTAATTTCTCTACACTCTTTAAGTTTCGAGAGCCCAACATACCATTTGTTAACCCTACAGCCGAAAACTCACCCCTTCATGATTCATCCATAAAAATCATACATCAATTACAAGAAAACAAAAATCTTAACAATCCTTAACAATACATTAATAACAATCTTGAACACAGACTAATAACCCATACGAAACCAAGATAGTACAAAACAGACTTTAAAGGCGCTCTCCCATCGGGAGCATTCGCATTCGCCCGCAATGTATATGTATCAATTCAGATTAGAGAATTACACCATTGAGTGAGGAGAATTTGTAATTATAGAATTTGTAACAAGAGGTTATTTTTGCACATAATTGCATGTTGGATTGTTACACTCGGGGCATCTATTTGTAACGTAACGCTTAAAATCGCATCTTGAATTGTTACACTACAGGCATTTGCTCCGGTGAGGGCGCGCCTTACCAAGTCTGCCACAGTACATGTTTGTAACAAAGCTCACAAGTGCACTTTATTATCTGTGTGTCTGTATGGCTCCCTGGAGATAATTATCAGCAGACGCGTAGACTGCACAATGTGTGGCCGTGAAGATCGCGGGAGCGACAGTTCGATGGGAATGAGACTCAGTAGTCGAGTGAAATAAAGAAAAGGTGATTCCAGTCGTGATTTGCAATATCTGGGTACGGTTGCTTCAACACTGTCCTCTCATTCTGCATAAGGCTTAGGGTAGACTTAATGAGGACAAGACGGCAATTGCT
Source organism: Standfussiana lucernea (assembly GCA_964057025.1). Lineage (NCBI taxonomy): Eukaryota > Metazoa > Arthropoda > Insecta > Lepidoptera > Noctuidae > Standfussiana > Standfussiana lucernea. The sequence continues at coordinate 11,857,048 of OZ059805.1, forward strand.
GTTAAAGCGTTTCGTTTTTCTACTTACAAAAGATTGACATATTAAGCTTTTCGATAGTTTGCATGAGTCCCGTACGTTTTTGACTTTCCCATCATCGTTAAGGAATGTCACTTTTTCTAGGCTCTCGGGAAATCTCTAGGAGTAGTTCTCGGCATCAAAGCGGACTCCTTTTTTGTCCAGCTACGCCTACCCTTATCTCTGGCTATACTCAATAATTCATTGCAATCTACAACAAAAAATAGCTGTATCTACCTACACGGTCAAAAATTCAAAATGTATGGAACAGCAGATTAAAAAAAAAATACCGATGATAAATTTCCGTGGGGGGGAGTTCAGAAGATGTACTGAAAACGTGGTGACCCTTTCAGCGTCGGTGCCCTTCGATCCTGTATACTGTATGTGTTCGGTTAACTTATAAGATCATTATGTCCGCTTTCGCAGCATTTATTATTATTAGTTTATGTATAAGAAAAAATGTTCCGTGCTCAGTTTTGCCCACACACATTGACAGATTCTTAATTCATCATTCCCGCTGCTTTAACAACCCCATCCTAATATTAAGGACTAGAACACACGCACCGGTCTGTTCGCGATGGGAGCGCAGTCGTCATTACCCTCACAGCCAGACCGTGTAGACCCGGCACTACAGAGTATATTGCTTGTATAACTGTACATCACCATTGGATGTACGTCTTTAGCTAGTGTGGGACTTATCTTAATTCATGGATGCATGGATATCTCAAAGAGAGCTGTCATTTATGTCATGATGATGATGATGGCATCACAGCGACTGCATTCGTTTGTCGAGAGTTTTGGTGAGCTGCTCTATGTGTCTTTATGTCATAAACAGAGAACAGAAATAGGAGGTGGGGGTGGGGGGTTGTACTAGCAAAATGTTGTCTCCTAACTTCGTCTAAGAAATAGTCGGCAGCTGACGTCATTAAAAAATTACTCAGGCACATACACAGGTTACCTTACGCTACGTTAGGTACGCTTGATGGCAATAGGCTCGCCCTCTATTAGATGAGACTTAAACTTAACTAGCGCAATGTGGATGTACTATTAGGTACACCTCTGCCTACCCCTTCGAGGATTACAGGCGTGAAGTTATGTTATACATAGGTATATCAATATATTCCAAACAAATGACGAATTTCTCTCATGTCTTATTACCGCTGATGTTACAGCCTCTACTAGTAAGGGGTAGTGTACACGCACTGTTCTGTTCGCGACGGGAGCGCGGTCGTCATTACCCTCACAGCCAGAGCCGTGTAGACGCTGCGTGATAGAGGATATTGCTTGTATAACTCAATGATGGACGTCTTTAGCAAATCACATCTAAGAAAATCCCATATAGGTAACTACATATATGGGATTTTCTTAGATGTGATTTGTTTTGGAAGGGCTGAAGGTTTGTTGAAAAAAATGCTTTTAAACTTTTTAATGTAAGTAATATAAAAGTAACTATATCTGTCTGTTACCATTTCACGACTAAACCACTGAGTCAGTCGTTTTAAGTAGTATAATGAAGTATTAGGTAGTCTAGAACCTGTAAAATGTCATACATACAATTTTTCTTCCTGATTTTTTTTTTGTATTAAAAACTGATGATATATATTATGAACTCTAAAATAAAAAGAAGACTAAGTCGCGGGGAAGGGCTATTCTTATAATTTATGATATCTACTTCTCAGGTGGATTAGCTGTCACCGCAAGGCAGGATAATATCCTTTCAAACCTTCGTAAGATTTCCAGGATATATTACGAGTACTGGTCAGTGAGTAGGGTTATTCTGAAAGTTTCTAAAAGTATTGAAAGCTTGATGTTGCGATACATTTTCGATTTTATTAAACAAGTAACTTGCAAACTTTATCAATACCATTCAGTATAACTAACAATTGTATCAACGAACTTTGACATCAAGAAAAATACTTAACAGTTTAATTAACTTTTTTGATCTTCCAAATTGTGTTGCACTATTCTGCATCAACTACATAGTTAACACTAACAATGCTCCTTAAATACCGACACTATAATTGCAGTGCCTTACAGCATAACGCCCCGCTCACAACCTCAGGCGATGCAACGTGCGACAAGACTTTCGTCATGCAATACGCGTCTGTTTCACTTGTTTCCTTCACGTGAGTACCGTCGCGTCACATGTCACGTCGCGGTGACGCCTGGTATGCTCAAAATAATTTATTTAATTTGTTTACTCTTCCACTGCCGCGCTGGTCTTGTTGTCGCAATCGCAACTACTGAACATGAGGTCCTGGGTTCAATTCCCAGGTCGGGCAAGATGCTATGCGTTTTTCTATCTGGAATATCTCAGTAGCAGCCACGGAGTTTGGATTTGTGCCCGGTTGATGGCAATAGGCTCGCCTAACACCCACTTTCGTATAACTGGTGAAATGTGGGTGTACTATCAGGCACACCTCTGCCTAATCATTCGGGGATTACAGGTGTAATGTTATGTTTGTTTTCTCCGCAGCCGCTGTGTCAACACACGCTTCGCTTGAAAGTCTTGTTCGTGGCAAAGCAGTAAGGCTGGCGCCAGTCTTAATTATAGAGCAGAACCACGCAGAACAAACTAGTGACCGAAATCAAATATTCACCGGAGCCTTGGCATTTCGTATGTCGCTTGCCTACAACTGTTGGCGTGACTTAGTAAGGAGACCTACAATTATAAAAATAGAAATTGTAATTTATTTGGAAGTAGTGTCTCTTGATTGTTGTATAGTAAAAATACTTGATTAATTAATATGGTGTTAAGGGTTTTGATTCGTTTCGCGTTTTAATAAAAAAATGTTTGTGTTCATAAAAGTGAAGGGCTATCATTCTTTTACTGATTACTCGAGTATTAGTCCTATTTATGTATTAGAAAACGTATAAAATAACGATCATAACATCAGACCTGCAAGTCCCGGGTAAGGTAGAAGCGTATCTAATAGTACACCCACATTTCACCAGCTTGGCTCCAGTAAGTTTGAGTCCCATGTTATAGGGAACGAAACCATTGACATCAACCGGCTGCTACTGAGAAAATACTGATGGAAAAACAATAGCATTTTGCCCGACCTGGAAATAAAACCCAGGACTTCATGCTCAGGAGTAGCGCTTAAAACTACGAGACGAACGAAGCAGTTAGTACAATATATTTGTTTCTATTTCTTTTTATTTTGCAAATTGTCATCGCCCTAATTTGTTTTCATTCTGTTTGGAATATCTTGTTACTCATGAACAAGAATATAACATCAAACTTGTTTCATAAATCTTTCATTGTTACATAACACATTATTTTATCAATACTATTCGCTCGTACTACGCCTCAGCAGGAAACCTTCTAAAAAAAAAGAGTAATCTGATAATATCGAAGTTTTTCCTCCTGAACACTATATGTTGAGGAAATAGTGAGGATATTATTTTTTTACGATAAAAATAAGAAGCGCGAAGATCAAGGGTGTTATGTGTCTTTTTAGAGATTTTTTGTAACTACGAGTATGTCTTCTATTACATCGAATATAAGTAGATATTTTTGGGCAAGATTGTCTCTGAAGTGTAAAATGTTCCATTATAGAGTCTACGTGGTAAATAGTTAACGGGTGCAAAATACGGAAACAATGCGTTACATCAGTACCTAAGGCTTGACCCATAGTAGTATCCACTTATGCTGCGCACTTTTTTACAATCGTTTGTTTTTTTTTTATTTGACTGCCTTGTTGCTCTAATGGTCCCAAGTGTGCAGATTATAAAGTTTTGCGTTTGATTCCCAGGCCGGGCAAAGTAATGCCGGGTTTTTCAGCAGTACAGAGCCATAATTTGTTGCCGGTAAATAGCAGTAGGCTCACTCTCTATTGCACAAGACTTAAACAAAACTGGCAAAATGTAGGCGTAAAATGGTACACCTCTGCCTAATCCTTCGTTGAAAACGAGCGTGATAGCAAATTCTTTTAATTTTTTTAAGCATTTTCAGATATCTGTAGAATGCGAGAGAGAACATAATATCAAAATAATCACGTCCTATACGGCTCTGCCCAATACAATTCCAACTCATAAATAACACGATGACAAATGCCGTGTTACCTAAATCACTGTTAATCCAATAGCAGGCGGGGACATAGAAAATTTACGAGCTGTCCCAATTGGAAACTCTTACAAGGCAACGTTCTTCACGTCCTACATAATTGAGCGCTTAGGTCTGTTATCATTGTCTGGGGAAACTCACAGATGGCGCTGAGAGCACTAGCTTAGAAACCTCAGAGCAAATACCCGAGTAAGACAAGACTAGTGGGTTTAGCACAACTGCGCGGACTAAATGTTACTTATGGACAGATGTTGATACAAAATTCAAACCAAATTACTATAGATATTTGTATTTCCGATTTCCGATTAAAATTAATATTGTTTGCATTAACGCTACTCTGCGTGGCCGAGGTTCCAATTTTGTATCCCGGTATTTTTGCAACCCGGGATCTGTTTCTACATAAGAATATAAAAATTTGTAAGGCTAATAGATATTTTTTTACGGGTTTTAGTTCAACTGCTATTTTTTTTCTTTTTTTTTTGAGTTTTTTTTTTCCGATGGTAGGTAATAAATTAATTGCCAAAATGAAGGGTTCTGATTACTTCTTCAAAACTACATCACAGTCCCAGAATTTTTTAATGGCAATAAAAATTCTAAAGCAAGATACTTAATAACCAGGGAGGCGAAATTTGTGTTCAGTAGCAAGTGACAATTCTGAAAAACAGATACTTAATAAATTAAATGAACATAAAATAGTTCTACCAATTGTCGCAAATAGCCACAGTTTCTGCAAAGACGCAGTAAATGGCCTGTAAGTGATAAATGAGCTCTATTAGTATTTTCTTTTACCCTAGATTTCGGTTTTATTCTTCTAAAGCCAAGTCATTACTGGTAATTGGGAGTAATTGCGAAAAATCGAGATTACTGAGAAGCATCCAACTGTAATGAACACTAAATCCCAACATTATTTTCTTAAACGTAAGACTGTAGTGTCTAAAAAATAAAGTTAGTGTAAATGGGATTGACACGATTTTGCGTTTACAACTTCGTAGTTGTAATCCCAAGCAAGCACGAGCTTGCTTCGGAAACGTAACCATATTAAACCTCTAAGCCACTATTTCATCTTTTAGAGACTCATGATGGCGTCATTTCAGACCCAAGTCCCAGGACCTAAGTCCCAAAAACCTCCTAAATTGATACCAAAATTGCTTACAAAAATTGTAATCTGTAACTTTAGATCAGTGGACAAATAAAAATCCAATATGAAAGACACTCAGATCATTATTACTATTATATCCACAAAACACATGTCGAATCCAACATAGCCCTCATAATAGGCATCAAATCGCAAGACCGTGCCAAAGACTTCAGTTTCTGAAGGCCTAGTACACATAAAGATGTCAATACGGGTTCCTTGATCTCTGTAATGTGTCGGCCACCTTGAAATTGATGGTACTATAAAGTACAGGGTACAGATCCGTAATGCGTACGGTATAGCTCTGGATATATATATAGTATCTTTTTTGCAGGATCTTTGGGACACACGGCTTGGGCGAATGGGCAATGTCTGGGGTGACTTCTTGGTGAGATTTTTTTGGATTATAGTTTGAAAATGTTGGAGTATATTCATAGACTTTATTTAGAAGTAAATGACGCTGATTTACGGTCGGTCATATTGATAAAACAGTCAGGCAATGTGACATTATAACACCGATAACGAAGATGGGAAAGTAAAAATATATAAAATTGACATGAGCTACCGAAAACCATTTTTTTTTTTTTTTTTTTTTCTCGATGTGGAAATCCTCAATGGATGTCCTCCGCCCTGGGGAGAGCGGAGGGGTCTGTCAGACTCGTACTGACTAAAACCACACCGGTGTTCCCTCGCACACTTGCGTCGGGGGGCAGCGGGAACTAATGCGACTTCCGCTGCCCCGGACTAGTGTCGGCCCGCTTGACCTGCGGGCCTCGTCCCGGGGGGGAGTGAGGTGTACAAAACTCCCCCCGTTACGTCATAGAGAGGCGCGCGTGGAACACTACGCGCCACCGTCTCGGGTCCAGTGTGATGGGGGGCGACGGATGTCCCCGAATCCGTCGCCCCTGGACCAGTTTAGGGGGGCCGGAAGAGGGCGTTATCCGCCCTCTGCCGACGCCCGGTGCGTCTGCTGCGGGATGGGCGGGAGCTCGTCATCTCCCTCTCCCTTTCCGCAGCTTCCTTCTGCGACATGACCGTTTCGCAGAAGGACATCACCGCATCCCAGGACTCTGCGCTGCCAACCATCGAGCGAACAACGGTCGGTAGCGACAGGTCTCCTCCCACCTCTGCAACGAGGGCACGGCGCGGCTCATCCCACGCGGCACATTCGGCCAGCGTATGCCGCGCCGTGTCCTCCAGACAGTGGACGCAGTGATGGCACCGAGCGTCCGGCTCCCTACTTATGCGACACAGGTACTTCCCGAAGCAGCCGTGCCCCGAGAGCACCTGCGTCGCCCGAAACGTCAGGGAGCCGTGCTTCCTCCCGAGCCAGTCGTCGAGTACTGGCCGGATCGCCTCAATTGTGTCGAGGCCGGCGGTAGGGAGCTCTAGCCTCCCCCGCCACTCCGCCACCATGACCTGCCGGAGCTGAGACCGGCGCAGCGTTATCTGGCGCTGCACCAGCCTCTCGCCCCGATCCTTGGCCTCCTCGCGCCACTGATGTAGCGTCGCGAGGGTCTTCGCCTCCAGGTCCCACGGCGGGGATCCGGCCAGTACGCAAGCCGCCTCGTAGGAGATCGTGCGATATCCCCGTATGACCCTGACGGCCATCGCCCTCTGCGGTCTGCGCAGAACCGCGATAGTGCTGGCCGTCAGGTCGGTCGCCCATACCGGGGCCCCGTAAAGGGCCATCGATCGCACGATCCCTACATATAACCGCCTACAGGCGGTGCTCGGGCCCCCCAGATTGGGAAGCAGCGTTGAGAGCGCGCCCGCCGCGCCCATCAACTTGGGCACCAGCCGCTGAAAGTGGGGGCCGAAGTCCCAACGGCTGTCGAGCACCAATCCTAGGTACTTCATGGTTGACTCGACAGCGATTCGGGCCCCCCCGACCACAATGTGTGATCCTGACGGCGGCGCCCGTCGGGGGCCATGAAAAGCAATGGCCTCCGACTTGTTGAGGGCCACCTCCAGGCCCAGGCGTCGTATGCGGCTCACCACCTGTGAGACCGCAGCCGTAGCCAGCAACGCTGCCTCCCTGTACGAGCTCCCCCGGGCCGTGACCAGCGTGTCGTCCGCATAACACGTCAGGTTTACTCCCGGTAGGAGGTCGCACCGCAAAACCCAGTCGTATCCGATGTTCCACAGGGGAGGGCCCAGAACCGAGCCCTGTGGAACACCGCACGACATCTCACGACGGCCTGTGCCGTCGCGTCCCGTATAGGTGACACACCTTCCTGCCAGATAAGCCCCCACAATGTTGCGGAGGTAGGAAGGCACCCGATGGTATCGCAGGGCCTCCCTGATGCAACTCCAGGGCAGGGTGTTGAACGCGTTGGAGATGTCCAAGGACACCGCCAGCAACACCCCACCCCGGGACACCGCTTCCTCCGCTAGGACTCTCACTCTCATTATGGCGTCGATGGAGCTACCGAAAACCATATGTCAACCTTGTTGAACGTAGTTGTGGAAAAAGAACAGCTTTTGTCATTTGTCAATATAGAACTCTACACCGTCTGAATAGAAGCTTCATATACAAATGTCAATTAAAACTTGACATGCAACCATTCTAATATATGTTTAGTATTCTACTATTCTTTATTATGTCTTCACACAGTACGCACGCCTCATTAGATTTGGCAGTATTTGTTGCCTGACATAACTGGCTGTATGTTCGATGATCGTTAACTCAAAACCCGGGCTGCCTTTTTTGGTGTCTCCGTCTTCACATTGAGAGGAGATTATGTGGGTGCTTTCAAAATTACTTCTTTCTTTATAAACGACGTTTTAATATCCTCTGAGATCATCTGTGTAGGTTTTCTCTTGAACTTAGTCTAGATTATGATAGCGTGTTGTCTTCTTATACATAGTTTCATGTAGTTACAGGCTATTTCTTAATAGTTTATACATGCTCTTGTAAATAACTCTTTGCCCGACTTGGAAATCAAACCCTTGACTTCATGCTCAGTGTTTGCGATCGCTAGACCAACGTGGACCAAGACTAACGAGTCACAAAGTACACCTTTGCCTAACCCTTCGGTAATTACAGGCGCGATGTTATGCCTAATTCTTGTATGTAGATGAATTTTATCCGACCGGGGATGGAACCCAGGACGTGTCGCCTTCTAGCGTAGTCCACATAATAAAAGCCAATTCTACTTCTTATTTTTTCTTGCACATTCAGTTTTTAATTATTTATCTCTAATTATATCGAATGAGTCCCTAGCTCCCCACAGCCATTACTTCTAAAACCACTGTATTGAAAACCAATAAATTGCTTACTGAGCACATTTTTTACACCAAATGGGCTCTTTTTCGTTAATTGACAGTTGGAGTCATTAAGCTATCTTCGACGAGGGATTAGGTTGCTAATCTAATTTGATAGAACCTTTTTCAGAAAACCTTTGCGGTCCAATTGTTATCTTATGTTAGATTAGTTGGTCCAATTGAAGATGTAATGATGCGGGTTATTTGAAATATTGATATTGATGAAAATAATAAAAATGTTGAGTCACAATGATAACTTAATGTTATCAAAAAAGAAAAAAATGTTCAAATATTATATTTTGAGTTACGTTTTTGATAAAAAGTTTTAGAGCTTAGAATTGAAAAAACCAACATGCAATATTAATTAGTCATTACATTCAGGTGTCGCCGAGGTTCGGTGAAAATGTTTATCAATAACTTGGTACTGCCACACGTACCATCAGCAGCTTTCTTACCTGTATCTATGCCATACAAAAAACAAAAATTGGAAAAAAATAACCGACTTACAAAAAAAAAACACAAAAAAAGTGGAAAATAACTTTACTTTCGGAAGTCGGTGGCAAAAAAGGCAATGAAACAAGTAATAGTCACCGACTTCCGAAAGTAATTTGGAAGTCGGTTATTTTTTTGCAAAAAAGTTTTTATTATTTTACCCTTTTTAGTTATCACACACAAATCCTTGTCAAGTATCAATTTCGCAATATTTTTTACTTGGATGACATATTTTTTCCAGCAATTTTGATTTAAAAACAAAACTACTGGACCGATTTTGATGAAGAATTTTTTGACGAAAATATGAGGTAACAAACACAAAAAAAATACAACCGAATTGAGAACCTCCTCCTTTTTGTGAAGTAGGTTAAATAGCGTACAATAACGGACCCAACCATGATGTTACTGGTTTAATTTTCCAATTTTGTGAACCGTATATATCGTAAAATGTTTAATATCTCGCTGTATGCACAAAACAAAGAAAACAATGAGACCGAAAGATCAAATCATGTCACAGTCATCAAACGACAACAATAGAAAATCCATCCTATCGGTACCAGGCGAACATACATTCTAAGTAGTAATCGAGCTCGAAGTAGCAATCCATCCAGAACATATCCGTATAAAGTACGCTGTCGTTCGAAATTCGAATGGTTGGGACCGTGGAACGGGGTTACATTTTTATTTCGGAAGAGGCAAAGGTCGGTTGTGAGCCGGAAGGTACGGAGCGTTTTATAGAGGTTTATAGAATGAAGGCTGTATGTTGACATAATGAGAAAGGGTGAAGTGATTTGATTTGTGGCGATACTGAGAAATCAGATTGGTGTAGTTTCTTAGATTATTAGTTAAATTAAATATAAATGACAACTTATATAAAGCAAAAGTTATCTTGAAATATGCAATGACAGGAGTAACCTAAGTTATTAATTGGGTAAATAGACTTTAATTCAAGTGTAAAATACATTTAATAACAATAGTGTAAAGTTACACTCTTATGTACAGCTTTAAAAAAATCTTCAGGAAATGACCTGTAAATTCAGTCACTTTCACACATATTCCTGTAAAAATAAAAAAATGAACAGAAATAATCTAAACCTCGTTTCTAAAAAAGCGCGAATATCTCACAACCACCTACTCAATTAATTTATCGTAAGCATCAATTGCCACTGGCCATAAACACGCCAAGAGCGGGCGCTGTTAAAGTAAAATATTCCTTTTTCAAATTATTATTTTTTCCTGTTGGTTTAGCATAGGTATTTTGGGCGCCAAAGCAGCGTTAGATACTGCCATCTAACGCTTATTTGGCGCCTATTATGAAAAGTTCTGCAATTTTTGGTTTTCCGACAAAATATAATACTGAGGTAGGTATTTCAGAAATGAAGACAGCATGTTTAATACTGAAACTATTCAGTTGATTGGAAACGTAGCGAACATACAAAAATAAAGCTAGCGACATCTGTGACGCAAATAACGAACTAAAAATCCTGCATCGCGCAATAATAGTTATCTGAGAGATAAGGATTAATACATCAACCGTTGGGCCCACCAGACACAACTCTCGTCTGGTCGATCCTCCATTTTCAATGGGTGATGAAGAACTTTATACCCTGTTCCCCATACCTCTAAATACCCATAGATAGCATCACGACTGTTTTCCCCGAGGGCACGGCTAAGCAGGGGTGGCGTATTATACAATCACATGACACCAGTTATATGTCTAAGTCCCATGTAATGAGGAGCCTATTACCAAATTGCCCTTTATGTTACGCTAAAGAAAAATGAAAATTGTTTGCATAAATAAGTAAAGTACTTTTGAACACTTAAAAATGTAAGCAATTAACACTCAAAACAGAGACCGGAGTTCATTTTGAATCCTTTCACAATAGAATGGCTGCAGTTTGGCTCGAGCCCAAGCAACTACGTTCTAGCAGCAAGACATAAATATGACACAATTAGACACAATTTATTTGTTCACAATTGTGAAAAAAATTCTTTGTTCTGGAAATTCTTTTAAGATTTTGTCGAAGAATAGCTTCTGAAGTTATGAAATAAGAAACTCCCTCGCACTGAGTGAAATATTTTGTCTTCTATACATAATATATGTATTTTAATTTAAGGTTGTTTTTCGTGTAGGTATGTCTGTGTGACTGCTAAGTTCTTCTTGACTGTCTGCACAATGAATTTTAGTATGATTTCTCCTTAGTTTAACGATTTCATTTCGGAGGTTCATGTATAATAGTAAAATTATAACCTAACCTCACGCTTGTAATCCCCGAAGGGCAAGACAGAGGTGTACCCATTAGTTCATCCACATTTCGCTAGTTATGTTTAAGTCCCATGTAATAGGGGCGAGCCTATTGGCATCAACCGGGCACAAATCCAGACTCCGTAGTTGCTACTGAGAAATTACTGATGGATAAACCCAATTACACTTTGCCCGATCTGATCTGCTTAGACCACTAGATCACCAAAACATAGCTCATGTATTTTTCTCTAATTGGATTGATAATCTTTTTGCCTCAGACGATCCCACAAAACAATAAAAAAATAAAAGCAACAGGAAGAGCCACTCCCGCCATTTAATTCCTATCTTATTAATTTCTAATTCCGCTAATGGGACGCTAGTAAAATGGCGTACATAATGATGGTTAGACAATGAGACACTTCTTGTTTATGGCGTGTTTATGGAAATATTTTCTATGGAATCGTGTTTTTCTATGAGTGTGTGACATACAGTTATGTATTTCAGTTACATAACTGTATGCAACTAAATATAAATCCACGCCTTTTTTTCTCTTTATATATTTTATAAAGAAAAAAAAATGTGTCCATACCTAAATAATATAATAATAAAAAAGGTGCCTTTTATCCGTGATCGCAGTCTAAGTGCCCGCTCAGATCTTCAAAATTGCAAATTTTCACCAGTTGTTCGGAATACTTGATGTGTTTGTAACGTCAAAATATTTAAAATCCATTTAACATAGACATCTCGATGTTTTGACATATCACCAAAGCACCCGTGCGCGCAGCAGGGGCGAGTCGCTAGTTCATAATATTATTCTCACAACATTGGATACAATTATGTACCATCTTCACTCAGCTTATTTATGTTCCCATTTGTAAGTGTAACGAATATCAAACTAAGAGTATCTAAGTATTTGCTATGTGTTATATCTGAACAAATAAGCCATAATTTAAAGAAAAAAGATAGAAAAAATATTTATTTTTCTCCCACAGGACAAAAAACAAAATGGTTAAATTAACAACACATTTTGGAAAATAAACAAGAAAAACTAAACTGTACGAGGCCAAAAGCCTCCTATCTCAGCATGGTGCGGTAACATTAAAAAAAATGCCACAGCGCTGATATTCTCATAGGGCCCAAAATGATGCCACGCAAATTTGAGGATTCGATTAGACAAAGTTTCTGAAGCTATATGACGACACAGATGGCATGAATTTGCATGTGTTTGGCCTATTTTTAGACTTTTGAAGAAGTTCCTCTCCTTAACCACGCACAATTAATGTATGTAAAGTTACACGGCGTGTATGAATAAAATGTTCACATGGCGAAAGCGCAAAGTAATGTGTTATCGTACCTATTTTGAAAGTTTACCTTAGATTATCATCCTTATTTATTTAATTTCAACAACTATACATCACATCCTTTACCTAAAGAAAAAATAATTCCCTAAAAGCATTACTTGTTTAGTAAACAGGGGTTGATCCGAGAAAATATTGAAATAACTTATGAGAAAAATAATCATGTTAGATTCGAGCAATCCATCAGTTAGCTTGTCTGGATCCCGTCTAGACAGTGAGTCTGTCTAAGTCCAGCTTAGACCAAATCCGGATATCTCTAGTATGTAATGAAGACCTGAGGCACACCTATCGTGATTGTTCTTAGCATGTAGAATAGGAACACTAACTGCAAACATTGGTTATATGGAGAAAACGAAGCATTGACAGAAAAAACGATCCAAAGAAGCATGAAGTTGATTTCGGCAGAAGCCCAAAAGTTTGATTACCAGTCATACCAATGGTTATAGTGTTACCCAGCAACTGGGGTGTGGAGGTAAGGTAGGTAGTCGCTCCGTGTAAAATACTTTTATTCAACTGTATTCCGTTAGGCTGGAAGCCGACCTCCTCATAATTGGAAAAATGCTAGAATGGTGATGATCTTGATTTATAAGTTTTAAAAATGTACACTACGAATGACTGTGAATTAATATAGTTCGTACCTATCAACGATCTTGCCAAACAATAGGTACCACTCAAGGCCATTATTGATGTACGTAAGAATCAAGAACAGATGCCCTAACACGAGCGCGCGGTATAATCGTAACGTAAATACGATACGATTTTAAAATTAAAAAAAAACTTTTTTGCAAAAAAAAACCGACTTCCAAAAAAAACACTAAAAAAGTGGGAAATAACTTTACTTTCGGAAGTCGGTGACTATTGTTTGTTTCATTGACTTTTTTGCCACCGACTTCCGAAAGTAAAGTTATTTCCCACTTTTTTAGTGTTTTTTTTGGAAGTCGGTTTTTTTTTGCAAAAAAGTTTTTATTTTACCCTTTTTAGTTATCGCATCACACACAAATCCTTGTCAAGTATCAATTTCGCAATTTCTTTTACTTGGATGACATATTGTTTCCAGCTATTTTGATTTCAAAACCAAACTACTGAACCGATTTCGATGAAATTTCTATGGGACCAATCGGGAAGTAGATCCATTCAGATAAAAGAAGAATTTTTCAAATCGGTTCATAAATGACGAAGATATGAGGTAACAAACACAAAAATTTCCAGCTATTTTGATTTCAAAACCAAACTGCTGAACCGATTTTGATGAAATTTCTATGGGACCAATCGGGAAGTAGATCCATTCAGATAAAACAAGAATTTTTCAAATCGGTTCATAAATGACGGAGATATGAGGTAACAAACACAAAAAAAAAAAAAAAAAAAAAAAAACATACAACCGAATTGAGAACCTCCTCCTTTTTTAGAAGTCGGTTAAAAATACTCGTTTTACATATAATATTTTCACAATTTTAAGAATGTATCTATATCTATGGATGTTACTGATTGTGCTTGTTGCAAAAAAAAAAATCTATTGGATAATTATATTTTCGATTCTAAAATCGACGTATTTACGTTACGTTTACACCGCGCGATAGTGCTACGGCCTCAGATCTTCCTCGCTCGGAAACGGACCTACAGCTGCGATCTTTATAACAATCTATACGTACGAAGTTGAACGATCCCTATTATTGACTCTAACAAAATAAACAAATATATCAAGTTCACGCCAAAACGAACAAAGGCCCCTAGGGGTTAGTGCAGACAGAGCTGCAAAATGTTCGAGCAGTTTTTCATCTATCTTTTATTTTTTCTATTTCTAAATATAAAGTAAGAAACTGACTGGCTGACTGATTCATTGACTGATCGATCAACGTACAGCTGAAAGCGCTTGGCCTAGAAGCATGAAAGTTTGCACAAATGTTCCTTAAATGACGTAAGTGTGCACTAAGAAGGGATTTTTGGAAATTCATCCCCTAAGTGGTTATAATAGGGGTTGAAAGTTTGTATGAAACTTCGGCCACACGAACGAAGTTTGCGGGCAACGGCTACTTTGAACATAAATTGATAATTAAATACTGTCCAGTGTATTGTATATGAAGTCTTAGGTTTCATTTGCTGGTGCCTGGTAGGACAAAGTGTTATTGGGTTTTTTCATCAGGAATGTGTCAGTAGCAACCCGGAGAGGATTTGTGTCCGGTTAGTAGCGATAGATTAAATGGGACTGAACATTAACTTGTGACTATAGGTTCATTTCTGCCTAACCCGGAATACAGGTGTAAATATTGTTAATGAACTAAGTAAAATGTCAATACAGTCAATCTGAGCTCAAAATCGAGTGTAAGATATTCCTTGTAGCTTGCGTGTATTTTAAAGTATCACTGAATACCGCTCACTCAAAACTTGCCACCAAAAAAACGGGTCGAGGAAATTGCTACTCCGCCAGTGCTAACCCTAAAAAGGCAAAGAACGTCCCTATTTAGTTCCTATCTCAATAACACTTATTCGGAAATTTATGATTTTAGTTCCGAAGCGATATCATAACGTTATCTCTCAAAATATTGTTAGTGTTTGTGTTTCACTTGTATTTTCTACTTTTACTCGCAGTTTTGTTTAATTAGTAGAAAACTTTCGTCGTTTGTCAAAATAGTTATTTTTCTCCCTGGGTTCATGTCTGTACCTAAACGGCATTGCAAGAGAAGTTTGCAATATATGATTGGAGTTTTTGATAAAGTCCCAAAGCCAGTGATTGTCTAAATGATGGATAGAGTGAATATTATTGATTTAATTGAACTTCATAAGAAAGTAAGATGTAGAGATATCGAATGATTACTAAACAAAAACAATAAAAATTGGATACATAGATAGATATAATATTCTTAATTATGCACATAATAAAGAATATTCTATCTATTTCGACTAAACTATACAAATTCATGGATGATTAGGAAGGAGTATTCAAGGATCGTATCATCTTTAGTTTCTATCTAAAAAATATAAAAGCATGTAATTATTAAAATGGAAACAGTCAAACCACACTGTCAGATACACATTATTACCATTATTTAACTTGTATTTACCCAACCGTTTTAAATAAACCATTACCGTATCAAACTCCTCAAAAGAGGAACAAAAGCCTGGCCCACAATGTTCAGAACACTGAACTGATTTACAATTCTGAACTATCGACTAGTTCCGACCTGACTGATGTATTCAGTTGCGGCCATGTTAACAACTGACCGGGCTGTGTCTAGCTAGTTCTAGTACCTTTAAGTTAGGCTAGAGCCATTAATGTATGTACATTATAAAATATGTTCAAAGATTTCTATGATGTTATGACATTTTATTCTGTATAAGAAATATGATTTTACTGATTCGTATATGAAGCTGAAGTATTAGAAAAACTTGAATTTCTTAAAGTCAAAAATGTATCGAATTTGACTTATGAAAGCGGTAAGCTAATGACAATCCAAGTTAATGTCGTTGCATAGTATGACCACTTGTGCAGTTCAAGGTGGCGTTGCTTGCCAAGAAAACGTGCATCGATATGTGAATCTTGGTATATTTATTTTAGTTCTGTGTTTGCCCGCCTGCACAGATAAGTTGGTTGTAGTGAAATACAAAACGAATTGTAAACGATTGTTACACACTTAAATATTAGTACAGTGATATGTCGGAAAAAGGTGAGGTAGCTGGAAAGTATTAACAGGTTGTTTGGGGTACACTAGGAAGACTATCCTAAGTTTTCGACCTCGAGGACCCTGTGTTAACTTCTGGGGGGGGGGGGGGGGGAAGCTCTAAATTTTCTGGCTTTCTTTCAGTTTTTCACTTATCTCTCTTAAACTAAGCAAATTTGATGTATCACATTATGTGACAAAGTTGAAGAACATAAAATTTTCTAAAAGTTCGTTGACAAACGAGATTTTTAAACCCAATATTAACGTAGATACAGCTGATCAAAATTACTCAAAGTTTCTTAAAATTTTAAAAATAGCATAGCTATTTATTACCATAATTTCTATGTTGATTATTTTGAAACAAACAACCTGTTAAAGTTCCATTAAGTTCGTAATACTTTCCAGGTAAAAGTACATATCTACTGCACTATATGGATGTTGATAAAGATGCAACCTTAAGAACCAAATATATTTTTTTCTTCACTACCGGCACGAGCTTAATATGTTCAGATAAAAGATCTCCATTTCTACTGGGTAATTAATTTCCATATTGCATTTGTTTATTTACCATAATGTTCACTGGCTATTGTAATCTTATCACGGCAGTCAGATGCTAATTAATTAACTAATCGTGGCTCAGTTCTGGGTCGACACAATTTAGATTGCCATCAACATGGTAAGAAGATTTGAATAATGTGGTATTAAAACCCTCAAACTAAATACAATTGTAATTTAATACAGATACAGTCAACTCTCCAACTAAAGTCCTTCTAAAATCAAATAAAACTAAACCCACTCGAACATACACAATAACTGTGACCACTGTTTCGTCACTCGTTACAGTTTCTAACAATGCCTCGGTGAAGTTAATTTGTCACAAATTCCCCACACACTGCAAACTATGCTGGCAATGTTGAATTAACATACGTTTGAATTGGTAAAGTTGAAATCTAATTTATTGTGAAACTGAGTGTATGAAATTGTATGATTAAAGTTATTTTAAAGTTTTTGGTTCATTTCTAACAACAACTTGTTATGACGATAAGTTTGTTGAAGCAGTACTGCTACGGCGTAGCAACATGTTGCTACGCCGTAGCAACATATTGCTACGGTGACACCTTATTCAAATACCATCTCAAGATTTCATACACAATTTCTTGTAAATAAAATTATTATTTGACGACCAGACCACATTAGCCCTAGCTCGAAATAATGCGGGAAGTCATGGGGATACCTTTGCCCAGACGAGGGATGACGCAGGCAAACAGTATCAGTATTTGAACATAAACTTAGCATGAAATATGAACAGATTTGATGTAGGTGTTTAGGGTATGTACCCTTTCAATTTGCGAATTTCAGATTCGAAACTTTCACTAAATCTGAACTACGCATCCGGAGATACTTAAACCATATATTGTTATCTGAAGCTTGCTGCACAACCTTTAACTATGTAGGTAACATCAGAATGAAAACTACTCACAAGTTAAAACTACTGTTTGCCAGGCAAAATCATAGAATTAAACAAATAAACTAGCAAACTAATCGCTAGATTTAAATCTCAACTGTATTCATACCTAATCAAAAGTTGAAAAAGAGAAACATTATAACCATCACCTAAGTTCTAACCTAATTCAAAAGTCTAATTACTTAGTTTCATCTAAAACAATGGCTGACCTCATTGTGAGTGATGCTTCGCAAACTCAGACTACTTTATGGGTAAACTTTGAGCAGCAATTAAAATTGCGGACAGCGCCATCTGTTATCGTGGCCGGGAGTTAATGCAAGTAATTAATGGTCTGCGAAAGTTGTGGGTTCTGTTGGTCTGGTTTAATTTATCTTGGGACGATAGTATTTTAAGAATTAAGAAATATTCTTATTCATTCAGGCATTTGAAAAGAGACTAAGTTTTACAAGGAACATTTTGGCAAATTGGAAAATGTCCGTTACACCATTAATTACCCTTTAATATTACTAATGACAGTATTGTTTTATCCCTACACTTGACTGAGTAATTTGTCAATTAAACATTGATTGGCTTTTACTGATTAGGCTGCCTGTAAAAACAGAGCTATAAAATTTCAGGGACTTCATCACTTCAATTAAAATAATGTATTTTTTATGAGTTTCAGATGGCTTCACTTGCACTGTAATAACAATTTATTTATTTATTTATTAAAACTTTATGCACAAGTATAAATAACACTGTACAAAGGCGGACTTAATGCCTTGGGCATTTTCTACCAGTCTACCTTAGGGTGATGCAGAGAGAAAACATAGTAGGTGCAGCATAAAAGAAAATGTCAAAAAAAAACATTTATAAATAAAATATAGCAATAAATACATAAATACATACATATCAACAACATTAAAACAAATTAAAGAGAGAGGAAAACTAACAACAATTTAATTTTGTGACGAGTCTGCCAGCTTCTTCAGTAAGTGTTCGCGAGCTTTTACTTTAAATGTGAACCGACTGGTGGCCATCCTGATATTCAGAAGGAGCGCATTCCAGAGGAAGACCGCCTGAACTAAGAAAGAAGATTTAAGAAAACCAGAGCGGTGAGAAGGACATCGCAAAAGACGGTTATTGGAGGAACGAAGATTTTTGCTGTGCGCAGCGCATAAATATTGGAAATGAGAAGTCAGATAGGAAGGAGAAGTGGGCTTGTTAAGTAGAGAAAAGAGAGTAGTCAATGCCCTCAACGCTCTGCGCTGTCGGATGGGCAACCATTTTAAAAGTGACCGCTGTGCGGATACATGGTCATACTTACGAAGATTAAATACGAATCGAATGCAGTTATTGAGAAGTCGGTCAAGTTTATTGAGGAGATCTGCATTCAGGTCATAGTAACACACATCACCATAGTCAATCATGGGGAAGATAAGGGACTGAACAAGCATTGCCTTTATGTGCGATGGGAGAATATTTTTCAATCGATAAAGCGACCGCAGCGTTCCGGTGACTTTTTTGCTCACAGTCGCGACCTGCTTACGCCAGTCAAGGCAAGTGTCAACATGCAAGCCCAGATCCTTGACGATGGGGCTAAATGGAATGACTGTGCCGTCAAAGGTGACCGGTGGTACAGTTAAACCATTCAGCCTTCTTACGCTATGGGGGCTTCCAACAATAACAGCCTGACACTTGGTTGGGTTTACCGCCACCCCGAAGCGATCAGACCAGTTTTTAACTACTCCTAAATCCCAGTTTAAATCCCTAATCGCATCGGCTAAGTTGTCAACACTTGCCTGACTATAGAGCTGTAAGTCATCAGCGTAAAGATGATACGAACACTGAAGCTCAGTAGTTATGAGGTCTATAAAAATAGAGAATAAAAGTGGGGATAAAATACCGCCTTGAGGGACGCCAGTTACAAGATCACGCCAGCTGGAAGAAGATTCTCCAGCAAGAACTGACTGCTGTCGCCCCTGAAGATAAGATGAAAACCATTCCAAAACCTCGGGAGAGACTATGAGATAGGAGAGGATTGATAAAAGGACTTCGTGATTGACGGTATTGAAGGCATTGGAAAAATCTATTAATACTAAAACGGAAACTTTAGTGTCTTCCATTCCCCGCCTTATATCATCAGTCACTTTGAGGAGAGCTGAAACGGTACTGTGCCCAGGCCTGAACCCGGATTGCAATGGACTGATAAGGGAGTTGTGGTGAATGAAGTGGGAGAATTGTTTGTGTACACAGGCCTCAAGTACTTTAGATAAAAAGGGAAGGATGGAAATGGGTCGAAAGTGACTGGGAAGAGTGGGGTTGGGAATCTTAGGTAGTGGCCGAACATGGGCTTTTCGCCAGAGTGAAGGGAAGACACCGGAGTAAAGGGAGAAGTTAATGATATGGGAGATTGCAGGAAGGAACTGATCAAGAGCCGTCACAATCATGTGACGACTGATGTTATCACAGCCCACTGCTTTGGATTTAATGGACAGGACAATCTTCTTGATCTCTCCCGGGTCGACTGGGGTGAAGACAAAGGGAGAAATATTGGGTCGCGTCAGACCAGCAAGATAGTCAATGGTTTGACATTTGGTTAGACTATCAAGAGTAGGAACAGTTGAGAAATGGCGATTTAGATCGTCCAAACCAAATGTCTTAGGAAGGTCTGAATGCCGCGATCTGCCGATACCTAGAGTCCCAAGGAATTTCCAAATATCAGCAGGAGAAGCAGAAGTGATATTATCGAGAATATGGCGGCGTTTAGCGTTGCGTATCATCTGATTACAACGATTGCGAGCAGTTTTGAAGAGGGTCCAGTTATCCTCGGACCGATCCTTTTTATACTTGCGAAACGCGCGATCCCTTCGTCGCATTGCCATCTGAACTCCCCTATTCATCCATGGCGCAGGCAGACGCTTCAGCTTGATTTTCCTGATAGGAGCGTGGGTGTCATACAACTTGACTACAGCCGAATTAAAACAATTTATTTTGTCATCAATTGAAGTGGCTTCCTCCAGGGGTTTCCAGTCAATATTGGAAGCGTCTTCAATAACTTTTTCAGTGTTCATCCGCGCAAAGGCACGCCTGTGCTGGAACATAGGTTTGGGTTTAGGAGGTTTAAGGACATAAGACAGGAAAATAAGGTCGTGATGGGAAAAGCCAGGAGCGATATGTTGACCATGTGAGGAGACTAGGGAGGGATTAGAAGTGAGGATCAAATCGAGCCAAGTATCATCACCGACAGTGTTATGATGCGTTGGTTGGAGAGGCAACACATGCAGACTAGCTGACTCGACCAGATGTAGGAGTTTACGGGATCGAGGTGAGTTGTGGGCAAGGATATTGGTGTTGAAATCCCCCATGACTATGTGATGTGCATACTCCGAACCTAAAGATTCTAGGACCGATTCGAATTCGATGAAGTAGTCAAGGGAAGGAGGACAATACACAACTCCAAGAACGGTTTTAGATCCTTTGACACAAACTTCTAAAAAAAGAAACTCAGCCAAATTATTAGAGAAAGAAGTAGCGAGAATTTTAAAAGAAAAATCAGCACGAAGGTAAATAGCTACACCACCCCCTCTCTTACCAATTCGATCATTCCGTAGAAGAACGAACCCTGGGAGAGAGTAAGTGGTAGATAAAAGATTAGGTTTTAGCCAGGTCTCCGAAACCAGGATGGCATGGACGTTGTTGTTCGTAAAAGTAGCATATAGTTCGTTGTAGTGACTGGGTATGCTCTGGGCATTGATGTGACAAACATTAAACAGCCGGCCAAGATTTTGGTTAAAGCTTTGACGTAAAAGATCACCAAGGGTGTCTGTAACGGAACAAAAACTATCATCAGAAGTAGCAGTAGACTCGTTAGCAGAGTAAAACGATTCATTAACAAAAAAAGTTGTCATAAATACAAATAAAATATTAAATAAAGATTCTGATTTAAGATAACAATAACTATAAATAAATATAAGAACTACACGAAAAACAAGTACGGCGCTTGCATCTCTGCACCACCCGCCAGCTAACATCATCTTTATATAAACACAACGAAAGAACAAGCAACGAAAATAACACAGAATGAAATATAAAAACAAACGCTAAATCTATACAAAAGTAGTCAAGTTTTATGGACAAAATAATATTATTATGGTATTCGGAACGCACCCTACAAACCCTCAACAAAACATATAATTATCGTGAACGTATCTGATCTTCGAAAACGTCATTTGTGTGTTAGATTTGACAGTCATGACAATTTGACATTAGCAACATGTAAACAAAAAATAATTACGACAATAACAACTTGTTGGGGGTAAACAATAATCCATAAAAAATAATCTCAGAGCTGATGTGTAAGGATAAAAAAAAGGCTAAAAACACAATGATTACTAACTACTTAAAATATTAGAAGGTTATCATTCCAAACAGCGAAAGATAGCAAGTTCTATATAAGGTAAGTAACTCCTACGAAACGTAGGTATCTAATGAATGAATGTTGTAAGTCAATAAGTATTAGAATATTATTACCACAATTAACGAGTCTTGTTTTTCAGGCTATCTCCAGAAGATTGAACCTTGGGATACTTCAACAGCAGCGGACACAATTCTTCAAACGATGTGATCTTATGTTTACTGCCATCAGGGGTTTTAATTACGATGACACCATCCTGAGTCCAGCACGACCGCATAGAGAAGTGAAGCCTTGCCTTCCCAAAGATGGATTGTCGGGTCTTGGTCAAGAACTCCTTGATGGAAACAGATGAACCCTTAAGACCTGTCTTCGCTCTCCAGACCGCAGACCTGTCGTCATAGTTTAAGAACTTTACAAGAATGGGCCTGTGGTGATCCTTATTGGATGTGCCAAGCCTGTGGCAAACCTTTATGGAGGATGCGGAGATTGATTTAAGGGCTAGCTTCTTGTTAAGTAAGTCCAGGATCGCTGCACTACTGACCTCCCCTTCAACCTCTTCAATGCCCTGGAAGATCAGCGCCTTCCGACGATGCCTGGTCTCCAATCCGTCAACTTGTCTAGCACACTCGCTGATCTGTCTCCTAAGCAGACTAAGCATGCTGAAAATCAACTCCCTGAAGGTCCGAAACTCCTCGGCTACCCTCGCCACGGTATCCTTGGCAGGTCCTGCGCACTGAATTTGCGCTTCCAGTTCACTCATCTTACGGACAAAGCTATCCTCGAGGCTTTTCTGTGCAGATATAATCTCGTCGAATTGTGACATTGTGGTGTTGTGTCCAGTGACAGTAAAAAAAGTGCAAGTGAAATGATGAGCTGGCAGGTGGTGGAAAATTAATAGCTGTAGTCACATAAATGTACCACAAACGTAAGTACTCACTGTGTAGAGGTTATATACTGATATTATGTGAAAAAATTATAAATAAACTGCGAATTTCTATTTAAAATATTAAATAAATATTAGAGATACGTCTGTCTTTTTCTTACACCTACCCGCGAAAAAAACAATTATACGTTTAGCTCGACCAATTTTAATGATTTTTTATTTATGGTTGAAGTTTCGCAACTGGCGTGACTGCATGAATGAGGACGAAACAAGAGAAGTACGTAAGGATCGTAGTCGAGTGCAATCAGACAATAATGTGGATAGAAGTTTATAGTGGTCGAACTTTCATGGGAATTCTTATTGAGTTCCTAAAGGTGTGGAGAAGAAAGATCTCGCTCGTGTTTTTTTTTTAATTTACTTTAATTTTTTTTCTCGTTTATGAATAATTTGAAATTCAACGAATTTATATTGTGGTGTAATAATTGTGGCGTAGTGTGACTTGTTTGCATCCATTAAACGCCAATTTGATCTTTATTTGTTATTTTTTTTTTACTTTCTTCTCCACATCTCTAGGAACTTAATAAAAAAATGTCCCATGAAAATCCGACCACTATAAACTTCGTTCCACCTCTTGAGTATTTTTTGTCTAATTGCATTCGGTAATCGTAACATTTAGTGTTCTGTAGTTTCTGCATACGGTGAAAGATGCGTAAATTTGGATGCATAAGACTGGAAGCCGGCTAGACTGGAAACCGACCTCAACATTGTTGGGAAAACGCTAAATACGATATAAGTTCGTATGGGAACAAAGTAGCGAGCAACAGTCAGTACATTCAAAAGCTCGGGATGCTATTGAATGTCATGTCTCAAAAATCACAATACAGAAACACAATATTAAGTAAAGGTTAGGATTTGAATAACCCTCAATACGACCCCTTAACGATGCTCAATTCAATATTTCGCCCCTCGAAGTAAAGGTAAGAAGTTATACGAATTTATTTCCAAATGAAATAAATGTAAATGAGATTTTGGCTCCATCATTTTTATTCACACCTCTTAATGTCTTTCCCGTTCCCTTTTGTAATAAAAAGATCTGTGATGGACTTCTTTTTTAGGGTTCCATACCTCAAAAGGAAAAAACGGAACCCTTATAAGATCACTTTGTTGTCCGTCCGTCCGTCCGTCCGTCCGTCCGTCCGTCCGTCCGTCCGTCTGTCAAGACCGTTTTTCTCAGGAACGCGTGGAGGTATCAAACTGAAATTTCTATATGATACTTAATTCTACTGTCCCTGGAAGCTGTAGAAAAATCAACCTTCTAAGTCAACGCAATCAAAAGATACAGCCACTTAGGCCGCAAATTTCCGCAAATTTTCGAAACTCGCACGGGAATCAAAACCTACAGGGTACTTCCCGTGAACTTAGAATCTTGAAATTTTGTACGAAGTCACGTCTTATAGTACAGATATAGGAAAAATTACGAAAACCGTAAATTTTTAGTTTCGTCATATAAAAAAAAGTTATATACCCACAGGTTTGTACGGAACCCTCGGTGCGCGAGTCCAACTCGCACTTGACCGGTTTTTTTATTAAAATTCAATTAATGTTATTAAAAACAGAATTTTACTCTGCAATTACTTTGCATTAAAAATCAATTTAAAGTTAATGTCCGATTTTTTTTTAGGTTTGGAAGTATTGTTTTGACTGTTAGAATTATTATTCTTATTAAAATCTCATAGGTAATGGTCGCGTAAGGTCCCGGGTTCAATTCCCGGGTCGAGTAAGATTACTTCTCAATAAAGAAAGAAAGAAAAAGTATTTATTAGTGTCGCACTGGACAAAACAAAATGGTAACTTGACAATCAAACAAGATTAAAAAAAGTAAACTTAAGAACAAATTAAAATAAGACAACTAAACTGGTCCTGTACGAGGCCAAAAGGCCCCTATCTCAGCATGGTGCTGTAACATTAAAAAAAGTCACAGCACTGGTATTCTGTTAGGGACCAAAGTGATGCAACGGTCAGTTACTAATAATAATAATAAATAAAGTGTATAAACGAATAAATATATGAGGTATAATAAGTGTGTAAAGTACACTAAGAAAAAGAAAACACTCAACGTCATCACAATGTTTGACTACACAGTAAGATCTCGGCTTAGAATAAAAATTATTGTTTCTGTCATGGCAACAAATTTTCAAAATTTTCCGTGAGATAAATTTTAGCAAAATAGCATAACAAAAGGTATATGATTGTCTTATTCCCTTGTGAAAAAGATATTGATGATCACTTTATTTTTGTGTTTTTTTTAAGTATGATGTATCTTTGTTGTGGGAACATTGCGTTGGCGTTATAGCTTTTAAGGCGCTATAATTTCGAAATAAATAGAATATTAATTATGATTATTGATCACATTATTATGAGACAGATCCAGGTTTCGAACAAGAACCCGATTGTACTTACTTCATCATCATCACCATCCACAGCCTGAAATACGTATTTTAAAATGTTAACCAATCTATTAAGCAAATTTCAAACATAATTTAAATACCACAACATAGTTTAATTACTAAAATACTTGTGAGTTACTGAAAGTCAACACGGCAACCGCGTCATTAATCACTCTTTACGTTAACGCGCGGGTTTACGTTAAGCACTTCATGTAAAGTGCCGAGATGATGTAATTAAACTTGCGTTATGTTGTTATTGTAGTTAGTGAAAACGGCGATTAAATTAGGGGTTAAGTGTACCTAATAAGTTTTGGGTAAATTGGTGATATTTTTATTAAGTGACGGAAATGTTAAGGTAAATGGTATAGCTTAACCTTATCTTAAAAAGTTTTTAGTTTTTAACACTAAAAGGAAGGACGCGGAAATCAGCTTGATATCAAGCTGAATTCCGCGTTTTAAGGTTCAAGGTTATCGGCCCACCAAATTCAGCATAATAACTTCTTACACTAGCGTAGCTACAAAGACCGCTCCTATACTTTTAAAGGAGCGGTCTTTGTAGCTACACCTGGGGAGAAGACCAATGTCACGTGAAATAAATATGATGAAATTATTGTTTTTAATGAATGAATGAAATGAAAACATTTCGAGCAAATCGCTCTTTGGAATGCAACTAAATGTCGTCATTAGAACACAAAACCTTTAGCATAATTACGCCAAGAACTTTCCGAATAAACAAGCTTTAATCACAAAAAAAAACTATCACCTAGAATATCCACATTTAAAACGTACCTAAGTAACATGAAAAAAGAACCAACTTTTAAATTACATTCCGACACATGATAAAATATAGTACACAGCACATCATACAAAGAATATAATTATCACTTGGAGTCCCAAAACTGTTAATCTTTTAAGGCGATCATCCGATATAATTATATCGTGCTGTACCGGATCGCACTGGATCGTACCAGCTCCGACCGGATATATCTATTGTGCGTAAAAGCTTTGAAGGTTCAGAATTGCAGTTCGACAAATGTTATAAACCTATTGAATTTCACTTTAATAAGGGAACGATTTAATTTTACTATTTTGTACGTAATAAGTACTACCGCGCTCACAGATCACTTTTCACCCTTAGAACGAGAGTAATAAGGTTGATAAGTGGTCGACCGTCACTGAACGCGGCAGTACATGTACTATTGCTATCCATTAGGCGCAAATCGAGTAAAATTTATCCAATCACACTTTGCTCAACCTAGAAATTAAAGCCCAACATCCAGGCTCAGCAATGGCATATTGTGACCACTAGAGCAACGAACCAGTTAGTTAAACCATCAATCAAATCTTTTTATTTTAAGTCCTGTTAACGTTTACTGCTGGACTTGGGCCTCTCAACTCAATGATGTCTACAACGATAGGTTAGAGGAGCAAGCTTAGCGTATATTTTTAGTTCTTTTTTTTCAATTCTTTGAAATGTATTCCTTTCAACAGGATATGCATAGTTCTGCCAAACAGATTTTATTTATTAACAAGTCAAAATTACATTTTATGTAGGTACTGATGATGCAAATATGGACGTCAAATGTAACCGATATTAATTAATGAATACTCATTTAATTAAGTTAATTAGCTAATTGATCCGATAATTAAGTGACTTTAAAATTTAATTGACACGTTGCAAAGCGGTGATAGTTTGTCACGCCGCAAATTAATATGGGTAGGATGTACGTTGTTTATTATTCAGTCAACAACAGCCAAATATCAAAACGAAGGTATAGGATTAATAACGATCATTACCTACTAATTAAATAATATAATTTCTCTACAATAGACATTAAAATAAAACTGTAATCCTCGAAGAATAAAACAGAGGTGTATCTATAGCCCACCCATACTTCTCCAGTTATGTTTCCGGCCCATATGGTACCCAAGCCTATTGCCATCAACCGGACATTAATCAAGACCATTTGCTACTGAGAGTTTTCTGTTAGAAGAAACCCAATAACACTTGTCATGTCTATTGCAGAGTCCTGTCCACCTCCAAATCGGAGCTGCTACTACCAGCTCCGGCATACCAGAATTTAGTTCTACTTGAATTTCTTAGTTACAGATTCGGTCTAGTATAGGTTTATACATTCAAAGTTTATTTCCAGATACTTCCATAAAACATATTATTATGTTTCTGTACATATACATGCTAAGGCACCGTTTAATTAAAATGAAGAATGTAAAAATATTTACTTTACTTTACAATACATTGTAACAATTAACATTATTTTACTGCGCTGTTTGCGAGTTTATTCAGTTCACATACAATTAATTATTATTATGTATGAGAGTGCTATAAAGTTATGTGGTGGAGTCGCTCGTATTTTGGATCGTAATGGTCGTAAAGTTTACGCCAATGATGTTTACATTCGGCCTCTGTATGTCAGATGAATTATTTTTAAAGCATTCCGGAAGTATTTAAATGATTACATAACAAAAGTTCCGTTTGTTTTATGCGTGAACTTCTCTTTTTGACATAGAAGTTTTATAGCTACTACGATGATTAACTGAGATATGTTTAATTTAATTTGGGTAGCAAACAAAACACATTTATTAGGGTATAAAATACAAGGGAGCAGCGATGAAAGTGTGTCCCAACTTTTTATCGCGATGAACCCAACCAAGTCAATTTGAAAATTACGAGTAGCTTACCTACATTCGTAAAATGTAGGTATACATAAAAACTTATGAATCCCTATTTTTAATATCCAATAACGTTTATTTTTGTTCATAACTTCGAAAACATTTACTGAACCGAACGAGCTTAAAAAAACTTGTTTCAACCAAACATGTGATTTGAATCAGCGCCATCTATAGTTTTACCCCTGTACTCTTACAGTTCCCTATTCCAAGGTCGTAGTTTGCGTTTGGATTGGTAACTTTTCAATAGGAGGCGCGTCCTGCGTGTTGTTACTTATAATGAATTGGAGGTAACGCGGCAAGGTAACGTGAAATGTGCGACCTTTAATCGCTACTAATGAAAGGTGTCTTTGTTAAAGTTATAAAAGTTTACGATGTTTTATTTTCTTTAATTTTTTAATAAGATCTTCTTGTAAAGTTACTCCGTAGTCGTTTTGTGAAAAGACAATTACGGATATGTAAAACTACATTTTTTTTTTCTAAGGTTATGAGTACAAATTCACGTATGAACTACGTCTACTTACGGTTAAGGAAAACATAATAATGACACTCAATCGTACGAAAGGTATTAACATCAGGTACCTATGCCACCTATGTCAGGTATATATATATGTACATAGGTATCATAAATTATAGGTCCGACGACGGATCTTTTAAAAACATAATTAAGAAAAAAACCAATTCAGTCAAATATTGTAAAATATTCTTCTACTCGAAAATGAAAGTATCCTCACAAATAAAGAAGAGAGACATGATGGCTATCAGTTCCCTCATATCTTTGGCAGTCTTCCAAGATGGACGGAAATATTTCTACAGTTTTATTTATAACGTCAGTTATTTTCTTAAAATAGAACATAATATTGTTTTTAGAAAACAAGCGAAGAAGGAATTAATTTGATGTTAATGTTGAACCTAATTTACATTATAGTTAAATTATGTTGATTGGCGTAATAATTATTAAGACCTGGTGTAATAGTAAAATAATTAATATTTGGATTTCGCACATAGCTTTTAAAAATATTAAAGGAATCAAACAAAGAAGACAATCATGATTTCAAAACCACTTTTATTAACTTGCTAAATCACTGCGGCTAGCGGCGCGCGGTGTAGCAATATTGGCTACGCCGTAGCAGCCACGTAGCACTTTACTCTTAACACTAATAAAGCTGTTAGATCTTTCCTATGTCGGTCAGTTCCATGAAAAGGTGACTCTAGGGGTGGGTTCCATAAGCGATTACAAGTTTAATATGTTCACACTAAGTTTGACTCCGGGAGTTGTTTATATAGGACTGCCACTTTGTGTGTACACGACATTGTTCGTTCCGTATCGTACTGTAGTCAATAGAAATGGGATTCTGAGCTTTTATTACATCAAAATCTTTATTTCCCATTGCGAGGTTGTTCTTTAGTAATAACGTATGTTGTTTTTGTTTTAATTTTTAAAGAAAACTTCCAATAAATTGTAACTTCACTGAGGATAAAACTATCGAACTGGCACATTAGTCTTAAAACAAAAATAGATTTTAACGTGTTATGAATTGCAAGCGACTTTTAATCTTAGGGTAATGCAACAATAACTAGGTGCACAAATCTATTGCTGTTATGCTCATTTTAACTAACACTAGGTTTCACTTAAATTAATGCCTAAATACAAGCGCTTTGTTTGTTTTGAAAGTCTAACCATGCAATAATATTATGGCATACATTTTGGTGTTGCTTAATTTAAGTAATGACGGAATAAGTGTCAGTATGATTTTAAATGTAAATATAAAAAATCACGTGTCACTATGTTCGTACACGCTAATCTCCCAACCACCCCACCAATCTCAATGAAATTTGGTGAATGTGTATGGCAGATTCCAGCATGAAAGATAAGATATTTTTGAACCCGAAAGGTAGCACCTCGCGAAGCAGGAGCCAGTCGCTAGTATTAACATTTAAACTAAACATCCACAACGACTTTGTTATTTTTTAATTTACCTGAAATAAACAATGAAAATTAGATCTTATTTACTTTAATAACACTGTAATAAGAAGAAAACTTCTCCCTTAACTAGAATAGAAAGTAGAAGATTCCCGTAGAATATTCTAGTACATTATTGTTTATTTGCAAGCCTTGTATAAGCAAAGCAAGGTCGTCCTTTTTCATTTGAAAGACTACTGCACAGAGCGTATATTTAATTATGAAAAGGTAGCGTGTTGTTCTTTGTAAATAGACTTCGTTATTTACTTCTTTTTTATTATAAATGTTTTTTATTTTTATTTTATGTGAAACTTACTGAAATAATCTGATGGTAAACGTAGCTTTCTTTTGTTTTTGTGGCTAGCACTTTAAAATAAACAATATGAGGAAGTAAGAACGATATTTGGATGATGGTTGTATATTCATATAACTATCGATTTCTGATTTTTAAAAATTCCGAAATTCAAAAAGCCATCATTTAGTAAATTATAAAGTACTAGCGACCCGCCCCGCACTAATGTTTTCTCTACTATAATATGCATGTATTATACATATAAACCTTCCTCTTGAATCACTCTATCTATTAAAAAAAAAACCGCATCAAGTGCGTTGCGTATTCTTAAAGATCTAAGCATATAAATAAGGACAGACGGCGGGAAGCGACTTTGTTTTACACTATGTACTGATTTCTTTCTACGGCACAGTTGAAATAACATTGATTTCTCGTAAAAACTATAACTTCTTAAAATCGGATCAACAAACTTCTTCGTCTTTAACTCAAAATAGAAACGATTCCGCTGTAACTTTAACTTGACAACCCTTGGGCTGTAAACTTTCTTGTAAACATTGTAAGCGGACACCCAATAATGATGAATTTGTAGGATTACTAGCTCATTTAAAAATCTTCGATTACTTAGCAGGGGTTGAGTGGCAATAGAAGCTAAAGTTTTATTTAAAGGAATGGCTGTTGCGATATACATTTATATAGTCCTCCTTATCGATTTCGATAACGTCGACCCTTAAATAAACTAAAGTTATTTCCTTTCATGTGCCCGGATATGACTTGCTAGTCCTAATTTAGTTTTGAATACCCGGTCACAACTAGAAAGTGTTTCGATAAGTAAGTGAATAAACCTACTGAAGATTTAACGATGCTTTATTAAACCTATGAGAATGTTGTGTACATCTGTAATTGGTACCTACATACGAAACGATACGAAACACCGGCCTCATCTAGTTTTAAAAAAGAAGACGTGTAAAAGTGTTTGTAAAAACCTACTTGCAAAATAAACATCATTTATCATAAGAACCTTAACCTATACATTTTTATTCTTGAATGTTTGATGTATGTACTGTTGGCGTACCTATTTTAAATATAATAAATGAAGATTTATGTAAACTCCAATTGTTGCTAATACTTTGTCAAAAATTTTATTGATGCGCCAGTTATTGGCCTAATACTGCTTCATTAATTTAATGGTGGTAAGCGCTACTGATGAGCATGAGATCTTTGGTTTCTGCCCGGTTGATGGCAATGACTTGCTTCGTACTATATGGGAATTAAACAGAACTGGCATAATGTGGGTTAAATATACGCACACCACTGCTAAATCCTTCGAAAAATACAGAAACTGTGTAATGCAGTTTTTGACGTGTAAGGAAACAGAACAAAATAGTGGAATACTTTAGTTTTTACCTGATAAACTACAAAAAATATGATTTACTGTAAAATAATACCTATGAAGGCTAGTAAAAGTACGTGTATTGTTGTTTTCAGATAAAAATTAATTCTTGTAAACGTAAACAATAGCACGTTTATACAAAATACTAATATAAACAAGCTATTAATATTGAGTTATTGCTAACATTAGGCTCGAAGCTTACTTGTTTCTATTTAGTTAGGATCGACCCTAGAATAAATGAATGCCTAAATAGTTCATTGTGAGGTTTCCACCGTTATTTTGCTGAAATGAGGCTCTTCAAGGGCTGTCTTTTTTAGCACCAAGTTTTTTCTGTGTGTTTAATATTGTCTTTACTTGTGTGTGTCATATGTGTGCCAAATAAATGTACAAATTTACCTTCTTTCTCTGTCTATCTAGTTAGTCTAGTGGTGGTAAGCGCTGCTCCTAAGCATGCCTTTGCATCTGACATTGATTTCTCAATTTGTATCTTCTGCTTTATTAAATCATCAAAATATTTACCTTATTTACAAACTAATATTAGATCGAAAATAAGAATAAAAACGTTTTAAAAGTGAAAAATAACTTTGCTTTCGGAAGTCGGTGCTAAAAAAAACAAACAAATGAAACAAACAATAATCACCGACTTCCGAAAGTAAAGTTATTTTCCACTTTTTCGTGTTTTTTTTTGGAAGTCGGTTATTTTTTTGCAAAAACTGTTTTATTTTACCCTTTTTAGTTATCGCATCACACACAAATCCTTGTCAAGTATCAATTTCGCAATTACTATATATTTTACTTGGATGACATAGTTTTTCTAGCTATTTTGATTTAAAAACCAAATTGCTCAACCGATTTTGATGAAATTTCTATGGGACCAATTGGAAAGTGTATCCATTGAGATAAAAGAATATTTTTCAAATCGGTTCATAAATGTCGAAGATATGAGGTAACAAAAAAAAGAAAAATACAACCGAATTGAGAACCTCCTCCTTTTTTTGAAGTTGGTTAAAATATATACAATTAAGGGGCGTCGAAAAATTTGCCTATATCGCTGTCAACAGGGAAAGTGCCCAGAAGGCTGGCCGCATTGCCACGTTTGATGGCAATGCTGATTCTTTGGCCAAAAAAAAATGCCAGCCCTCTGGTCACGTGAAGAGTCGACTAACCGCTTGTATTTGTATCTTAAATCATTAGTTTTAAAATTCTCAACAACATAATACATTTTTAAATTGATTGTCTGGTACATTTTTACAGGGAAAACAAAATATTTAATACGTGGGTGAGGCAGCTGGTAAGTATAATTAGTTATTATTAAGTAGGCGTACCGAAACAACAGAATACTAAGAATTCCAGTAATATTATAATTGTACCTTATCAATTATTTATGCTAGGTAATTTATTTAGATTGAATCACGTTGTAAATCTTTTCCACGTACTTTGGATAAACACTAACTAAAAACTGGTGACCTATCATACACGAGTCTATTTTCATGCGCTGAATACGTCCATTATAGCTATCACGAAAAGGTACAGGCTAAAAAACCTTTTAAAAATATCGAACAAGTCGAACAATATAATACAAAATAATTCCTTTTTTGATGTTTCTTACCTAATTAACTTAATACCTAAAGAATCCATTTGCTCCTTAATTATAAAACTTTGCGAAGCTAATTGAACAATGAACCCCAAATACCAGGAGCTCATGAAATTAATTATAAAAGTATTCAAGCGAGAAAATAATTATTATCTTCGTCAAAACAACGTTGCGTCACGAACTCCTCACGATTCTGAGAGCCTAGTCAAACAAGGCGATGCACTGAGTCCCTCGCTCTGCGTTTATTGAAGAAAAACAATTACTGAGAACCTCTACTAGAAACCAAAAGCAAACGAGTTCCTTAGAAAAATATTTGGAGCGCTTTGTTACTTTAAAATGTAGTTGAATTTCTCTTATTTATGATTAATTTGAGATGATATTTTAGGGGCCTTTTGTTAAAGGGGGCAATCACTAAAGTCAGTTGTGTATTTTAACTATACATCTCATATTCGAGTTAACTGAATGTCATAAGTTTCTCTAACTATCGAAATAATTCTGGTTTTTCGGTAAGAATTTGAACTTCAATTTTTTGTATTTTTCCGAAGGATCACCAATTACCACATGGTTTTAATATTATGTAAAATGCTTTTAAGAAACAAACATAATATCGCGCAGTCACCTTTAATCACCTGCAGTCACCTCAAAGGCCACCACTAGAAATAATACCATTGCCAATCAAATAAGAAAGCCAAGTCTTGATCCTAATTACCTACTCAAAAAGATCTGAAATCACATGTACATACATAAACCAACCGGGCCGCCACATCTTTACCCGCCATAAGTTCCTAACGCGGCCGTCAGATGGCGCTATCGTTGAGTAATTAAAAGCGCAAGTGGGCACTAATCTTTATAGGCAGCTGCTATGAAACGTCATCAAAATGGTGGTATGGGCGGGAACAGCTGTTTTATTAGTTTTACTGTTGCTACCATTGCCGCGTTGTTTGGGTTATGGATAGAAAGACAATGGGTGGATGGTAGATATGGGTAATAGAAAATATTGAATGCATGTTAGAATTGATTGAATACCATTGTTATACGTCATGCATGAGGACCCAGAGGTTTAAAGATCTGGTTTAGAATTACGCGGATATTGTTACAGAAGTTAGCATGAGCATCAGTGTAAATTTTCAGATGTAAATCATAGCAATCTTTCTTCTTTCTTTTTCGTGTGGTTATGCCAACTTGGTGTCGTTTATACCGCCCATAGGCCTCTGACTTGGCTTGACATGCCGTCGAGAAATATTTCTCAGACATGCTGGTTTGATTCCCTCACGATGTTTTCCTTCACCGAAGCAAGTGATAATTATACAATACGGACATGAATCCTAAAAATTTGAGGTGCGTGTCTTGATTTCGAACTTGAGACCTATGATTTGGCAGTCCAACGGTCACACCACTAGGCTATCACTACTATTAACACAACAATTATACTTGACTTAATCATGGTAATTACACGAAAGGTCTAGCATAGCGATTGAGTGGCTTTGCTGTTACGGTTTGCTGTTTCGGTCACACTCGGAATTGTACCGTACGCATCCATTTATAACACGGCTGTTATTAAGTCAGGGCCCTACTCACTAACTCCTTATCATCTGCCTAGCCTTTTTCCCAACTATATTAGGGTCGGCTTCCAGTCTTACTGGAAGCATCTCTATACCAATACTTTACATGGAGCGACTGCCCATTTGTCATCCACAACCCAGTTAGTACTGGGTAATACGGTACCCCTTGGTAAGACTGGTTGTCAGACTTTCGGGCCACTGACTACCTCAGAGATGTCAGATGTTCGAGATCTACAATTAACAGCCGGGACCAACGGCCTTATTTTTTCTGGGGTTGGAAATTATCAAATGACCTCTTCCGCTCTAGGTGGAGCGGGGGGGCGAGTCAGACTCTTACTGACCAAAACCCACCCGTATTCCTTCAGTTGCCTGTGCCACGGGCCACGGTAACTCTTTCGAAGAAACCCGCAACCCAGGTAGGCATCGGTCCTAGTGGACCCCGTCAGTTTGTGCTGACATCTCTTTGAGGCGCGCGTGGCAAACAACGCGCCATCGACCCGGGGGGACCAACGGCCTAACGTATTAACTACTCACTAACTCCTACAACTGCTATCAACTATCTTCTCAAACTATGTATTTAATATTATAACGTAAATACAAATGGTTAAGTGCTTGTTTTGGGTTCAGCCTTGTTTGCATAATAGGGACGCGACTTTGTATCTCCGGATTTCGTGATCACGGTTGAACGGTCGAAATGTAACCTCACTACAACTGTATATAATGTGCTGTTATATATTTGATCCTAGAGAGACGTGACCTTGTTTACATTTATAAATATTCAATGAGGGGTTTTTCGGGCTACATTGAAACAATCGGCTTGAAAACTTTTGAGATGATTTCTTTAAGTAAAAATCATTATTTTAAATTAATTAACACGTTTTGAGATTTCGAGAGTCCTTATTCATCAGTTATTCACGGAAATAGTGCGCTTAGGCAATATACTCAAAGCATGCCATATTTCGAATATCATTTTTCACTCAGAATAAGGTCGAAAAATGTGTAAAATTTTCAGAACTTAAATCTGTAATGATTACAAAATTTTACCTTAAACATACATAAAACACAACGCAGTGTGACCTTTGAATACGCTCCAAACGCTTCAGAACGCGTCCCATTGTCTTTACAACTCTTTGCTTAAACACAGGTACTCGTATGTTCACAGAATAGTAGACACAGAAGGTTAGCTACATATAGCGTTTCACGTACGGCGTATGCAAGCGCACTTCCGACTGCTGTCAACTATTTTAAAGGGTACTTTATATCCCTTTTCGGGTTTAGGGTAAACAAAAACTAATGTTGTAGATCTCGACCCAAAGATTACCTACCGTTACTTAGAGCAAAATAACAGTTTTTTTAGGGTTCCGTACCTCAAAAGGAAAAAACGGAACCCTTATAAGATCACTTTGTTGTCCGTCCGTCCGTCCGTCCGTCCGTCCGTCTGTCAAGACCGTTTTTCTCAGGAACGCGTGGAGGTATCAAACTGAAATTTCTATATGATACTTAGTTCTACTGTCCCTGGAAGCTGTAGAAAAATCAACCTTCTAAGTCAACGCAATCAAAAGATACAGCCACTTAGGCCGCAAATTTCCGCAAATTTTCGAAACTCGCACGGGAATCAAAACCTACAGGGTACTTCCCGTGAACTTAGAATCTTGAAATTTTGTACGAAGTCACGTCTTATAGTACAGATATAGGAAAAATTACGAAAACCGTAAATTTTTAGTTTCGTCATATAAAAAAAAGTTATATACCCACAGGTTTGTACGGAACCCTCGGTGCGCGAGTCCAACTCGCACTTGACCGGTTTTTTTTAAATTTACATTTCAAATAACATGAGGTCGTTGGCCCTAATAACCGTCATCAAATATTTTTGATTTATAATGTTTACAGGTTGATTTCACTGTCTTGTGATAACTGCGGTGTTTCACTAGCTAATTTAATTTTAATGTGTGGATCTCAACTTGAGATTGGTTTACGTACGCTTCGGAGCTAGGGCGGTTTTTCCCAGGTTTTAATATGGGACCGAAACCGGATTTCGCATTTCGAGGGTTCTATTCGCAGCTGTCTATGCGTGCTCCTGTCTCCGCTTGTTGATTGGAGCTGACCTTCTGAAAGTACTATTCTGTGTGTATGTTTACAGACTACAAAAGTGTGTTACAGGCGTCTTAATGTGCCTCATCAAGGGCTGTCTTTCTCGAGAAGATTGCTTAAGGAATTTCTAATTTGAGGAGAAAGAATGTTAAATTACCTTACGTGTATTTGTCTTGTAACTACGAATGGCTGTAGTATTGTTTACTTTGTTTGCTTCTTTCTTTATCGTGTGGTTAGTAACTAACCTGGTGTCAGAGTTTTTATGCCGCCCATGGGCCTCTGACTTGGCATTACAAGCCGTCGAGAGATATCTCTCAGGCATGCTGGTTTCCTCACGATGATTTCCTTTACCGAAGCAAGTAATAATTATACAATTCGCACTTGATTCCGAAAAAACAGAGGTGCGTGTCCTAGATTCGAACTCGAGACCTATGACTTGGCAGTCCAACGGTCACACCACTAGGCTATCACTGCTTTGCTTTACTTTACTTTGGTTGCTTAGGAGAGTATTATTGTGTTTGTGTGAGTATTAGTGTTATTATAGGAGAGTATGCGAGGACTTTGTCCACCAATGAAATGATGTGGGCTAACATAAATAGTATTGCTTTAAAGAAAAGTTGGAATTATTATACCATAAATTTTCACTATCCAAAGACACTCTGTTTACGACCGCCTTTCCTTCCTATGATTTTTATTCCTTTTCTTAGCTTGACACACAAATATTTTTAAAATACACCGAGTAAAACATGAATACGTAGCGATTAAACAGTTTCCAGAATTAAGTACAGAGTTCCCGAACAACACACATGGGAATAGTAAAAAATACAGACCTGTTCTGCAGTAATTATTGCCAGTAAAATAATTTGATTGTGTCGTATGTACGCTTCAACACATATGCATATTTAACTTTCAAGGTCTCTAAGGACATATCAAGACGATAAGAGGAAGCAGTTTTCCTATCTAAACTATATAATAATGATGGCAATTAAACTGTCTACCATCTCGTCGCGGTGACTTGCGACTACAAACGACAGCTTTCATTTGTTTCCTACGCAGCCGTTATCACATGACGCCCGTTGTATGAGCATGGGAATCAGAAAATATATCCAAGTAGATATCCAATAAACCATTCCGCCGCAAATCATTAACTATTTAAACTTAAAATACTCCTCCTTTTTAAGTACCTTACATATTGTACGACAAACGAAGACAAAGAGAAAATCCCTCCTTTTTTTCCACAGTGTAATTAAATTACCTCCATCGCCAGCGAACACCTTTTGGTCTAACCAGCCCAATGAATTTTAGACAGGCTCTGCCATTCTGTATCCGTTCCGTCGGCGATTCGTTTGATGAA
The DNA here is from genome assembly GCA_964057025.1 of Standfussiana lucernea. NCBI lineage: Eukaryota > Metazoa > Arthropoda > Insecta > Lepidoptera > Noctuidae > Standfussiana > Standfussiana lucernea. Next base: position 11,895,413 of record OZ059805.1, read on the forward strand.
AACGAGTTTAATCGATATTTATTCCTTTTGTTGTTCAAAGTTGCTGTTTATCATAATATAGTAGTAGTATGAAGAAAAGATGAAACATTTAGTGAAAGATTTTTAGCGAGGATATCGTCTAATAGCTTTGGAGAGTTCGGAAATTATCTTGCGGGTACATAAGGTCACGGTCGGCCGTTCGGTGTCAGACAGATATACGAAGTTACTTTTGCATTTATAATATTAGTATGAATAGTTGTCGTTGTAAATAATATTATTCACTATCACTTAACTATCACTGTCAGTAAACAATAAGTTTCGAATGGTGTACTGTTTAACGTGGTCATTAAAGATTTTTTGATGTAACATGCAAGCAGTACCAAGACAAAATTGTCAAAAAGGCCGTCAATTCTAATCATTCTAAAAACCTTTTTTCACCCCAAAAATACCCTTAAAAAAGTTGCCAGATTTTTCTCAAATCACAAACGCAAAATGGCGTCGGTTGAACTTCAAACCCAGATAGTAGGAGCGAAAGCCCGTAATTACCATGACAATGTGCAGCGCCCGCTTCCGCGAGATTAATGGCCACCGCTGGCAGCCGTCACTCATTAAATTGATGAGCGATGACGCGGACTGAGGAGGGCTGTGAAAACCACGGAGGAAAAAAGCTGTATGTATTTTTTAAGTATTCTCTGCCCACAGGATTGAGAGGTTTGGGAGGGAAAAGGGGAAGCCTTTGAACAGCAGTGGGACACTGGTTAGGTTAACATTCAAAAAAAGTATGCTATTGTTATACGTTTACTTCCTTATTTACAGATAAATACATAATAATACAGAATATACATAAAACAGATACGTAAACTGGGAACCTGAAGAGAAGGAAGGGAAGAGTGAAAATGTGAACGTTTTGCTTCGATTCGAAATATTATTAATTCATAATTTTGGACACTTCGTCTATCTTTATACCTGTAATCCAAAACAACTATTTCTACATGGTTAAATTTAAGTCGTTTTAATCCTCTTAAGGGGTCATTGTACTCATTATAACGAACAACTTTTACTATGAGACCAATCCTGAAATGGCGAAAAAAAAATATGCTGTTCAGTACATTTATGTTCGCCTAACTCGTCAAAATGTACTGAACAGCTGATTTTTTTACGGTTGGTTCCATAGTTAAAATTGTTCGTTATAATGAGTACAATGACCCTTTGAGAAGTATTAAAACGAATTAACTGTAACCATGTATAAATCTGCTACAAATGCTATTATAACCAATCTTTTTTTTTTCTATCCAATATCAGATATATTCCACTTTTTTACACATAATTTTTTATTCCATTTGTATTTTACAATCCGCTGTTTTCCTCGCCTCTAGTTTTGGTTGCGGACTCATCGTTTCTAATGGCGTGAAGCAAACCGGACTGAGCGCAGATTTGGAGGCTAAATCAGGAACACTCTTATTAATTATTTAACGATGTAGGTGCTCAAGTATTTTACTGAAAAAAAAGTTTCGCAAATGCCTTATCAGTTATAAAGTGTTATCTACTTATGGTTAGACTTAACTATTCATCATTTTTGTTACTTTTAACCAATAAGTAGAGTAACTATGGAGTAACCGAACCAAACTGTGTACCTTTTCTTCACGTTTTACAAGTGCTCATTAAGGCCTATGTGAAAGAAAATATTTTTTCTTCTTCTTTCGTATCGAACGTACGACTTATTAAATTACTTGAGCTCAGTCTGTAGGTGGCCAGTGTTTATGTCCACTTTTGCGCAGGTGTGACACTCCATCAAATGGGCCATGGTCTGGTCGAGAGCACCACCGATAATCACCATATTTTTACACAAAGATATGGAAATTAAACTAAGAAACTCATTTCCAATTTGGTGGAAACTTCCCCTACTGTCACGGTGGTCTTGAAATTACAACCAGGAAAGTTTACAAAATGCCCAAAAATATAATATTTCACAACTATTATTTATAGATTAAATATAGTTCCCGTTCAACGATTGCGTCGTAAACCAAAAAATGTGATGTGATAATAAAACCAAGTTTTATTGAGTTAGTTCAAGTCATAAGTGACAGCGGGTATATTTTTGTGTCAGATGTTATAGCATATTTCCCTCGCCATCGAATCAGTGCGCAAAACGTCGACACTGAGCATAATATTCCCAAGAAGTAGCAACCTATGTCCTTACCGTAATATTGAGACCTAGGCTATTTTAGCTGCTAGAAGGAAATTGGATACCTTCTCATGTAAGCGTAAAACTTTAAGCTACTGACAGCTATTGTAAAATTAAACCATCATCATCTGTTTGGCCTTTTCCCAACTACTACGTTGGGGTTGGCTTCCGATCTAACCAAATGCAGCTGATACCAGTATTTTACATAGAGCGACTGCCATAGCCTGTATCTGACCTCCACCGACCAGTTAAGACTGGGTAATACGATATTGTAAAATTAAACCGGTCGAAGATAATTATTTATGAGAGATATCTCTATATGTATGTATGATGAGGCTGACTTGCATTTGAAGATAAAAATCTCCTCTAAAATTCAAGAAAAAAAATCTCCATGTGTGACTGACTGAGAAACTAGATAAATATCCTTAAAACTTTTTTCAACCTCTGAAAAATATAAAGGAATAAATTATCACTTCAAATTAATATCACATGTTCTAGAATTAAAAATCGAAGACAACATCTAGCAAACCCCCCGCAGAGGACCCGTGTGGAGGATTTCTTTCTACTCTCATAGAGAGAAAGCCTGTATTCTATTATTACCAATCAGAAACAAGACGTGATTGTTACTTTATCGATACAGGTTGGCCGCTGAAATGCACTGTTCAAAAGTTCAAGTGAAATGTTGCTTCACAGGCAAAAACTCACGGTAGTGCAGCGCCTTTAAAGTCGCCAACCGCTCACAACCTAGACCATAGAACATTTTCACCGGCATGTCACCAAAAGTTAGAAGATTATCAAGTTACGCTTTTACGGCATTCTTCGTAAACTCTTCTCAACACCAGGGATATCGAGGATACCCCGAAAATGCCATTATAACACCTTCAACTTATATAATAGCTTTTAGTGGATTCGATGGGAAAGAAATAAAAATATTGACGAAAACAGAAACTTTAGGAGTATCGACCATCTTTGTGAAATATTGAAACGTTTGACACACGGGTAGGGTTAGTAATTGTGAAATAGTAAGTATTTAGTTTGTTAATAGTACCTTATAGTTGTGGTAGTTTACATACATAAACTTACACCTTTGTCCCATGGGGGTAGGCAGGAACTACAGGCCGCCCGCCACCGGCTACTATACGTAAATGCAACTTTTTTCCTTTGTTAATTATTTACTTCGTAATAAAATATATAGTAAAATATAAAGACTCGTTGCGGGACCATGTTGGAAGTTAGAAACTATTTAGCTACGTTAATATCAAAACGCAATTAGTGGCGAACAGCTAGGTTTGTAAGAACTTGCGCGGAGTCTACATGTGAGTTTAATTAGGAGTAATATGCTGAGGGCGAAATTTTCATTGCCAAGAAAAGTAAGCGATTCCTAATGAATATGAACCTTATTAGTTTTGCAAATAATGTTCATATTCCTTAACTTAATTATTTGAAATGTTTTATTATTTTACAAGTAATGTTGAGGTTCAAAAGCCTTCTTTAAAAGCAAAGTTAAATCCTATCTATAAATTTTGCTCTAAGTAAGAAAATAACATCACGCTTGTAATCCCCGAAGGGCAAGGCACAGGTTTACGCACAGTCTACATTTTGCCAGTTAGTTTAATAGGGGCGAGCCTATTGCCCTAAGAAGTCACAAGATAAACCTTCATAATAAACTCATCAAACTAACATATCACTTATCATATAAAATTATTAACATATAACTTGCCTAGACAAATTAGTCAAGTCATTAACTTAAGAGACAGTTAAGAGGCAGAATAGCTGAGTGTCAATTAAGCAAGACTTAGGAGACTAGGCGAGCAGGAGTATCGCGGAGGTCTCATCAATATGCATGGTCACATAACCTCACCGGACCGTTGAGAAATTAAATCTTTCACGGCGAAATGTTTTAGGGCAATTGCTTTTAATAACAAAGACGAGTTTTGGAATATATTGTGTTCGGTCTTTGAAATTATACTGTTGAAAGACAAATAGAAACTTGTACTTTTATTGTAAATTTATGGTCGGTTTTTTTTTAATTTCAATCTATTTATGTTAAAAAAATATTAACTTTAATCATTATAAGGCAATTCATTGAACAAAATACTAATTTTAAGCTGCCACAGTTTTTCAATGATAAACAGCGTTTTTTGGGTAAAACGTTCAAAGCCCTTCACGAAATCATCAACATCACCGTTCTCCTGCCCTCAACCCAATTTAATTGGGGCCGTTGTAGAGTGTCTTCTTCTTCCATAGTTCTCTTTTACTCCTCATCTCAGCAGTCACTTCCTTTCTAGCCATATCATCCTTCACGCAGTCCATCCATCCTTCACGATATACTGTTAAAATTTCAAGAACAGACTTTTCATTGCATAGATATGGCGCTCATAAAGTCATAAAGTCATTACACGACAGAAGCCAACTCTATCTTTGTAAAATATGATAAGTCTCAGAATAAGAAAATTGGAAACGTCTTCAAAGCAATTTATTCTAGCTTGTTACATAAATAAGATTTTAATATGCACAGACAGAAAAGAAACAGCTGCAACTGTGTAATTTTTCGTTTGGCGCCGATCCAGAGGCGATGTTTTTTGTTTTTTTTTTTACAATCAGATACTTGCTGAGGCTCGAAGTTTAGTGTGTCTCTTTTTTAGATAAATAAGTGTTAAGGGAAAGACGAAAATTAAATTCATATCTTTTTGTACAGGTTTTTGGTCTCCAGTGAATGACTTGTCATACACAAACTTTGTGAAGAAACTTAAGTTACAAATGGTGAATCAAGATTATTGATAGTTCAGAACTTAAATGTCGCAAAAATAACTTTATCGAAACTTACGATTTCTAAACTACGCACCGGTACGTACCATCATAATGATGGCTAAATACATCGAAAAGGAACGAAAATAAAAAATCGAACGATCGACATCACACTCAAATAATCATCTTCCATAATTCTGTGTCTACTTCGATAAACCATTCGTAATTATGATGTCAGATCGAACTCACAGCCTCTCAACATGTAATCTTCAAAGTCAACAAGCGATTATTTCGTCAATATTTTTGTAAGAAAACATCTAAAAAGGTTAAGAAAAAAATTGATGCCAAAGAAAATTATGCTTTAATTCAATGAAACAAGGCTTTATCTACGAAAAATAAATGGCTACTAAGCATAATTTATTAAAATTGCCCACAGAATTCTCGGTAACTTGCTCCTGACAACCTGACGCCCTATAAATGTAAATGCTTTACATAACGGTACTGAAACTGAAATTATTTACACGAAATATAGATTGTTTATGCAGTATCAACCAATTTACAGCTCTTTGGAAAATATTATCTTTGAGGAAACTTGGGTGCGGTTTTGAGTAGATTTATGTATGAGTGTAATAACTATGTGTCTAAATATCCTTTGGGATCTTAACAGATGGCGCTCTGTGGTTTCTGCCTACCCCCATGGGATAGTGGCGTGACTTTATGTTTGTATGTATAACCTTTGGGGTATATAGAAAGTATAGGAGTCTACCTTTATAATAGTCTACCTTTTTTTTGGTTCAGGTCTAGTGATCACAAACGCTCACGCATGGGAAAGGTGGTCGTACTAAAGGAATACCTCTGCCTAACCCTAAAATAACACGGCGTGATGCAACCTGTATGTATGTTTTTTTTATAAAATATAGAGCAGCCAATATGGATGAGTCGTCATTTGGGTAACCTATATTATATTTGGGTAACTAGGTATAATATAATACTAGAAATGCGCTACCAGCTTTCCTAGAAAACTCATTAGACGATCAATTCTATGAATATGTAATCATGTTCAAAAGCCAACAATATCAATACACGGAATAATAATCAAGACAAATTGATTCACTTGAAATGCACTGTTGTGGACCTATCGCTTCCGGCTGAATAAATTAGTACCAGGCTAAGAGAGGAGATGGCAAAATCACGGCACACTGTTGCAGTGATCGGCGTACTGGCAACTTCTTGCGGTATGCGGGTAGATCGAAACTATTCGGAACGTTCGATTTTTAAAGAAGATGTCGTGGGATTACGTTACTATCCTTCACTGGCACTTGAGTTAAAGTTTGTTGGTTTGCTGGCCACTTCGATGTTTGCAAGTTCAGGCAGGGCATTCCATGTGATCTTAAATACCCCGAAAGCGTTCAGTTTAGAAACTAGTTGTGGTGCTTCGGTATGTCATAGCGAACGGGGAAGTTCTGTGTGTGATTGCGAATCTTTAAGAAGCTTAAAACAGCGCTCAATGTGTATTATACAAGGTGTTCGTTTAGACGAGTGGTATACATCAAGAGCGTATAGAATCAAGAAAATTAACAACTTCTACTATGGGACCAACTATAAAATCGCGAAAAATAACACCCGCTCTATACATTTATGATCGCGTCTCCTGAAAAAATTTAGAGAACCACTTATCATTAATCCCTCACTTCCTTAAAGAATGTCAAAAAATTAACCTATCACTTGCAAGCGGTAGTGAGGTGTGCTAACCATCCATATTTTGATCTAAGTACATCGTTGTGATGGACGTACATGTAGCATAATAATACGACGTGGAACATATTAATAAGATCTTTTTATTATGTTCTTGGAACAAACATAAAAACAGCAATTAATCACCGAATCGTTTGACAAACTTAATGATTATGACAAAAGTACCCAAAATAGAGCACATTTTATGACAGATCAAACCAAACAGAGGGCAAAGATCATACCAAACTTTAAAGTAAAAAATATTTATTTTTAGCTTCACCGAGGTGGGAGGTGGTGGTGTGGGGGGGGAGCTTTAAAGAGAGTTCTTAACTTTCATTCTCTTTCAACTCCTTTTAAACGAGAGCGCTTAAGTCAGCTTCTGTAAAGGCTTTGTATATGCAAATACGGTGCACAGTATAATATTCTAGAAATGAAGCACCATTATAATACATCTCTTAGATTTCCCTGTATAATAACGTAGTTAATATATTCCTGGAAATCACGGAATCCTCAAGTGATCTCGCAATATCAAGTCGCAATAAACCTAAGTTGAACATAATTATTTGTTTCTTGTATTTCTACAACTAAACGACAGATTTAAACCGTCAATTCAATATATCAAGGAAGAATATGCTAGTACGGCCATATTTTATTCACGAGTTGCCAAACTGCTGTTTTTTTTTCAGATAAAAGTTATTTGAAGATTTAAAAATCTGGTTTATAACTCTGTATGTGTGTGATGTGATGTGATGGGCAATAATAATCATCATCATGATCATCATGAGGCCTGTGTCCAGCAATGGACTGCTGTGGGCCATCATCGTCAATCGCGCGCCACTCAACTCGATTTTGGGCAACTCTTATCCAGTTTCTACCAGCCACCTGCGTTTCGGCCCCGTAAGTCATAACAGGCAGGACGCACTGGTTGAAATCCTTAGTCTTTAGGCTCTGTGGAATTCTCGAACAACCCGAGAGGACCACCATTGACAACAATAGGTCCTGAGGTGACGTGTTTGTTGAACATAACCTGGGTTTTGTCCAAGTTCTCTCTGAGACCAATGCGTATTGAAGAATCAACTGGGCCATCCAGCATCTCCTGCAAGTCGTGCAGCGATTCAGCTAGTATGACGATGTCATCTGCAAATCTCAAGTGTGAGATGTACTCGCCGTTGATGTTGAACAATTTCGGGGAAATAATGTCCTCCTGCCTCACCCCCCGACGCAATGGTATATGCTCTGTTGAAAAAACGCGTCCCTTCCTCCCTGAGGATTTAAACCATTTGGTCGAGCGCCTGGTCAACGTCATTTGTGGTTTTCACGACCGCGAATCGGTTCTCCAAATCTGACTGGAACGCTTCAGATTCTAGCATAGTTTGAAGCATATTTGGACGGAGCCTAGACTTCATCAAACGGGTTCGCTCTAGCTTGAAGTTAATATTCAGAGTGCCACGAACAAGTCTGTGATCACTACCGGTATTGAACCGATTGATCACCGAGACATCTCTGAATATATGCTTTTTGTACACTATGATGAAGTCTATCTCATTTTTCGTCGAAGTGTCGGGGCTTCGCCACGTCCGCTTCCTTTGGGGCTGTTTCTTAAAGAAAAAAATCATCATGAAAAGCCTCTCCTTCTCAAGGAAGTTGACAAGCATTTGCCCCCTATGATTTCTGCTGCCAAAACCGTAGGATCCTACTACCGATTCACTGCAATTCCGTTTTCCCACTTTAGTGTTAAAATCCTCCATGGGAACGTTGTAGTGGGCCTTAGTAGTGGAGTGCAAGGCCTTAAGGCAATAATAATAATCGATAAAAAATAGTGAAGTGGCCATGCAACAAAATAAAAGGCATATAACTGAATCGAAACGATACGATTTCAATATATCACGACATAATCCGCTACATACACGTGGATTGACATCATTTTCATTTCGGAGAGAAACGGGGAATCGTTGGATTTATCGAACTATAAAATATTGGAACAACCTGTATTTGTATAATCACATGAGTTATACACGGGGACTTCATTCATGTTGGGAAGAGAAATGCAGTAGAGGTAATATTATTATGATTTCTTTTAGAAAATGATATAAATAGACTCCCCCCCTTTTAACATGGGACTTTAAACATAACTCGCGAGCGAGCGAGCATAACGAGCGAAATGTGAATGTACTATAAGTTACATCTCTGTCGAAACCCTACGGGAATTACTGGCGTAATGTTATTTGTAAACATAGTCCGTTTACAATAACCTCGCGGTAATATAAGCTGCCAACAATTTAAGAACATGAATACCGTTATAGATATGTATGTATTATAAAGATTCTGTTTTTTCATAGGAACACATTTTTTATTGCTTCACGTCGTTTCCACGATTTAAAAATATAAAGAAAAACAATAACGTCATGTAAGGATCGACATAAAATGGCACCCTGTAGGTACTGACTTCAGGTCCAAGTCATAAGAATTACGACATTTAGTATTTAACCACCATTAAGATCAATGGATCGCTATCAGACTTTGCAATGCCCTTTTTATCAATCCCATCTGTATGTCCTTTTAATGCCTTAATGACTGAACTTATTGAGATAAAATTCGGTATAGGTACAGGTAGAACATAGCCTGGTTTACGGCATAGGGGACTTTATATTTAGTTCGTTCCCGTGGGATAATTTTACACCTCCAAGCAGGTGAAGTCATGGGCAAAAGCTAGTACAGAATAAAGTCACTTCGCTCAGCAATATCTTTACAGCTTTATAGACTAAACTGTCAATTTACAACTTTTAACAAAAGTTTACAGCCGAAACTCGTGTACCGTATAGATAGAAACGCTTCCGCGCGTAACTTGCGACACAAGGACGTTTTTACGATAGTCACACACACCAACTATTTTTACGACTTGTATCCTTGCGGCAACGAATATGTGAACTTTAGTGCGCCACACATGAAGATAGAATCGAAGACTCAATCCATACGGCGTGGTTAACTGAGAGCTCTCTCTCGTTAACAACTATCTCAAAGTTTGAAGTGTTAGACAGACAAAGCCATCGTTCTACCTTGAATTGGTCTCTCAAATGGGCTCTAACATTAAAGCGTTTACAACACTTGGTATCAACTAACAAAGCTCACAAATGTCATTTTTTTTTTTTTAGAAAAACAAAGCGATTTGAAAGCGACAGTCACTTTTCCTGACCTTCGGGCCTTGTCAGTTGTGGTTCAAGTTAGGATAAGATTGAAATACAACTGACAATGTAAAGAGCCATTGACCAGCCCAGCCATTTGAGAGGCCAATTCAAGGTAGAACGTTGGCTATGTCTGTCTAACACTTCAAACATTTGAGATAGTTGCTAACGAGAGAGAGCTCTCGATTTTCCACGCCGTATGGATTGAGTCTTCCATTCTAACTTCGTGTGTGGCGCACTAAAGTTCACATATTCGTTGCCGCAAGGATACAAGTCGCAAAAATTGTGGTGTGTGTGACTATCGTAAAAACGTTCTTTTGTCGGAAGTTATGCGCGGAAGCGGTTCTATTTATACGGTACACGAGTTTCGGGTGTAAACTTTTATAAAAAGTTCTAAATTATATATATCTGTGGAAATCACATTGAAAGAACAAGATGGCGGCTCTAGTTCAAATAAACGCCGCACGCGAAAATAACCAAGAACACTCTATAAAGATGAGATAAGATTTAAAGTGAACCTTCTCACCATATCTTTACTGTACCTTAGTCAATGTTATGCAGGTCTGAGTCAGCACACATGAACTAGCTCCGAGACAGATGTAATAAACTCCATTCGGTTACTCAGTAACTGCGCTTTTATCTTCAGAGGGAAATCCTGTAGTCCTTATTACGTAAGCAAGATTTTAAACAAACTAGTGTCGACGATAGGGTTGTAAAGAAATAGTGTGTCTTTTAATGAAAACAAAAAGTCATCGCAATTGCAAATCGCAGCTGTGCAATCCATGCAGCATCCATGTAATTCCAAGGAAACTTTTCCGTTGATGACCATGACATTGCTGCCTGCTGCCGTACCAATAGACACTTCATTTGGGTGGTTTTCCGCCATTGTTGTGTTTGATCTCATATTGTCTTTAGAAAATTACACAAACTAAAAAAATTACAAGATTTTTTTTTTGTCTAATTTTGTTCAATGCTAGTTATTTAAAGTCCAAGTTATGAAGTAGAAACTTTAACCTTGCAATAAATGAGACAATCTCTTTGATATAACTTATCGTTTGCTTTCAAACGGTTATATTAAAATAAAATAAATAATGGACCAACAAATCCCAAATATTGGGAACCCCTGTAACCGCATAATTTTGACAAAGTTACCGAACGATCCAGTTACTTAATTTAAAGTTTAATGTCGTAACCGAAGCCAAAATTGAAGTCAACGTCAAGTTTACTTCGAACTGAGATTAACATTATTAACGGTAAGATTATTATATCTTAAATTCAAGTCATGCATTTACTTTAAGTAATTATGGAAAATATGCAGTGAAATGTAAGTACATGCTATTCGAACTTAACCTGTTAATAAACATTAAATTAAGCTAAAACGTATAAACACATTGTGTGACGATCTGATTTTGTTTGTGGGGCGAACATGACCAGATATTGTAAAGGATAGAGACGTTTGGATGGAGAAAGGGAAAGCCTTTGCCCAGCGGTGGGTAACTCCAGAGGCTAACAAAAAAAAAACTAATGTTATTTCTTAACGGTAGATCTCATCAATAAAACTAGAGCGATCAGCACACTTAAACCACATTTCAAAGCTGTCAGTGTCATCACTGAACTGTCGAGAAATATTGTCACAGAGCTCTTGAACGCAGTTTAGAGATGCAGTAGCGTTCAGTTTTGTGAAATTAAACTTATTGAAATAGTCCGCAATTCAATGTTGATCAAATTATGTTCATTACTTTAACGATCAGGAGGAGCTGAGGAGCTCGTGGCTAAATAATAACAGCCGCTCGGGTCGATCGTCAGGTTAAGCCGCACTTGCCTGCGTTGGTCAGTGGATGGGTGACCACCCATACGTACTGAGTTTCCTCCGTGCCTCGGAAAGCACGTTAAGCCATTGGTCCCGGCTGTCAATTGAAGATCTTTGACCGTCGTTACAGGTAGTCAGTGAACCGAAAGTCTGACAACCAGTCTTACCAAGGGGTATCGTAGTACCCAGTGCTAACTGGGTTGTGGAGGTCAGATAGGCAGTCGCTCCATGTAAAATACTGGTATTCAGCTGCATCCGGTTAGATTGGAAGCCGACCCCAACATAGTTGGGAAAAGGCTAGGCAGATGATCACTATAACGATATCTATCTTACAGAATAATAATCATTAAAATCATAAATACAACTCACAATATCCTACCATGACCGCTAGGAACGAGACAGGCAAAAAAATAACTTTGTATCGAAAAGTACAAGACTATGCAAACTAGACCGTTCCGTCACCGACCAAAACCGTCGCGTACCATGCACGGAGCGTCAATAAACTTTCGGCGAGAATATATTGCCAGTGCTGAATCGCTCCGTGCATTGCCGGGACGGTGTTGGTCGGTGACGACGCTGTTTAGTGGGGCATGGTGTCTTACTTTTCAGTACAAAGAATATAAGGGTATATAGGACCATGATAAGGTACCGTAGACAAACTTATTTATATTTACATACTTAGTCCTACAATTAAAAGGGTTGCATTAATGATTTATACGACCTTTTTATAATTATTTTCTTTCTCTGACATGTTCAGTATAATTATTTATTATTATCACGAATTATTATTTTGATCAAAATACCAGATTAAACAGAAGTTCCAAAAGGATGTTGCGGGCTATCTTCTGAGTTTCCCGACATTTCGGGATGTACACACAGATACGTTGAAGATCTCTCCTTTAAGTAAGACAAAACTTAAAATATACATTATACAAGAAACTCTTACCATCGTGTACTTCACCGGTTGGCTCTTCAGATGAATCTGCTCGGTTCCTCAGGTCATGGAGGCGAGAGAGTACACGGTGGGATGCACATATTCCTTCGCCTGCATGGCCTGAGGAGCAGAGCACCACTGCTCCGGAATCCTCAGCTCTACTATCTTGTTGTTGGGGTTGGTTTTTGATTGCCAACACATACACTTAGGTCAACGCATGCTAAGATTAAGACACTAATTGTCTATGGGTTGATTTATCAATCGTTTTTTTTTATTTCATTTTTTTTAAATCGGCCATCAACTTTTGTCATCATCATCATCTGCCTAGCCTTTTCCCAACTTTATTGGGGTCCGCTTCCAGTCTTACCGGAATACCAATATTTTACATGGAGCGACTGCCTATCTGACAACCCAGTTAGTGGTTGGTGTGAAGTTGGTGGTACTTCTTGGTAAGACTGATTGTCAGACTTTCGGGCCACTGACTATCGGTAACGACTGTAAAAAATCTACAATTGACAGCCGGGACGAACGGCTTAGCGTGCTTTCCGAAGCACGGAGGAAATTCGGTATGTAATGATGGTCACCCATTCACTGATCGACCTTGGCAAGCGGGGCTTAACCTTGAAGAGCGACCCGTGCGGCTGTTATTATAGCCACGTGCTCCTCCTAAGAATAAATATGATAGTTTCGCGAAATATTTTCTATTTAAAAGCTGTCAAACTGCAATACTTATTCTTGAGATAAAAACTATTAGACTGTTGAAAAATGTTAAATAAGTAGTTTACTACAGTTTCCAGAAATGCAAGTACGAAGTTAGGAGTTAAATCACAAGGTAAGGCGATAAAGTACTAGGATAACATGAATCGCAGGCAATATAAAAGTGAGACATGGTCATTAGAATAATCTTACATCAAATCGTAGTCAAGTGGCACGGCGCCAACACTGGCAACATAGCTTTATTAATATATGGCTGTGAGCTATCCTAACTCATTACATTTTGACTACCAATATGAACTCATCTATTTTATGATTGTCTGGTTATAAAAGGATCAATCGAGTAAGTAGGCTGTGGTCGGTTATAATAAGCTATGGCCTGAAGTTGGCAACTATTTTATTTAATGTTTATTGATGATTTATTTATTATAGGGAAAACAAACAATTGTACAATGTATGTTACAGTAGATATTACAACAAATTAACAGTGGGCTAATGTACAATCCACGACGTTTCTACAGATTACTTAGTATAAAGATACAGTGTCGACACAATATTTTAAATTACAACAACAAAAATAAAAAGACAAAATGAATATTATTAAAACAACGACAGACGAAGACAAAGAGCAAATTAATATACGTTACTTAACTTATGACTTATGGTACCTACATTATACAAAACAAACACAAAACTGATGATTTTAATATAATGGTTTTGATTATTGATCCATGGATGAATACTGCACTGTACTGTGTAGTACCCGCTCACAATGGATGTGAAAAGATCCTTTACGAAGCCGAAAGACTTCTCCCCGACTTTCCCATATTTTTTTTGGCCCAGAGCCATACCTGGGGAATCTTGCAGTTATGGATATGCTATGTTATATTAGAGGTTAAAGATCCGAGACCGTTAACACCTTTTATTATAAATGCAAAAGTAAAACTCCGTATGTCTGTCCACTTTCCAGGCGTTAACGGCTGAACGATTTCGATATAGTCAGGGTCTGGGTTATGGCAAAGGATAATTTTTATCTCAGCAGTAAGTTCTTGTTGGATTTTACGACCTCCAGGTAGGCGTAGCCGCATGCGGTATCTGATTTCAATAAGCACGTCTAATAATAAGAAAATGAGGAATGCCTCTGTCAAGGACAAGCTTATTTATTCATCAAAAACCTACAAGCGCTCACTTAATACTTAACTCTCCTCTCCCGAACAGAGGATAAGCCTGATAACTTTTTACAACATAAACTCCTTGCCTTATCCATAAATCTTGCGCAAAACACCCCATTCTGAAACAAGTGGGTGTCTTATACTGACAAAATCCTCGATATAAGGCCTCATGTAAGTCCCAGAAGAAATGGCCCAATAACACCCCCTCTTCACCCCTGTGTTGCCCCCTTTTAAGGGCGTTTTCTGCATAATTCGCTAATCAACCTTAAGCTTAGGATTCGGGGTTATCCCTCTTGTACAATCTCATTTACTTTTCTTCTAGTGACGTGACGTAGGAATGGCGCGAGCGATTAATTATGGATGTTGTGAAAGCCCTGTGATAATATTTGATGTGATTGTTGAATTTGTGTAAGTTTGACTTTATTTTTAATTTTAGATGTGGGTCCCTATCAATGGGTAACATACAGTACAGGCTTATTCACACGGCTTCCGTCATTGACGATCCGTCATAAAACACGATACGTTATGACGAATGGGCGTTCACATTGCATACGGAATCGTGTTTTATCACGATCCTGCAAAAAAAAGCGAATTGATGTTCACATTAGCTTCGTGATTTTTCGGAAGCGAGCGCATCAACGAATTCGTCACAAAAAAATCACGATTCGTGTTTTTTGAGGTACGTGATTTTTAAAAGAGGATACGCGATTTAAGACCTCACTTTTCATGATTCGTGATGCATGTGAACACGGGCATTTAAAAAGCATGGCCGCAAAAAAAACTAATCGTTCTCGTGTGAACGGGCTGTACTGGCCCAGTAGTACGGCCCCGTCCTACGTGTTGTAAGTTATGAGTGCGTAGGGTTGGAGCGCTTTATTAAACGCCTTCAAAAAGGTTATTTAAAGTAATTTATTTCATAACCACTGCTCTAAAATATCTCGTAATGGAAAACATAACCACCATCCTTTCCATTTTCATTCCACTCAGCCTTTTTACTGCTGAAAAATAGACCATACAGGGTTGTGAAAAGGCTGATTATAGATATCTAGCATAGCTAGAATATTTGGTTGTAAGCACAATAGAAGTGGTTTCCACATTATGCTATTAGTTTGGATTGTCAATTAATCAATTAGCGGCAGCTGTTACGGTTCACGGTAAATTCTTTTCAAATTTTACTTTAAAAATTAAATTAAATTAAATTCATTTATTTCAGGTCTTTAACCCACATAAAATTAAAAAAGAATTTTACAATTGCTTGCACTATAAACGTTACATACTATACCAGATTACTAAACATACAAAATAATTACAGATATTGGAATTGAATTTAGAATTATACATTAATATGATTGGATTCAGTTTTAATATTTAAAATACTCTACAAACTAAAAGTTAAACCATTCAGTTCTGAAATAAAAATCAACGTTTCTGCAAACATTTACCCTCTTTAACATTCCGGATCGTAATTGACTTAGTTCATTTAATCGTTCGGAAACGAGCTTCTCATTCATTTCTAGGGCGCAATGGCTACCAATTTTTAAAACGACTTAAATGTAGACTTTTATAAAGTTTGAATTTTTAAACGACTCGAATCGACGACCTTCATTGGTCTAGAGGTCAAAGTGTTTCATATTTCTATAGTTATTTTAAAAATGGCTAACATTTCGGTGGCCAAACTCACACATTATACACTTTTTGGCAATAGTTTAGGTTCTCAGGTTTTGGTCTCCAGCTTTGGCAAGCAGGTATGAGCGATATTTCTCCATAGAACCCTGGAGCCTAGATTCGAGTAAATTTGATGGCATTAGGCTCGCTCCTTATAACGTGAGATGAGCATGACTGGCGAAAAGAATATGTTTTATCCTGCCTTCTATCAGTGCTCACTTCGTCGGAAAATACAGGGTGATGTTAAAATGTTATTTTATTATTGCAGCAGTCATAAACGGTGAAAGTACTTGGTAAGACAAACACCAAAAAAAACTGCTATTTCATTTAAAAGAGTCACACCGGCGCCATCAAAATATATTGGAAATGTAACAGAAAACAATGTTCTTAAGTTTCGGATCCTGGGTCCTTGGTAAAAGTCTTTGCGTCACGATGTATTAAACCGTGTATACTTTATAGGGAACGCTTAGTAACAGCGAAGTAAGCAGGAAAATCTACACGCTCACTAGATGTGAGAGATCGGAACATTAATCACAGTGAGTAATTGTCTGAAGGTGTGAGGTCCACGTACTGTAACGCGATATCGTGTAGCCCTGACTTTAGTAACTGATTGTAATCCGGTATACTTGTCTTATAGTATGGGTGACGTGTAACGTAGAAAATCAATGGTAATCAATCACAGACTAATTATGTTGCATGCACAGAGTGGTATTAAATGGTTCTTTTACTGTTTCGAAGAAAAATAAACTCTGGTTTATTTTAGACGTGTTGTTTTTGAGCATGCGCGTTTGTTAAAAGTTACTGTATATGTATGAAACAGAAAACGCTTTGAATACGTGAATGTTATTTGGTCCTCAGGAGAAGTAAACATTGGCGCTGTTCTGGTGGTCTTAAAGTTTTTTTCTTTCAATTTTCATGTTAATACTTTGCGACACACCAAACACGATACCTAAAACATTTAGTCTCACGAAAACACTTGAAAGTCAATCCAACGCTTCAAAAACCTTTAACAAATTCCACTACAAAGAACTGGATCATATGTATTAATTCAAAGAAAACCCTCTCTAAAAGAAACACGAAAAAGGCAACGATACGATTATTTAACAAACCCGTCAGCTCCTAACGACATGTATGGAAATATTAATCAAGGGAGACGATGTGAATGAAATGACGATGACAGGGAAAATTGGCGTCGTTTCCGGTTCCCCTTTATGTAGGAATGAGCCCATAGAAATATGTTTCTTTTTATCATTATTATGTTAATAGCAACGACATTTTTCAAGCGGTTTTTTATGTTAGGGGTGGCTTTTCATGTAAAGCCATGATTGAGCAATAGGGGTAGAATATTCGGAGATTAATGTGGCATGGGATCGAGAGGAGCGGAGGAGAGGTTTGTCTAGGAGTTTGACAGAGTTGGCCGATAATACAAAAATAATTGCAAAGTTAGGAAGCTGAAGTGGCAGTTGGTTGGCCATGTTTGTCGAAGGACCTATGGGCTTCAGAACAAACGAGTCTTGAAGTGAAGACTACGAACTGTCAAGTATAGCGAGAGACACCCCCACTCCCCACCTAGGAGGATCGACAGCCTTAGGAAAGTGGTTGGGGAAAACTAGAAACAGAAGACTGAAGGCAGTTTGTGGTTAAATAGCTTGAGAGACCTACATTACACCAGTTAGTTATGTTTAAGTGTCATGAAATGAAGGTTGAGCTCACCATCAAAGGTAGACACCTGGATTTTATTGAGATTTCATAACATCACGCCTGTAATCCCCGAAGGGATAGGCTAAGGTGTACCGAATATTACACCCACATTTCGCCAGATATGTTTAAGTCCCATGTAATAGGGGGCGAGCCTGTTGCCATCAACCGGCCACAATTCCACTCCGAACTGAGAAATTTAATGATAAATATAATTGATAATATAATTTCTATTGAGATTTCAAGAATTACAAAATCGAACCAAATGCCACTTGGTCCGTCGTCTTCAGATAACAACTTGGACAACCCTCTGCTTACACAAATTTTACCAGATTATTTTAACATTGTCAAACAAAATATTTTACCCAGCTGAGAGGCAACACTGTATATTAAATTAAATCAGCTTTAGTGCATTATAGCTGAGAGCTTTCGGCTATGCAATCAATGTGGAGTGCAAAATGATGTTCTCTTGTTCGGTACGTCCTGTTGTTTTTGCATCGCAAGGCGAAATTATATTACTTTAGTACGTAAAAAATTACTGACAAAAACTACTTTCGGTATGTAAGTAGACAGAGAGTGTTTTGGTAAAGTTTTTATTTAATTTGTAGTGACTAATTCAAAAAAAGACTAACCTGCGTAAAACTATATCGTTATATTTAATCAATCAATAATCTTTATTACACAAGAAAGTGGTTACAAAATTGTGTGAAGTCCCTGACTCTTGTGCTAGGTGAGAAACCTGTGTTACAGGAGCCAGTGCCCTCTCCCAGAAGAAGATATTACAGAATCTTATGCAAAAGATTAACAAAAATAGAAATAAAATAAAAACTATAGTAACAACAAAAATAAATTAAAAGTGGTTGAAAGAAGCCTGTATTGTGTATGAGAGTGTCTGCGTGTGTGTCCGTGTGTGAGCGTATGTGTATGTGTGTGTGTGTATGTGAGTGTGAATTGAATAAATTATCAGGAAGGGTTTTCAGCAATCGCGAGAGCGGTGAGAAATTGATTGATTTCTATGAATTGTATGCACAAATCGTTTGGAAAGTGTTATGATTTGTCCCAAAAATATCAAACAATATTTAATACTATGGTAGTATTTAACAAAACTTAATACCAAACGATGGGACACTTGATATCGTGTCCTGCCTGTGCTGTTCTTTGCACATCACAGGAGCTGATGGACGCTACTGAAAGTTCCAAACTCGTCGCCAAATATTGGGCTGACTTAATTTAAATTGTCATCGACACGCTAAGAAGAAGAAGAATACCAAACTCTCGTTAGTGCCTTTTACAGTGGTCTTCCTAAATAAATAAGAATATAAAAATATTTATTTGACATTAAAAAAAGTATACAGATAAAGGGTGACACTTAATTTAAGCGTACAAATAGCCTGGTAGAAAATAAATGATCAATGACTGCCATGATACGTAGTAAAACCTGTGTTATAGAGGTCAGGTCAAATACTTTTTCAAACTCAAAGCATTTATTTCAAATAGACCCATGACAGTCAGGTTTGCATAGTCAAAAATAAGCTACCTACAGTCCAGTCACAGGCATAATAACTGTGAATGGACTGTAGTTGCCCATTCCAAAATCGTAGATCTCATTAAGAAGAATGGGCAAGAACCATGGACACTCCTTTTAAAATCAAGTTATATATTACATAGTCTTGGGTACAATATTTTTGTTTCTACAACATTATTTTTAGTATATGCGAAACCATACTATAGTTTGTTCAGAATAAGTATGATTTTTATATCATGTTATATTTTGTCACAAAAATATTTAAAAAAGGTTACGAGTTGGACACCAAGCGACACATTGTACCTGTCCGCAATCATACGCGCACAACACAGGCATTAGGCGCGGGCGCACAGAGTGCCGCCGCCAGGTGAGTATGTTTTTGTAGGGACAATTTTGTACATAGATTCTCTACATAAAAATACTAGACACCTGTTTCAGGTTTCGCATATACTAAAACTAATCTTGTTTATGTGATAACAATGTAGAAATAGAAACTAAATGTAACTGCTTAACTGGAATTTAAACTTAAGGTAATCGCATTTTAAACTACTTCAATTGGGGGTAGCAAAGCGAAAAGCTTACTTTAAATAGTTATGTCACCATACTTAGTTCACAAACCTATTTCCAAAACAGTGCAGCCTAAAATCAGTACTGAGCATAATATCCGTCACAATCCGTTTAGTGGTTACCAGACGAACAGAACAAACAAGATACATTAGTGGCGACGCTAAGCCCACAGTTCTAACATACAAACTAATAGTGTGCCTATTTGTTTTATGAATTGAATGGAGAATTGTGGCTTCATTTGCAGATTTGTGAAAATGATATCTAAAATAGCTAAGACACTGAATATGATAAAATTGTTGAATCGTTCAATTGCATTTTGTGCTTGATAATATCAAAACAGGAAAAGATGATTAAATTCTTTTCAACAAGCTATACTAAACACTTTCATTTATGACTGCATTCTATCTTAACGCAGTCGATTATTTTAGATAATTTACTTGCACAAATTGGGGTGTGCCAGGTATGTGTTAAGTTGGAAATAATGTCATATATGTTTTGTCATGCATACGTAAAAAAAAAAAAACAAAATAAAAGTTGCATAGTATAGAATAGAATTGTTACCAAAAGTGGTAAAACGAGCACCACTAATACCGTACCTGCTTCTACGAGAGAAGATAAATATTACAATTTCACCAAAAACAGTTTCTAAACCCATCTCTCTAATTAAAACTCTACAGTAAATGTTTATCATAGATAAACAGAGAAGACCACTACAATATCTAACAAATAAAATGAGAGAATAATTATCTTCTCTAGACAATTTAAACACATACATAATTCAATTCAATTCTAGTTAGTGTACAAAGTTATTCCCAAAACGTTTTGAATTCAAAGCAGAGAGACTAATTAAAGTCAGCCGAAAAACAGCGGTGGGTAATAAATTTTGCTGTGGGTAAGTTTCGTCTAACTGAAATATTTATGCTGTGGCTTGTGGGACATTTAGCTTTTCGGTTATCCCAGAAGAGATGTAGATTGTTTTGATTTTGTAATTGAATAGTCGAATTGATTAAAATTCACTTTGTCACTAATAGTATTATTATAATGTACAAAAATATGTGTTTTTTTTTAGTTTGCTCTGAAATCAACCTCATAACTCCTCTAATTGCGTCTTCTATTTCTCATGGCTGTTTCAGATTTTTCCGGAAGTCTCCATAATGTTTTACCATTTTCTCGTAGCTATACCAACATAATAATAAGTACTTATTTATTAAAAGTAACCGAATTTCAAAGAGAAACAAATAAAATATCTCGACTTGGCACACGCTAATTTCGAATGTGAACTCGGCTATCATTTTTCCGATAGACGCTACGGCCAATGGTCTGATGGCCAAAAGTCTCGACGAGGTCGTACTCGAGGCTCTCGCTAGGTGGTTAGATACTCCTCGTTACGGCCCGCATTTTGAGGGGGTTCCTGTCTCTGGATCCTTAACTACCGCCGGTAGCTTGGACCCTGCTCGTGATACCGGCTGACTACTGTATTTTTTATATTTTTCTTTTTATGTTGTTTTATAAAATATTAAAAATTTTAAAAGTATTTATAAAGGTTAAATAAGGTAGTTAGTAATTATTTAAACAGATAACCATAATTCTATAACAGGCTGACATATTCAGGATCCTGGTACTATTTTTGATATGACGACGTAATCGTGGTTATAAGAAAAATATTCTGTCTTCATTTTCCACCTAACAATGCCACAATGTTCAATGCGTCAAAAACACATACATAACACTGTTTAATCATTTAATCCTTTACAACGCCAAAACGCATTAATAAAATAATGCTTAAAACTTAAGTCCCAGAAAATATAACACATTTTTAATCAACTAAAATCTAAGACGCACGAATGTGCAGTCGAGGAATATGTCGGCTGAATAGCCGACATATTCCTCGACTCGAAGCTCTCATCACAAGCTCACACAATGGCGGAGAGGTACTGGCGTTTCCTGTAATTTGTCACTTCCGTCTCGGCTCTGCTAGACTTTATAATTGGATGAATTTAAATTAAGTTTCGAATGTCATTGTGTTTTGATTGGTGAGTTTATTTTCGTATGAAAAGAAAGAGGTTTTATGGCTTTTATTTTCTTAATTTTGATGATTACAGTATGGTATTATTTAATACCTATAGAAGATGGTCCATTTTATTGCAAATTGCAAAACATGTTTTGTAATGGAATAGTTATTTGCTGACTGCAACGCTCTTGATATTCTTTGAAAATTTCAAATCATATTAAATTACCATTTCTAAAATACAACATATACATACACCCTAGGTATATCTTCACGTCTCACATGGTATTTTAACCACCTAGACATTCTACAATTAGAATGCACAATCTATGCCAGTCATTTCAAAATAAGAACTTCCACGAAAAATCAAAATTTTTCAATTTTAGTCAGTCAATCTTCACCAGCCTCGTGAAGCAGTCGTCACGCGAGGCGTGTGGAACGAGGCAATTGTTATATCACAAATCAGTGATGTGACATGTCTCGTGTCTTATACACGCGGTACGTTTCGTTTCATGCTAATCGAGTTAACGTTGAGGGAAACCAACAGAGATTTGTAGCGAGAGAAAATTAGTTGCTGCATAGGTATATATTTTTTCTATTTTGTTGAACACAAATGTACTGAATAGCTGTTTTTTACGCCATTTCATATTAGTCTAACAGTGAAAGTTGTTAGTATTGTTAATGATGAGTACAACCACGTGTTTCAGTATCTGTCACTAATTATCAGTAATTCTATATAAAATGTACCCTATTTACTCATTCAGAAGAGCTGTACATACATATAAACATATTTGTTTCTACACATAATAAAACCTGCCAAAAGCAATATTCATTCGTCCCAGTTATGAAGCAGCGTCGAGGCGCCTCGGCTCACGACACGGAACGTTTCATTTCACGCAGACTCACTGGTGCCTGAGAACCAGATGTAAGTTACTGTGGAACATTATATTGTTTTCAGATTTGTTTTAATTTCAGCATTTTCAAATTGTATGATGATTACATCATCATGAGTTGCCTAGCTTTTTCCCAACTATGTTGGGGTCAGCTTCCAGTCTAACCGGATACAGAGGGATATCAGTAGATATTTTCTTGGAACGACTGCCTATCTGACGTTAACTGACTTCCGCAACCCAGCAGTTACTGAGATACATTGGTATCCATTCGTATGGTCGCAACGTTCGACCTTCAGACCACATATGACAGCCTAAACCAATCATATTGGTCATTAATACCTTTCCATTATAAGCAATATCAACACTATGTAAAACAATGAAGGTAAATTACGGCTATAGTTGAAAAATTGGGATTAAGGACACGCAGATATTTTAAAAAATACGGGAACCCATGGTCCGATCATCACTCTTTGTACTTGAACCAAACATCATCAGTTCACCAATCATGCTTCCTGGCCAACTCTTTGAAAGTAGCACAAATAAATAACGTAGAATAAAATCGCTGAGAGTGAGCAGTCTTTTGTTATCTGGTGGCGGACGGACCTAATTCCTAACTCGGTATCTTGTGCCATAATCTAGTGGGTAGCAGAATCCGTCCACTGCGCATACGCCTTCTTTATATCTGTAAACGGCATAGAGTAAAAATGTTCAGTAGATCAAGTAGTTACAAAAAAAAACACAGAAGCGATTGATGCAGAAGTGACTACATCTATCGCTTTTTTCTTCATTTATCTTTCTGCCAGTGACTTTGTATATATATTATGTTATAGTTAAATATTTTAGCTTTAATTACGACTATTATACGTACATAAAAACGAATGTGAATGAAACCAGGCACACTTCAATGATTGTCTGATTAAAAGCACTCCGTTATGTTTCTAACACTATGGAATCAGAACCGAGATTTGAAATGTTAACAGTGCAATCACATTTATGCATTAAAATAGTCCCATAGCTGACCATCAAAAATTGCACAGCATTACTACCGAACATTGAACACAATATACGTTACAGGTACACAAACAATTTTTGATAACTTTCATTTAAGGACTTGCGCTTGACTCAAGCTTGTAAACGATTTCAAGCTGCCTACACAACACCGGATTGCCACAACCTGCCTTTAACTCAGAAGTTTCCCTAACTCAACTATTTACTAAATTACTTCACGTTAATATTCTCGAGCCGCTCTCTAAAATAGAGTTCATTAGTCCATCTACCAATTTAGTGGCTAGCGAGATGTTTCCGTTCGCAGACACCGGCGAGATCTATCTGCAAACGTCATAGAGTAACCGTGTTGAGTGGGTTCATTTGAATTTATAATTTTCTGAGCTCAAGAGATGAAATTGAAGTTGACTGTTTGTGAGACTAAGCTTTTTGGATGGAGTTGAAACGATGAAAATATTTTGTGTCGGTCTTATGTTATTTTTTTTTGTCTCTATAAAAAACGAATAGTTCAAATTTTTATTCCTTACTTCAGGTTAATGTGCGTTATCTAAAGTTGTGAATACGTAACAAGATAATTTTGATAAAAAAACACTTATTTTTTTTTCCTATATTCATTATTTCACTGAATAGACAATGCATAACTGGTGGTGATTTTTGTTTGACACTCTAGTAAAGACAGTTCTAGACAGTAGAAATTTATATGTATTGTGATACCGGCTTCAACTTGAGGTCGGATAAGGGAACTTGTTTTGCAACAAAAATTGCCCACTTCACAATCACGAACTTTTTTCATAATTCATATCAACTTTTCCACAAACAAAGTTGTCCTACTGTTACATTTACTCTGTGGCTCCGGATGAGAGGCATCTGCGGAAACCTGCATTGGCAACCGGTCGCAGTTAGTTGCTGCTACGTTTAACGTGCTGGAAACTATTGCTGGCTGATGGCTTATGCTTTATCTTATTTATGAATGTTTATATGTCTAGGTTGGAATTTGTAAATGTTTTAGTTTTAAATAATACTCAGTCGATTGGATACTACGAATGATTAAAATGACATGCAGATATGTACAAAAAAATAATAAACTTTAATGCCGAGTATAAAGCGGGATTGTGGTTATGTACACATCTGGTTTTACGCGGAGAAAAGTACAGCTTTTTGAATGTACGAAAGTTCCGGAGATATAAAAGTTTTTTTTCTGAAAGCATTGATAAGACTTTCACATTCCAAGCTTTCATAGAAAGAGTTGTAAATGGTCGATTGACTGACATTTACGCAGTAGTGTCCTGAAAAATAAAATAGCTTACAAAAACAGTTGTTCGAAACTGCTAAATCAACTATACTTACCTATTTGCCTAAATATGTAACTTGTGCAATAACATGTTAGATCCTTCAAAATTAATAAAATTTCACACAAAATACTTTCACCATATATTTTAGTTGAAAATCGGAATGTTCTTTCAGCAAACTTTATGAATATCCGCATACCAGACCCACGGTAGATACTTCGAGAAGTTTCCAAGATATTGGATGACTACGTAAATAGATATCTACTTGCAAGAGAATGGAAAAGGTTATTAAATTAAATGTCGATCGATGAATAACACACACGGAAACGTAACGGAAATGTATTAAAACCAACGCCTCTCATCCGGAGCCACAGAGTAAATGTAACAGTTGGACAACTTTGTACAGCCTGTAAAACTAGAATTGGGAAAGTTGATTTGAATGATGAAAAAAGTTGGTGTTTGTGGCAATTTCTGTTGCGAAATAAGTTACCTTACCTGAACTTGAGGCCGGTTTCACAATTTATATCAATTTCTACTGCCTAGAACCCTCTTTATACGTATTGTAGTGGCATTTAGGGCATGAATAAAAAAAAATAAGATACCACCATAATTTCATTTTTCTTGACCCAGCAGTTTAGGTTGTGCATTGTTTTTCAGTGAATTCATGAATTTAGGAATTTAATTAAAATACAAGCGTATTTTATTCAAAATTATCTTGTGTATTTGCAACCTTAGGTTAAGCACATTGACCTGAGGTTAAAGTCTTCAATTGCAACTATTAGTTTATTAACGACACAGACAAATAATTTTGTCGTAAACCCAACAGTACAAAAATTATCATAACTCCACCTAAAATGTTTAATTTCACAAACAGTCAACTCCAATTAATTCATCTCTTGAGCTCAGAAAATTGTAAATTCAAATGAACCCACTCAAAACAGTTACCCTATGATGTTTACAGATATGTAGATCTCGCCGGTGTCTGCGAACGGAAACATCTCGCTAGCCACTAAATTGGTAGATGGACTAATGAACTCTATTTTAGAGAGCGGCTCGAGAATATTAACGTGAAGTAATTTAGTAAATAGTTGTGTTAGGGAAACTACTGAGTTTACGGTGTGTTAAAGGCAGGTTATGGCAAGCCGGTGTTGTGTAGGCAGCTTGAAATCGTTTACAAGCTTGAGCCAAGCGCAAGTCCGTACAATGAAAGTTATCAAAAATTGTTTGTGTACCTGTAACGTATATTGTGTTCAATCTTCGGTGTTAATGCTGTGTAATTTTTGACGGTGAGATATGGGACTATTTTAATGCCTAAATATTATTGCACTGTTAGAATTTCAAATCTCCGTTCTGTATCCATAGTGTCTTTTACCTTAAAGTTAAAATATGTATTTAACTATAACATGCAGAGCCAATGCCAGAGAGATAAATGAAGACCAAAAGTAATAAATGTAGTCACTCGTGCATCAATCGCTTCTGTGTTTTGTATTGTAACTAAATGGTCTACTGAATATTTCTACTCTGTGACGTTACAGATCTAGAAAAGACGTCTGTTTACCGGAAGGATTCCGCTACCCACTAGATTATGGCACAAGATAACGAGTTAGGAATTAGCTTCATTCTCACCACCAGATAACATCAGACTGCTCACTCTCAGCAATTTTATTCAATGTTATTTATTTGTCCCAGTTAAACAGTTTACAGTAGGTACCTACGCTTAACTGGTGCCATTCTGATTAAGTGCAAAGTGTGAAAACTTTATGGCCTGACGGGCAATTTCAGAATACAGGGTTTCGCCGACAAAACGACAGTAAATTAAACTGCGAATACGTCATGACGTTCCCAGCCTGCATACAAAATTTCAATCGAATATATCTAGTACTTAAGTCCCAGGACTTTATTTTTCATTTTAAACATTTTCTACATGATGTAGATTAATAGGCTGGCACCGACAGATTAACGACCCCGCATCGGTATAAACACTGAACACATGCTGCCAACGCTGGGGTATCGTATTACCGGGCCAGTACCAACTGGGTTGTGGAGGTCAGTTAGGCGGTCGCTCAATATAAAATACTGGTATTCAGCCGCATCCGGTCAGACTGGAAGCTGATCCCAACATAGTTGGGAAAAGGCTAGGCAGATGATGATGACATGCTGCTAACTCGCTACTTCAAAATTGTTGGCCAAATTCTTTCCAAAAATTGTATTTCTAGATGGGAATTTGGGCAAATTTTAATTAAGGTTAGTGAACCAATATTTTTAAATGGTGTTCTATTTCGTTAACAGGTTTATGCTATTTAGTTTGTTTGAAAAAATAGCTTTTTTATTTTATTTCGACGATCGTGATTTTTTTGATAATTTATTTTTTTTCCTATTCACTAGTATTAATGGTGTTTTCATATATTTCCGTATTGTCGGCGTCACGTTTTATATAAAACATCCGTTTTTTAATAACAGTCCAATTTATCAGAAATAGATTAGAGTTACCTACATTTTTGACACTGGTTGTCGTTGAGATAGCGACTAGATTTTTTTGGGAATCGGCCTTGGGTTGTTTTGTGTTTATTGATTGCCTGTCGTCATGATGAGAAAACGTTGTCAACAATTCGAGAACTCAAACTCAAAGCATTTATTTCAATTAGACCATTACAGGCACTTTTGAATGTCAAAAACAAAACGATGAAGCTATATTTAAATTTCTTCTGATTCAGTTGTAATATGTGAAGACATATTTTAATGTAATTTTTTAAACAGTACCCCATGAAAGATAGGTTAACTTTAGCTTGAAACCTGGCTGAACTAATTCGGTCCTTATTTCTAGTATTTTAGTTTTGTCTTTCACCTCTTTTTTAGATGCAGGTTTTGTCCAGAGAGACTCGCCCTAGAACAATGAACATGTTTTTTTCCATACTTATAATTTTACCGTTATGACATTTATAATACGCACTACCCTGCCTAATTATCCATACATCTCTTCTGTAATTAATACCAATAGAGAGACCAATGATACAAAACAAACAACCGACTGAAAACCCTGTCCCAAACAATTTTCCATTACAAACTTATTCGTCAAAACCCTCAAGATTTCGTCCCGACGCGACGTCTGTAAACCGAACAATTTGGGAACAGTGATTACAATGCTCAAATACCGTATTATTAACCCTTTGAACGGTCTCCCTAATACCGGCCAACAAAATAAATGGACTGCCTTCCGATGTTAGGTTGGGTACAGACGGTAATGATTTTGTATTGACGATTAACATTTATTGATTTAAGTTGGTGATTTGCTTTATTGTCAAATTAAAAATAGCTTAATATTTTTTTTTTATGACTGGAGCAGTTTTGATCCTTTCGACTTATGAGTTGCACATCGTGAGTTTGGACTATACACACGGTAGTTGAATGCTACTAAATAGCATGCTCTAGTACTACTAGGTGGCATGTATTGTACTCGTATATTCCATGCTTTAAACGGTCGGGCTTTAAACAATAAAATTAGAAAAATTCTAAACCCGAAGTATCTTTTCCGGCAAGTACCGAATGAACCGAGATTTGGTGTTAAAAATCCCGGTTCTTAAAACAACGCAAGTTCCGGGGTTTCCCGGGACTATTCACTAGTTTGGACCACAGATGTCCCTCTTGTTCGAACCCAGACAGCCACTTTACTTTAAGGAAAATAATTTCATCGCTTAGAACCAAACATTTCAAAGACATGTGACTTTCAACCCGCACAGAACAGGAAGGTCTGTGTCCAAGAAGTAAGAACCGTATGGGCTAATCATGCGATTTTTATGCGGGCTGCAATGGATTTTTTCATCAAAACCGAAGAAATTGACGTTACCTTCTTGTCTGTTTATTGATCGTTTACAATGCACCCATTTAGTCAGAAATAATGTTGTAATTCGTGCAATTTATACAGTATTTATAAAGCCAAACGGACTGTTATTATACAATTACTTGATTCATTAACCCTCTGTCTGTTTGCCGACGGTTTTATTTTGAAATTCGAGAGTCAAAAGCCGGCTGTTGATGCAAAGTAATTTTGTTAAAAACTTTTGCAGTGCGATGCCGGTAGATATTTTGTTGTTGAGAGTTTTTACCGTTAGTATAATTGGTGATCAACGCTGTTTTATTGTTCATTCGTTTTGAAATTCCACTTTTTGACATCGTATTTTTAACAACTTCAATAATACAAAAATATGATGAGTAATAACTTTTAAAAATGAGCTCGTGACTTAATAATAATAGCCGCTCGGGTCGATACATAGGTTAAGCCGCACTGGCCTAGGTTGGTCCGTGGGTGGGTGACCACCCATTATATGCCGAGTTTCCCCCGTGCCTCAAAAACACGTTAAGCCGTTGGTCCCGGCTGTCAAATATAAATCTTTGGCAGTCGTTGGAGGTGGTCAGTGGCCTGAAAGATTGACAACCAGTCTTACCAAGGGTTATCGTATTACCCAGTATAACTGGGTTGTGGAGGTCAGATAGGCAGTCGCTCTATATAAAATACTGGTATTAAGCTGTATTCCGTTAGACTGGATGCCTACCCAATCATATTTGGGGAATGGCTAGGCAGATGAATAACTTTTTAAGATATTTTGGTGTTTTTTTTTATACCTAGCTAAAGTCCTAATAGGGTACCACCTGTTTTTCTTTATGGAACGCCTTTAAAAAGGGTCCACAAGTTTAAATATCTTGGTCATTTATTAACCCCCAATCTCAAAGACGATTACGACATTGAACGGGAGCGGAGAGCGTTGTCGGTTAGAGCGAACATGCTGGCTCGCAGGAGTCGCAGGTTTGCACGATGTTCACTTCATGTTAAGATAACGCTCTTTCGAGCCTACTGTACGTCTTTTTACATGAGCAGCCTGTGAGTTAAATATACGCAAGGATCGTACAACGCTGTCCGCGTTCAGTATAATAACGCGTTTAGGATGCTGGTGGGGCTGCCCCGCTTCTGTGGTGCGTCGGGGATGTTCGCGGATGCGCATGTAGATTGTTTTTACGCAACCATTCGCAAAAGGTGCGCTTCCATGGTGCGCAGGGTGTGGGGTAGCTCCAACAGTATCCTAAGCATGATTTCAAGTCGCCTAGACTGTGTTTTCGTGGGTCGCTGTTGCGCCATCTCACATGGGTTGCCACAACGGTGATCCACTATTATTTGTTTGTTTTTGTGAAGTGTCAAATCTTACTAATATAGTCGTACTAATAATTTTTTGAGTCATCTGATACTTGAATAAAGATAATTCTATTCTTCAATTCTAAAGCTTTCTGGTACCACAGAAAATTAAAAAAATCTCCCGATTATTTAGATCTATTATTTTCTAAAGGGTAATCAACCGGCAGTTTTACCACATTTAGTTCAGATTAAAAAAACCCATAAAATTCTTCAAATCCCAGTAATAATTATATCTACGCGCCCAAAACGATTCTGACCATTCACAAAACATCGACTAGCTACAACTACGCAGCACTAACCAATATTAATGTGAAGGCGCAGCTCTACGCGTTCCAAATGTAAACGCAATTCCACGAGGCGTACCGATTGCATCGCTGTTTATTTGTATCGAATACGATTCCATCTTATTCAATTCGTAGGATTTGATTATTGAACTGTAATCAAGATTTATTTTAGTAATTGTTTAGGGATCAAGTTGAGTGGGTATAATTGCTAGTATTGAAATTGATTGGTAGCACATTGGTGACAATCGACCAGACCTGAACGTTGTTTATACATCTCTCCATCGACTAAAAAATAGGTTATGATCTTCAAACTGCTGAGCAGATTTTTAACACACCAATAATAAAATTTCGCTAGTAATGTTTGTATCTCATGTAATAAACAGCAATCTTATTGTTAAACAATCGGGTACCTCTGCCTAACTCATTGGTGATAACAAGCATGGTGCTAATGTTATATCGATAGGTAGTGATCGACTATGAATAGATCGTAATGAAGAGCCAAATAAGGGGCCGAAAATAATTAGGCTTTTCTAAAACAGACAGGAAAAATATTGAGGATATGTTTTAAAGATGGAAGAAATAAAAATGTTCGAAGAACCCAAGTAAAGAATAACTGAAAACTTAAAAGTATAAAACTAATTGTTTGTTAAAACATACTATGAAAATATATTAAAGAATCTTTTAAACCATAATGTGTAACTAGAGTCAACATTTATTTTACATTTTATTTTAGCTCGAAGTAATTTAATATTTTAAGATGTGTTAAATGCATAAAAAAAAACGGATAAAGACGGATGATAACGGATAATGTTGACATGGACAGTGAGCGTAGGGCGCTGTCAGTCAGGAGCAATATGTTGACCCGGAGGTTTGCAAAGTGCTCGAGGGATGTAAAACTACTCTGTTTAGGGCATACTGCCAATAATTTTACACTAGCAGTCTATGGGTCGACTATACGCAAAAGACTTACAGTGCCTCACGTGTCCAATACAACAACGCATACATGGCGTTGGTGGGGTTGTCACGACATTGTAGCGCATCAGGGATGTTCGCAGAGGCACGTACTGACGACTTTTACCTAATCATGCGAAAGCGTGTAGCCTCCCTAATGCGGCGGTGCGGGGCAGTGCCAACAGCCTCCTGGTCACTGTGGCCGTCAGGGCGGAGGGTCTAATACTCAGGCACTGAACCAGGACACAAGTATTACCTTCAAAACGTGCCTTGAAATAATATTTCTTTTAATTATTGCATAATGAGATTATTGTATTAATAATGATTTTGATATGATTGATGGTGATTTTGACATTAGTAATTATTACCAACATTTTCCAAATATATGATTGTACTAATACTAGTGTTTAAGATGTGCATGTATTACTAACTAATTGGATTATATGATCTGTTAAATAAATATATTGATTAACATATTTCCTTCTTGCTTCCCCTTTATGGAAAAACACACATCTTTTGGAAAAATATATAAAATTATCAGAGACACTTTATCATCCATTTTAAATGTGGCTTTGGACGACCGAGCTTGGGCACAAGCAAGTCTTCCTATTCGTATGGGAGGACTCGGCGTCCGCAAAATTTCTAGTATTAGTTTACCGGCTTTCATATCCTCGGTCCACAGTACTGAGAAATTAATCAAGAATATCCTGGCTTCCATACTGATTGATTTTGATGTGCCGTGCTTCTCCGAGGCTATCGATGCTTGGAAACTCGCTTGCCCGAATACTGAAGAACCCGACAATCCATTTTCCCAGAGACGGTGGGACGGGCCGCTCTGCAGAGTAGTTCAGCTCAATTTACTCAATACGTCTGCTACTACTGCTGAGCGTGCGCGAATGCTGGCTGTGAGTGAGTGGGAGTCGGGTCTTTGGCTTAATGCACTGCCGTCGTCGAGCATAGCCACTTTGTTCGATGACACGACCTTCCGCCTGCTGCTCTCCTCATCACTGTCACTGTGGTGAAGCTTTCAACAGCCTCGGACACCACGGCTTCATCATGCAGCCGAAGTGCGGGTCATTTTGCGCGGCACGCGAACATAAACGACATGATTCGACGAGCTCTTGTTACCGTCGGCGTTCTAGCTATCATAGAGCCAAATGGCTTGGCACGCGACGATGGCAAAAGATCAGACGGCATGTCTTTGTTTCCTTGGAAGATGGGTAGGACTTTAGTGTGGGACGCAACTTGTGTCGATACTCTTGTGCCATCACATTTTCCAAGCTCATCGTGCTGTGCTGGCGCTACCGCTGCGGCTGCGGAGAAATTCAAGCGGCGTAAATATAGTAAACTTTGTGGAAACTATATTTTGGAGCCGTTTGGGGTTGAAACTCTGGGGCCGTGGGGTCCGAGTGCTCACAGCCTTTTTAAAGAAATTTCCAAACGCCTAGTTGACGCTTCCCGTGACCCAAGGGCTGGCTTTTACCTTGGCCAGAGGCTAAATGTTGCCATACAACGTGGCAACGCCGCCAGTCTCTTGGGCACATTACCGGCTGACAGCGTTGAGGAGGAGTTTTTTGATGCCCTTTTATAGTTTGTAGTTAGATTATTTTAGTCATTTTAATTATTATAATGTGTACAGTTAATGTAAATAAAAATCTCGGATTAAATGTAACAGTACACTTAAATATTATAAAGTAGGTACGTAATGAAGCCAACATGTCAACAACAGCAGTCTTTATTGTAACACGTTACTCAATCTAATATTGATTGATTGATTGAAAAACGCTCTTTGCATAATTCCGTATTTACAATTTTCATTCCTCAGCATGATTCGTGGCTTACATGTGATGATTACATTTTAATAATTATGAAATAATAATGGTCTGCGTTTTAATTTTATAATGTTTATTAAATTCCAGCAATTTTGCGGTTCATTATAAAGTAGGTACTCAGAGCTTACAAACAATGAATTTCATCTATTTTGTAATAAGTTTAAAAGGAAAATTTCATCCATTTTGCAACGAGTTTAAGTCTCAAAGGATAATGCAGCTTCTGAGAAACCTCATTGTGCTTATTTAAATATTATAAGCTCCTTTGTTTTAGACAGGCTCCGTTATGTAAGGCAGAGTTTAATAAATAAGTAGGCACCAAAAATTAAACATAAGTTGATATATTCCATATTTGAACTGCTTCCAAACTAATTTGTTATTGCCACTTTAAAAAATGACAGCGTTATGTCAGTGTTCAATAAGTTGAATTCTTATGGACTATTAAAAAAAAATCCATCATATTTTAACTGTTACAAACAGTTTTACTACAACCTTGATAGCTCTTAACTAAACGCTGGATAGGGACATACAATATTATAATAATGTAATAAAAATAATGTCTAAAATTCTAAATCAATCAGTCGATCGACGATACTCGTCGTAACATGTATTTGAAGGGGGCTTTTTGTATAAAGATTAGTATCCACAGACCGACCAAAACTGGCTGTTTAACCTCACAGACCATAACCACAAACCTAATATTAAGCCACAAACCGCTTTTCGGACAGCAGTGATCATACTAACATCACAACACTAAGCAGGGCTAACTTGAATTAAAAACAACAATATAACTCAACAAAATTTCCACGGGCCATCCGATAAAATGTATACAAAGCAATGCTGATCCCCCGGCCATACCAGTATACAACTCAATAACTTGGGGAGCCAGGGGGTCAATAAGACCCCCAAGGATTAAGCTAACTGGACCGACGGCGATAGGGGTGTTAAGTTTTCGTTCATTCAATACAGCGAACGTTTAACCCTTTCCGAGTCAAGGTTTTATTTTGAGGGTATTTGTTGCGAATACGATTTTTTGCGAGCTAGTTTATATAGAGATAAGATAATATTATTATTTACGGGAGC
This sequence comes from Standfussiana lucernea, assembly GCA_964057025.1. NCBI lineage: Eukaryota > Metazoa > Arthropoda > Insecta > Lepidoptera > Noctuidae > Standfussiana > Standfussiana lucernea. The sequence continues at coordinate 11,929,853 of OZ059805.1, forward strand.
AAAAGTGAATAGGAATTTATGTTTGCATACACCGTATGTTGTGAAAGAAAACTTCGGATGTTTTTATTTGAAGAGTTGGTCCCTGACTTAGTTATAAAAATGACGATAAGTGGCCACTGCTTTTCAGAGCTTCTTGATATAACATAATTAGCTATTATTTTTTATCCCATCATCTTTTAACATTAAAGAGTTAGCTGTACTCTGAGTATATCTCCATGTGGGTAAGTACTAACAAAAAAACAAATAAAGCCACTTTCCACTTTAAAATAACTTCAGACACAATGCAAGGCTACGAAATTCTTTCCTAACCCATTATCCATTTCCATCCATTTTAACAAAAGACTACCTTCATTAACAAATGGATAACATAACCTAGAGTACCTATCTGTACTACTGTACTTTTTATTTTTAGCAACTGTACCAGTTTTCCAAGCATTCTTGTAAAGCATTATTTCCATGGCAAATGTTCATTATGAAGAAGTGCTCTTCAATTCATGCCAATCATAACAAGAGTTCACAAAAAAAAAAAACTGTAGGAATATTTGTATGGGCATAAGGATTTACCTCTGGACAAGTGATGTTTACTGAGAGCTAAAATTGTTTATACGAATTCCTAAATATTATCTCAAATAGGACACGCCTTGTTGGTGATTTTGCTCAAAAAAGGCTTGCGTGTATGACCTAATTTATGAACGTAGATGAGGCGAGAAGCGTATGTTGGGATCTTAGCCGGTGACCTACGGTACCCTCATGGAAAAATGCGTGGGTGTATGAATGTTTCTATTATTATCCTATTATTTTTATTGGTTTGAAAAAAATCGTCTGCTCAACGAAGTAAATCATCATTCTCCTGCCCTTATCCTTATGCTCAACGGATATATAATCCGTTGAGCATACATAAGGCAACGAATTGTCGAAATGAAAGATCATTGCCAATTGAACTTTTTATCAGATTATTCCCTAGGGTCTGCGTAATCTTAAGAGCTTAATGTTTGTAATCAAAAGTTTAGCACAATTACTGTATTTAAAAGCCTGTCTTGATTTTGTTACGCACTAACAATCCCAACTAACTTTACGTACATTATTGGAATAAATTTGGCCAAAATCGGAACTAACGCCACTATCTTGTTTTTCCAAAACATATTTTGACAAATGTTTACTAAGAGCGCCCCCTGTCTACGTCAGTCAAGCGCCAAAAGATCCTTGTTGCATTGTACAATATTTTTCATTGTGTTGTGTGAAGTGGTCCTCCAAAAGTTACTCTTCTTACATAAGACGGTACTCGAAGCTATTCCGTACGAATAAGTTTACGTAACAAAAGCCAAGCCGGCCTTCTTCTCGCTCTGAAAAACTGAAATTATGAGACACAAAATATCACGTACTACATTTAGTATAAATTATTTTCTTTTAAGGGATTATGAGGTGCATACGTAATTAGCACTTTGCGTTTCTTTTTTTAGAGTTTTTTATATTATTTGTGTTACTTTTCAGGTTACTCGATTGGGTTCACATTTTTTGGTCTCTGAGGGCGATTTTTTTTGGAAAAAGGTGCTCTGTGTTTTGTCTACTTTCTTAAATAGGTAAATATTAGCATGAACGATAAAATTCAATCTTACTGCCGCCGTAACACTAGAGGCTCATTGGTCACGAAAATCTGTTTTGTAGCAAGCTTCATAGCCTGGCCCACCGCCGCAAAGTTGCATGCTCGTCGGTCTTTTACAGACTGTACTTCGATGAGTGTACCCATGAGCTCCACGGGCTAATTCCACCATCTCCCTTCTTCCATCGGGAGTCTAGACGTATTGCAGTTTATCACCCATACCTCGTCGATGTTCTACACATTGGCACGCAGCGGTTCGCTACAAATTTTATTATGCGCACTGCCAAGGAGTGGAATCTCCTGCCTGCGTCGCGCGTCGGTGTTTCCAAGTTCATATGACCCCAATCTATTTAAGTCGCGAGTTAATAGGCTTCTTTTGGGTTAGCTCGTTCTATAGCCGACTTCATCTCTGTTCTCAGGGCAAGATTGAGGTCAAGAGTAAGCCCATCTAATATTATTATAAAAAACATTAAATCAATAAAAATAATAAGATTATTAGTAAATTTCTATGAAATAATTTCTGATCTCCTCTGGGGCTGAACTCCGAAGTCACGTGCAATAACCAGTTCATGGTCTATCCGTGCAACATTTCATCCAAACCCTTTCATACTATGGCGTGAAAAGATGAACGTAAAACAAACAAATAGACGGAGTGACTTATATTATTATGAATTTCAGCTCCGTTCCGTATTATGTAATTTAAGCCTAACTTGACTGCTGTTATCTAAAGATTAATAGATAGGCAAGGAAGCTTTAAAGGTGTCAAACTAGTTTACAAGTTAAACTTCAGAGTGTTTTCATGTTGAAACTTCAACTTTTGCATTTCTTTAGGCACTTTAAAATAAAGGCCCTATTCTCAAGTGTCTAAAGAAATGCAAAAGTTTTAGCTGACGAGGCTAAATTTCTTTCGGCTGTATTTTATAAATAATTAGGAATGACTGATTCGTAAAGAAAATTCTCAGTAGCAGCCTGTAGTCATTTGTACCCAGTTAATGGCAAAAAAGATTTTCTGATCTAATCAAAATTGGCGAAATATGGTGCAAAGAAACACCTCTACCTACCCGTTTGAGGGAATATAGGTATTATTTCATTTGATTTTGCATTAACCTTTGGTATGGACGTAGATCCGCGCAATCCCGTTATACTACCGCAACTCGGATCCACGACAAAACGACATCACGTGTTTTATATTTATAGATAACTTTATTTTAGTTCGCGGATTCACTTTCCGCAATACAAAAGGTTAATGAACGCTAGCTAATCGGAAGTTAAGATTAGTCTCGAATAACCCAAATCAATCATCATCGTCACAGCTATTACTTGAAATATTTAATAAAACCAGAACCAGAAAATAAATTCACAGAAACAGAAAATAAATTCAATCTCGCAGAATAGTTCATAAAGTCGGGGGTAGACGAGCGGTGCGTGAAGCTCTGTAGTCTGAGTTTTAATTGCGGACACAATGAGGCATTTCGCTGACATTAATGTTATGTAAGGGCAGGATTAAACCGGTTCATTTAAACGGCAGTTTAAAATTGTTGATGCTACTGTCTGTGGTTTTATGTTGATGTATTTTTTTATTGTTTAAATTTAAATTGGAGTTTTATTTTCTGTAATTATAGTCGAGTGTAATTAGACAAAAATACTCAAAAAGTGGAACGAAGTTTAGAGGTCAGATCTTCATGGGACTTTTTTATTGAGTTCCTAGATGTGTCTCTAAACCTCTAGGAACTCAATAAAAAAATCCACAACATAGGTTTTCCTTCTTGAAATTCCTTTGGTATTTTTTTTTTTTGATTTATGAATAACTTGAAATTCACGAAGACCCGACCACTATAAACTTCGATCCACCTTATTGTCTAATTACACTCTATTATTATTCTACTGAACATTCTGTTCTACTGCCTTTTCCTAAAGATAACTATCTCATTTCTAGGTTAGGTCAGGACAGATGGGCCAAAATTGTCACAAAGTGGGTGCCTGAAGACGGTCGTCGTCACCGAGGCAGGATTTGGACTCGTTCCTGTCTGATTGGCCAGAGAAGGCAAAACACCGGGAGAGTTGGAAAGGAATGGGGGAGGCCTTTGCCCAGCAGTGGGACAGAATAGGCTAATAAAAAAAAGTATCTCACAACATGTAGGAGTACTGTGTCAGCTTTTTTTTTTTAGTTGTTCTGATATTTTCAATGACAATATCGAAATTCAGTGTAAAACTAACGATTTTCCTATTGAGGTACTTACCAACTTTTAAGCCAGTAAGCCAAATTATCTTCAAGCTCTGATTTTCTAGAAACTCACTTGTCAATCCTCACTTTTGGCCCGTAGTGGACTTGTAAAAAGCTCATAAATAATCACCAAGACATTCTATGAAACAGAAATTTAGGTCATCATCATCTGCCTTTCCCCAACTATATTGGCGTCGGCTTCCAGTCTAACCGGACGTAGCTGTATACTAGTATTTTACATGGAGCGACTGCCTATCTGACCTCCACAACCAAATAAGTACTGGATAATACAATGCCTCTTGGTAAGACTGATTTTCAGACTTTCGGGCCACTGACTATCTGTAACGACAGTCTACCTAAAATTGACAGCCGGGACCAACGGCTTAACGTGCTTTCCGAGGCACGGAGGAAACTCGGTATGTAATGAGTGGTCACCCATCCACGGACCAACCCAGACAAGCGCGGCTTAACCTGAAGATCGACCCGAACGGCGGTTATTATTTAGCCACGAGAACTTCTAGAAATATAAGTATTGTACTATTTTAAATCTAGATTTCTCTTGAAAGTTTTAATCTAAACCTCTCAAATATGTGCGTCAGTGTTCAGTGTATATAGTCCCCCGTGAACCTCTGTAATCAATAGCAGAGTGTAAACAACAGTACGTAATATCCTCTCTCGTTCTAGCCATGTTTATTGCTCACACACACATGCAAACATACATAAATAGACGTCCTGTTTAGTATTTTCGAATAACCTATCTATTATTAAAGCTGATTTACTAACTAGTTAAAAGAAAAGAAGCGGTTTTGTAAAGAACCGAATGAAAAAAAGGGCTGTCTTGAGAGAATCCTTTCAAGTTTATTATTTGCTTTCTTGAAATAATTTGTTAGATAAAATAAGTTTTTTTTCTTAATCCGTTTATTTTTCCTTCATTCATTTGTATTTTTTTAAAGGAGAGATACCATAGATCCGTTGGTCTCGCGAACGCAAGCGCGACTACTGAGCGTGGAGCCCTGGTGTCGATTCTCGGGTCGGGCAAAAAGGGTTATTGGATTTTCACATAAGGAATTTCTCAGTGGCAGCCTGGAGTTTGGATATTGGCGGTATGATACCCCCGTGCCTCGGAAAGCACGTTAAGCCGTTGGTCCTGCGCCTGATCTCTCTCCGGTCGTATCGGATTGCCGTCCCATCGGACTATAAAATCTCCTGCACCGATGCCTAATCACCGCTGAGATTGACCACCTTGACCGAAAACGAACAGAAGGACTGATATTTCAACTGTGATCTAGACACAGTAAGACAGAATAAAAACGCAGGTGGTACGCAGAAATTAAACGCGATCGCTCTTCGAACGACAAGTCCCCATTCGGGAATTTTTTGGTAGAAATTGGTCTAAAAACAAAATTACCTATTGTGAATATGGTTGAAGGAAAGTTACAGCGGCTGAGTAATATTGGTGTAAACTGAGTGGAATAATTTAAACAATGAAAGTTACATAGCTAGAGGCATTGAACTGGCGGGTCGAGGTCATGAGTTTGAACCTCGCTTTGCTATTGAGAGAATTTAAAATAATGTAAATACATCATTAACAATGTAACCACATGAATACAATGAACATTAATTTAAGTTTCTGTTTTAACAAAATGTTTGTTGTTAGAATTCGAATCAAGCTTTTATTGAAACCTCAAAATATGTAAAGTAAACTAGACCTTTGTTGCTATTCTAGTCGAGTCACAAAACAATTTTTTTTCTATATTGTCTTTTATAATTTTATCACTGTTGACATATAGGCTTCTCTATAAGAAGTAGTGGGCCATTATCCACCACGCGGACCCATTGCAGTTGGTGAAAGTCACATGTCTTCGATTTTTTTAATTTAGAATATGCTGTTTACCTCACGATGTTTTCGTGCACCATTGTGAGAGTACTGGTGATGAAAATGTATTGCCAATAGAACTTAAGGTGTGAGCCAAATTTCAGCTCAATCGTATACCAATACATGGTCAAAAAATGGTTTGCTTAAAGCGGAAAACTTACATACATACATACATACCAGGAGTGCAAGTTTAATAAAAGCTTGTAAAAAGCAAAAATATTGCATGTTCCAAAAGAACCCTTTGTATTAAAGCATAAACACTCGTCTAGGCTGAAGAACCACGTCTGAGTGGATCTGTAGTGCCAATATATCAGCCGCTTATGTTTCTGCCGCGACTGAGAGGTTTTATCCCAACGTGTTTGATTTTCTCTGGTAATTCCTCTTTGGGACACACTTGTATACAAATATTCCTAAGTCGCTCGTACGTCTACGCTGAATTTAGTGGAGATATTTGGCGATTTAGCTTGACTTAATCTGTAGCACGTAGTCGAGATTTGATCCTTTAAAAAGTTGACAGATGAGTTAGTGCAGGAAATTCGATGAATGCTAATGACCAATGATGGCCATAGTTGGTTAAGGACATAAAAAAGGCAGCATAAGAGTTTCGTTTTGATTATTTATGACAACGGCCATTTTAAAAGCGGGAAGGCGGAAAAATATTTATATTTTATGCATGGATCTATACCAGCGGCTCTGACACCAATTTAGGATTCACCAAATGGTGACTAATAGACAAACTGACTTTCTTCAGCAACAACAACGAAGAAAAAAGTAAAAAATGCGTTGTAATCTTGTTCAAAGTTCTTTTAGAAACACGGGAAACTTTGAAAACGATTGCCGAATCTCTAGGTACTCAGAAACATCCTATATAATGTCCTCGTTTCGAACACAGGCCTCCTGTCTATCACAGGCGTAAGTTAATTTAATTCCATTAGTTTTAAATGCAAACGTACACTCCCTTAATAGTCCGTGACACCAAAAAGCACCAATCCACACCAGGCTCACAGTCTGCGAAGTTAAGTTAGTAAAAACATTTCACTAATTACTAAGTGAGTGAAGTAAGTTCATTATGCGTTGTCACGGATAGCCTATCCGACGGCTAAGCTTCAAACACCAAATAGCATTGACACCAGGGGGCGCTACTGTGATGTGATGTAATTACATTAAATTAAACCTATATAGGTTTAATTTAACACGGCCTGGCTGATGGATTATACTCCTGTCTGTGTCGCTCAGTGGAAAACATTATAGGCTGAATATCCCTGTGCTTGTAAACCCATTTCGAATTGTAGCAGATTTTGTTATTTAGTCATTCCAACGGCGTGAGCAAGATTTACAGAACTGATTGTATGAAAAACTTAAAAATACGTTACCTACCTTCCGACAGTTAATTACATAGTAGATCTATTAATATTATTATTGATGATAAAACAATTGTTTGTTTTTTTACAGATAACAGACATCGACAATGATTTAATATTGTACTTTAAAATAATATTTCCACCATCGTCATTTTTCTGCCCTTACCCCAATTTATTCAGGGTCGGCGCAGCATGTCAGATATATTTGACAAAAATTTGCCATCAACACGCTAAAAAGAAGAAGCATAACTTCTTCTGTCATACTTGTCTATTACTCCTTTTACTTAACAATAAAATATTGGATAATTTATGCCTCTTCAACTTTCAATCAAGCGTTTAACATGAACATTGAACATGTGCCATTCAACGAACAAAGGTTTGAATGTAATCAGGACTGTTCTGGTCCGCAGGTATTCTGCGTAGTCTGACCCTGTTTTAAAATAAATGCCAGAACTAGTCGTCATCAAAGGCTCTCCCGGAATCCACGCTCAAAGGATTGAAGGATTATTGAATTAAAAACAAAATATGAAACACTAGGACCATGGTCCGAGTGTGCACCTACTCTTTCGGGACATCGCCAAGTGGTTGGTCGAATCTTCTCGTGACCAGAGGGCTGGCCTATTTTTGGTTCAAAGAATTAGCATTGCCATACAACGTGGCAATGCTGCCAGCCTTTTGGAAACTATTCCTATTGACAGCGATGTGGACGCATTTTTTTACGCCCTTTATACTTTTCATCTTTTATCTGTACATATTTGTATTATTATTTTAAATAAATTAAAACAAAATGGCTATGAAAAGAACTAAAATTGTGAGGTACTTCCTATACGCTACATTTGTGTTAATGAATACAATGTATTGCTTAAATCGTGAGCAAACCAGCATGCCTGAGAGTTATACCTCGACGGCATGTAAAGCCAAGTCAGAGGCCCATGGGCGGCATAGAAACTCTGACACCAGGTTAGGCACTAACCACACGATAAAGAAGAAAGAAATATTGCTTAAATATGTATACGTATTATTGTGTGCTTAGTTCTTGAATATAAGATTGTTTCGAAATAAAGTTGTTTCTATACCTACACAATATTATTTTCAGTTGATGTAGAATTCACTACAATGCGTGAGTTTAACTGCGCGTTCTCATCATTAAAACTCTCACTGTTCATAGTAATTAAACCCTACACCTTATCGTCGAGTTATATGAACATAAATGTATGGAGTTATTTCTAACATGCATTGTAAAAAAGCCAAAAATTCCATTAACTTAAATGTTTATTATCCATGTCAGTATTACTTTATTGTTTCGAACTTCGTCTTGCAGCAGTCAGGGCTTTTATCTAAACACCAACTGTGATGAAAAGTAAGGACCGTAGCAGATTGCTTTCTGTACAGCAACTATTCCGAATAACCTTCACTAAGCTTTCTTCTTCCCCCCAAATTCTAAAACATCAATAAGCCTTGACCTATTTAAGAACGTGCACTGCATTCAAACATCGCCCAATGAGCCCGCTGCCAATCCAATCGCTATGCTAATGGACTCGCTGTCACACGGACCTGGCAAACATAGACGGTGGACGAGTGACTTGTTACTGCACTCATGCATTTTGTAAGTACTCTTTATAGTAGTGTTGTGGGAGTGTCGATAGTTTTAATGTCGGTGTGATAGAGCAATCTTGTAAGAATGGTGGGTGAGTGAGTGGTGTATCTGACTCAGTGGATTAGAGTTGTCTCATTTGTGTATGACCAATTCAAATACGATTTTATGTTTACACTATGGTTAATGTTGGTTGGTGCGTTGCTAATTTTAATCCAACACAATGCTATTATGAAAACGTGGTTGAAAAATGAGTGGCTGTTACCAACTTAAAAAAATAATGAGAAATAAACTGAAAAACGAATGTTTTTAATAACACGTTGATAGTGAAATTGTCATATTGGAACTATTTTCCGATACAATCAAGTTCCAGTTACAAAATAGATACAATTGCTGTTGGGTTGGCCAAACGATTTAATCGAAACAGGTAGATGCTGTCTACATAATTAAGTATATTGTGCACATATTTGACCGTAGTTTAGGGTGAGAAAACTAAATAGCTGAACAATTGTGACAGTAAAACTATCGATAACTGAGCAGTAAACACATACTGCAAGTACCTTTTGTACGCGCTCTTCTGAACCATCATCATCTGCCTAGCCTTTTCCCAACTATGTTGGGGTCGGCTTCCAGTCTAACCGGATGTGAAAACAATAAAGTTATCTCTCTTTAATAGTCCACAGCTGCTCATAATATTGCGGCCTCTCTACTACTCATCAATTATTGAAATGTTTTAGAATATCAATAAAGCTATCAAAATTCGCGAGACAGTCTAGTTACAAAATAAATTAATTAAATTTGAATCAACATACAGTGTGAAACGGCAATAAAATTTGCAAAATATTTTAAAAAATTCGACCACTTTGTCGAACTCTCCATAAGTAGGCGAAAATTTCAGAAAATCAAAAAGCCTTATTTATCGACATATTTAAATAAAATCCTTGTACCTGAATATATTATTATGTTGACCAGAAATTGTAAATAAATGATACGAGTACGTGTCGAATTACGTCGTGATATCGGTTTAACAGAGGTTCGAAAATATTGAATAAAGAAATAAAAATATTACGTTCTATAAAAGGGTTAACTTAAGAATATTGTAGCGAGTAGGAGCTTACGTGTGTCTAGTAACAAGATTTAATACAAAACCAGCCAAGTTCAAGTTGGACTTGCACATGAAGGAGTCTATACTAAAAACTGAGAAAAACACGATTCTTGTATAGCGACCCCTTTTTTTATTTGTTGTTATAAAACATTTAATATACATTCTGTGAAAATATGAAATGTCTACCTATTAAGGTTCAAAAGATACAGCCCTGTGACAGACAGGCAGAAGGACAGGCCAGTTTGCACCCTTTCTGTACGGGACCCAAAAAAGAAAATATAAAGTTATTCTATTCATCGAACTTTATTCTCTCCTCTTTGTAAGGCTGCTTTCAATGACAAAGCGCAACTTTTTAACTTTATTTATTTGTTAAAAAGTTGATGGAATGCACTAAGTGTTGGTTACAATACAACGAACTAATTCGCTACCACAGTGATTGCTTAATTTTCTTTCGATGTAATTTACATTGTTTAAATTGGGTTTAAAATTTCGAAAAATAGAACCAAAAATTCGTGTGAAATCTACCATCCCGCATTGGCCCTCGTGGTGGATTTCAAGTCACTCTCTCTCAAACTCAAACTCAAACTCAAAGCATTTATTTCAATTAAACCATTACAGGCACTTTTGAATGTCAAAACACAAAAAAAACTAAGCTACAGTCCCAGTCACAGGGCATAATAACTTGTGAAAGTACTGTAGTTGCCCATTCGAAAGCGTAGATCTCTATGGAGAAGAATGGGCAAGAAACTCCATGGACACTCTTTTAAATCATTATGTTGTTAGAAATTCTCGGTTACATCATTCATGTCGAGATTAAACATACATGTGAGAACGATGTAGAAAGACGTGCGAGTAAGAGCGTCCAGAATAAAAAGATAAAATAAAAAATTCAAAAATACAATAATCCATGGCAGCTGCGAGATGACCAGTCACAACTGACAGCGCCCGTTCACGAAACATGACGCATGGATCAGCCATCATTCAACTCAACCATTTTGGAGGGAACTAAACGACCCGACACACGCGCCACCATCAGCGAGACATTTGAGTGAGCATGACATTCTCTTAGCCGCCAGGGCAAATTCGAGTCAGTAAAAGATGTAAATGGTAGCTTTATCGTACATAGAACTCACACATGTGCTATGCAATTATATAATACTAAGAGACTGAATCTATACAATGCAAAGATATAAATCTCTCACAGGACTTTGTGAAGCAGTAGGCATATTAGAGATTGATTAAGCTTATATTCCTAAGTTTGGATACAATCACTGTGGTTTTGTGAAAAGGGTTTACACGAATCTACTTTCAATAAATTAAGATATGTTGTAATTCATATTGTAATGATATTCAAAATTACTGTCGTTTCATTTAGGTTTCCTATACCAATCGTAAAGAACTTCAAACAGCCTTTCATCTGCCTAGCCATTTCCTAACTATATTGGGGTGGGCTTCCAGTCTATCCGGATGCGGCTGAATACCAATATTTTACATGGAGCGACTGCCTATCTGACCTCCACAACCCAGTTAGTAATACCCCTTGGTAAGACTGGTTGTCAGACTTTTGGGCCACAGACTACCTGTAACGACTGTCAAAGATGTACAATTGACAGCCGGGACCAACGGCTGAACGTGCTTTCCGAGGCACGGAGGAAACTCGGTACATAGTGGGTGGTCAACCATCCACGGACCAACCCAGGCAAGCGTGGCTTAACCTGACGATCGACCCGAGCGGCTGTTATTATTTAGCCACGAGCTCCTCTCAACTTCAAACAGCCTTTACAGGTTGCTAATAAATTGCTATTCACCGAGGAGACCTTTTGTCAATGAATGATAACTTATTCTGAGTTTTTGGGATAAACGTTCAATTCAGGGATTACAATAGATGAACATCTATTGTGTTCCCTGAACGAAGCTTCAGAACGAATTCAGGGAGTTTTCAGCTCTTAGAATTGTTTTCAGACGGCGTTCTAGAAAACAGTAATATTTTCCAGATATTCAATTTATGTTATCTTTTGAACCTGTTCCGAAAACTGTTGAGGTCGGCTTCCAGTATAAACGGTACCAGTATGTCTGTTAATTAATTTGTATTCACTTTCAAAGGTGAAAAGAAGAGTGTAAGGTTGAATTTATTTTGTGGGTTAGGGAAGTGCTTCATACGATATTTTATGGATTTTTAGGTTATTTTTTCATAATTTACAATTACACATTAATAAATTAAATTATTGTAATGTCTTCTTCAAGATACATACAGATCCAAAATAGCTGTGTACTAGCGGGCAATCATTCTCAATGATTTTGTTAAACGTCTTTAAATTAATGCAGTAGGTATGTCTGCAGATCTCCTTTCAGCTCAAAATCAACTAAAATATTCTACATCTCATCTCGCACTTGCCGATAAAACATAGTGCTTTTAGAGCAGCCAAATCCCACTCGAGCATTACAGATACAGAAAATCTCTTAGTACTATTTTTGTACATAAGAGTACAAGTTAAATACATAGTGACGTCAAATGCGAATATTTTCCTGCACATAAGATATAGAATACATTTAAGAAAGGTTAGTTTTCCTATGTGAGTCGCATTTCACATTGTATCGGCATGGTTTAAGAGTGCCTCTTAGGAGCTCGTGACTAAAATAATAACAGCCGCTCGCGTCGATCGTCAGGTTAAGCCACGCTTGCCTGGGTTGGTCCGTGGATGGGTG